>JAENPR010001677.1:0-123690 GCA_018135685.1 Themeda triandra | reverse complement strand
TGGTGAGGTCATCTACTATGACATGTGATGCGGTTTAGGTTTCGACGTAGGCCAATTATATGTATCTGCTTTAGATCATCCCTGTCTACGTGGATATGTGCTGCTACCCTGCTAGCAAGGCCGTTTCTTGTTGCAGAATGAAAATACTTGTTGATACTACCGGTTTGAGCAAGCTTACGTTTTGCCAGTCTAAGACCAAAGATTGAAAAAGATCTTCATAGTTTTTTGGACTGATGATAAAGTCACAGAGGGACACCAGCTTACCTTTTTTTTTAAAAAAAAAAAACGGAAACACAGTAACATGTGAACTTTTTTTTAAATGTTTTTAATAAAGTCGAGGTACCTCACCCCTCCTGTGTGCCTAAAAAGGTCGGCACCATGAGAGAACCCTTAGATCTCGGTGCATCAGCTACCTGGCCAACAAATGGGACCACTAGCTGGTGCTTGCACGTGCATACTGAGGCAGAGCCTCAGTAATACTTAAGAGAGAAAAAGGAAGAGGAAGAAAAGCATCATCTGAATTGTAAACACAGAATTCTGTATTTCCTGTCTAATAAAGGGAGACCTCCGCACTACGCTGTTCACCCATCCTCCTCTTCGGCCTCCTTTCCCTATCCCCCAGTTTTGTTTGGATGTATTATGTTTAGCATCAATCCACATGTTGAGGTGGATTAAGTGTAATTATATTAAAGTTCCATTCTAATCAACCTCAACACATGTGCATTGATATATCAAACCAAATACATCTAAATAAAGTCCTGTAGCTAACAATTTCCCAAATTAGATTCCCTCATTTTTTTTAGATAAAGGATATATTTTATACCCGGCTTCATCTACCATTAGGTAGAATCAGGCCAATTATTACAAAAGGTATCCAGTGTATCGGGTAAGACCAAAGTCACCGGACAACACCGGTACGGCTAAATAAAAGAAATAAATTGACGGAAAGAATACATCTCCAATAAGGAACTCGTGATCTTGGCACGGCACGAAACACTTGGTAAATGCGCAAAGGAACCACCATGATGCCGGCACCAAAGCCGACGAACCCAAGAGATCTTCCAAAATGAAGCCTTCAACTAGGAAATAACATCGAAGACGACATCATCACCCACCAGTGGCAGTGTATGGTTTTCCCCGGAGAGATCATCCTGAAATAAGACAACGCCTCCAACGAGGAATATGGCACCCGCAGGCGTCACCATCGTCGAAACATGGTAGCATACCAACGCCCACCAATAGCCATACCGTCATGCCAATGATCCAAATAGGCGTCGCCGACGAGTTGCCCCGTCGTCGCCTCTGTCTTGATTTAGCCACCGTCGTAGCCGCCCTAGGCCGGTTGCCACCACCACGTAGTGGACAGCGAAGAGCCGGTGGGAAGCCGTTCTACATGGGTCACCGCTCATGGAGCGAGATCCAACTCCGACGCCACCACTCCACCACGGCCGAGGAAGGACCTCATTGAAGCCACTGCTAAGTGCCGGGGAACAACAAGCCGACCCGACAAAACTCCGGCCGGCCTCCGTCGGTGCACCACCTCCAAGAACGAAGCCCGCCACCATCGATCCATCTTTCCCCTGCCCAGATCTCACTGGCCGCCGCCACCGCAGTCGTGGGCGACGGTGGATCGCGACCTCGTCGCTCACCACCGCCGCAAGTCCGGGCTCCGACCTGACCGAGAGAACCCATCCATCCTCGCCGCCCTACGCCCCGTGCTCCTGGCCCCCAACGCGCCGCCGCCTCCAATGGAGGAGCGACGGAGGGACGATGAAGGCCGCCACCATGGTCTACCTTGCGCATGCCGGTCTCTGGCTGACATCAACGCGATCGCGTACGACGGTGGATCGGCGACCACGTCGCTCACCGCCGCCCCCGCCCCGCACATCCGGACACCGCCCCGATTGGAGAACTTCCATCCTCACCGTCTGCTCCGGCCGGGCTCCTGGCCGGCGCCACCACGACCGCGAGTGACGGCCTCGCCATGCCCCCACGCGCGCCGACGGACGCCCCTCCGAAACGCGATTTCCGGCACCGCCACTCCACCAGAAACTGTGGCCCCGCCGCCGCCATCATGGTAGGCAGCGCTGGCCTTGCCGGCTACTGCTGCGGCGGCGCGCGGCGAGAAGGAGGTGAGGGAGGGGGCGGCGAGCGGAGTTAGGGTTCCGCCGCTTGGGGCCAATTAGATTCCCTCATGTTTTATAAGGATGTTCTATCCCGTACATGGAGGGTTTCCTTCAACATCGATTTCTCCATAAGAACTTACAATCGGGAGCAAGCGGTTTCCTTATCCTCGATTTGACATATTCAGGGTCATACACACAGATAGAGAGAGAGAGAGACCAGCTTGTATATTTTTTTTTTACCACAGAGGAAAGCTTTTATATTTATTGAAAACAGACGATAGCAACACAGTTGGTACGCACACACCTGAGAGCGGGCCACTAAGCATGGCTGCAAATGTACAACATACTGTAAAATGAAAACCGACAAACGTTGATGAAAACCGACAACGTCGTCTTAACCAGATCGACGCAAGTCACGAAACCAATTAAATACAACAAGAACCTGAAGCGATAATCGAAAGCCCAAGCTGGACTACTGGGGCAACGTACTTGCATGTTCAGCCAATTTATTTTTGGCCACAGGCTAATTAAGGCCTAAGGGGGGTACTCACAGTTATTCCCAGCTCGATAGCAACCAGATGGGCAGGGAACAATAAGCAGTCTTCTAACTACTGCAGCGGCATCTGCATGTAGCACCGGCAGGGAGGCCGCCGGTTTCCGAGGCACCTCGCGTCCCTCCTCTGCAACCGCATGCAGCCTCCGAGGCTGCCGCAACGCTCTAGTAGCCAGTAGCTGACCCGTGGTCAGCACCAGCAGCATGATGACGGCGGCTGTCTTGGCAGTAGCAGGGACGCCATGGCAGCTTGCTGATCGAACTGGAAACGATGAGAACTTGTGAGATGAGGGCAGTCCCAATGAGAAATTCATTGCCGTTTCTATCTCTATTAATTATCACTGCCAACTCGTCGTTTTGCTGACATGGCACTGGAATAAATGAAGAGAAGAAGGAAAAACAAAGAAACCGTTTCTTCATCTCGAAACGAAGTCGACGCTAGGCACGAGGCACGTAGACGCGACTGAAATCGCGTTGGGGAGAAACGACCGGTGTCGACCTTCATCAATGCCGGATCGAGTGCTCCGCCGCCGCCGCGCAGCGCGCGCTCGCCTCCTTCTCCCGCGCTCGCCTGCCTCTCCCGCGTGCTTTCTCCTGCTGCCTCCAAATACTCCGTCTCCAAGCCGTATCCGAACCCAATCCATCCCCAATCTCGCGACCATGAACCCACTGCGGCGGCCATCCTCAAGGTCTAGGCAAGTTACGGTAGGGCAAGGCAAATCAGGGGTGGGAACGACAGGGCAAGGCAGGGGTGCTCCGCGCGCTGCCTTCGCTGGCCGATTTGGTCCGGATTCAGGTGCTGCTGCAGCTCGTACTGAGGATGGATCTCAGGCCGACGGTGAACCCGCCGCCGTGGCAGCAGCAGCATATCCAACTCTTCGAAGTCTTCAAGCTTCCGGTTTGCCTGCGTGGTGGACAAGCTCCTCTCCCATGGGCTCAAGTGAAGGGTATGTTAAATTAAATGTTATAGTGTTCAGTTTTAGTCACTGCATTTCGTTTGCCTGCCGCTAATTTGAAGTTGCTGCTGCCCATCTAAAATGAATTCTGAACACCTACTGTAATAGTGTCGAGCCTTTGCTTTGTTACAAAAATATTAACTTTGTCATGTTATGTTGCTAGCAGAACACCTACTGTAGTTCTAAATGCATGTCTTGAACTGATGTATTCTTGCAGCAATATGTAGAGTGAATGTAGTGTGAATTTCAGGAAAAATAACATCATGGCGAAAAATTTCAGGAAAAAATAACATATTTGGCAAAAGTTTGGGAATTCATATATGGCTAATCCTCGTTGAACAATTTTTTGAATGTAAGAATGAACACTAGTACCATACAGTTCTTAGCAGTAACTTTTCATTTTGGCAGCATAGAATTATCCTGATCTATTCATTTTGTTTGTGGAGTCTTTTATTGTCACTATAAACAAGTCTGAAAAGTAGAAGAAAGTTGGATCTTGGAATTATCTTGATCATATTTTTGTTGCTGATTTGAAATTGTTCCCCTGCACGATGGTGGCTTCTTGTCGAGTACCTGTGTGAACTGGCTTCTGGAGTGCACTTGATGGCTTCCGGAGACAAGAGTTCTTTTGTTATCAGCTATATGGCTTCTGGAGTGCACCTGCTGCCTCCTTTTATTTTGCTATCGACTTTAGTACTTCTGTTATCGACTATATGTGCTACCTATTATCCTTAATCGTTGATTGCTCTTAGTAGCATATGGTTCCAGAAACATGTTTATGCTGGACTGCAAAAAAATTGTAATTGTTTGCTGCCGTGGATGAATTATATTGTTCTGGAGACTACATGGTTGATTGCCACAGCTGATCATCTCTCCTTTTGTGTTGCATTTAACTTTTTCTCTTGTATTAATTATGCTGTAGAAACCATGGATTGAGAGGGAGAGTTTCTATAAGGCATTAATTGTTGTTTTCTCTCTTGGAATTTACAACTAGAAACCCCCATTGGGACTGCCACGAGATCGAGGTCTGAAATGGGGCGCTGAGGATGGGTTCGTGGTTCTGCGCTATTTATGCATGGATGAGGCGTAGATGAGCATGCATGTTATACGGATCAAGTCAGACTAAACACAATGCGGTTTTTAATGTCGGCGCCAGAGCTACGGGCCATCCCAGAGGTTGGACTTTCCGGGATCCCGATCCTGTACACGATCCCCTACGCGGCGACGGCGGCAGCGTCGCCCTATACACGTGATCAGACCCGAATTTGCAAAGTTGTAATATGTGATCACCGTCCGGCCCAATCCTTGCTCCTTCACGCGGAGGTCACGCAACATGCTAATGACGTGGAGTGTCATAGCCAAATACAAACCGAGCTAGTTGGTGATCAACAGGATCCTCTCCAATTAAAATTTCTAAGTCAAAACTTGCATTCAGCCTAGATGAGTTAGAGGATCTTAAAAGATATCAAGATATGGTTTAGTATGAGATGAGGCGCAACTCATCATGATCTCCACTCCACTTAGGAGAAAAGTTAAAGTCACATGGATTAACCTGAGCGCACCATCACTACGTGAGCAAGGTTCTGCAGGGCGGCTGCCCAGCCTCTGTAGGGGGCGGTTGGGCCAGCCGCCCTATGCCACCGCACTTACAGTGCGCCGCATTATAGGGGCGGTTGAACCGCCTTTACGATCATTTTAAAAAAATCCGAAAAAACTCCAAAAATAATAGCAAAAATTTTTTTAAACCCGGAAGGGCCCCACCCGGTCAACCACCATGCCACTATATTTACACCATATTTTTTTCAAGTATTTTTCGAACTTTGCGTAAGCCGGATTGAACCCACAACGCTGCTCGCGGTTATCCCTTTTCTTGCTGTACACCATCACATGTGTCTCTATATAGTTTTGGTTCCCCATATATTGTACCCAACCGAAAGTAATTTGCTTATTTAAGACCTAAATGATATCAAATCAAAAAGTTGTCAACTACAAACTTTCATATCTTTTTGAGATTTACACTTTACTGTTTAGAAAGTTTTTTCATCCGAGAGTCATTTATAAAATTTGAATTTCAAATTTGGGAAACTAAAACGTAGGTTTCGCATGACTAGATGAAGTCAAATAAAAAAAATTTCAACTACAAAGTTTCATAACTTTTTGAGATGTACAAACTTCATATAGAAAGTTTTTCCATCCAACATCGTTTATAAAATTTGAATTTCAAATTTGAGAAACTAAAACGTAGGTTTCACATGACTAGATAAAGTCAAATAAAAAGTTTTCAACTACAAAGTTTCATAACTTTTTGAGATGTACAAACTTTATGTAGAAAGTTTTTTCATCCGACATCGTTTATGAAATTTGAATTTTCCCACTTTGTAAGGGCGAGTGGTGATTGAGCCGCCCTTACAATGACTCTGACCGTAAGGGGCGGCTCAATCACCGGCCGCCCTTACGGTGAAAGGAAGCGCTCCTTTAGTGCTTTCACGTAGTGGATATAATCATTTTCGACAATCTTTTAGCACTCAATAGCGAAGTGTACTATAAGTGGTCCGACACACTGGTGACACGTGGAGGGCATAGATTGGATGGAGGAGGCAGAGGGGCGGTGGCGTGGCTGGCTGGCTGGTGGCGCGGCGGCAGCGGCGTGCTGCGGCGCCTCAGGCGACGGCGTGTGGCACGTGGCCGAGGGGGCGGCGGCGGCTTGGGAGTAGGAGAGAGGAGGAGAGGGGAGCGAGATAAGACCCTATTCTTTATTGATTTGATCCCAAGGGTTACATCTCCTACTTATTATCCGAGCTAGCTTCAATCCTAAGCGAACTAGGAGATCCTCATAATTACGGATTCCCCTTTACAATTAGGCCCTTACTTTATTTATTCAATTATTTCCAAACCTAGGAGACTTAATTTGGGAAACCCAATCCCCTTGCGTGTGCGCCAAAGAGGAGCGTCGGCCGCCCGCACAGCGGTTAGGACCCCTCTAGGCCCAAGTTAGCCCTAGTTTGATCGATGAAGTCCCATGTGACACGCCCGAGGCTTGCTAGGCATGGTGTGCCTAATATGACGTCGACATCGTTGCCGAGGTTGATGAGTTGTGCGTCGAATGTGTAGGCGTCGCTGGCAATCTATAGTGGTACCGTGAATGCTTCGAACGACACGGTACCTCATCGCCGCTTACCATGATGATAGAAGTGTTGATCCGACATTCGAGTATGCCGATGTTACGGGCTATATCGGCGTCGATGGCATTGTGGGTTGATCTGGAATCGATGAGCACATGGACGCCTGAAATTATGATCATCCCTTCAAGATACAATGGGAAAGTTCCTTGTACCTCTACATTTCGTTTGCCGATGAGCATCATCACAACGTTGAGGGTTTATAGGGATGTTGTCGATGTCGGCGTTGGCGATGTTTCATGGCGATGGCACCGATTGGTCCTTGGCGATGCTAGGCGTTGCTCCTCTTCATCTTGGCATGGTGCCTTCATGTTGATGGTGACCTGTTGTGTCATGGTGATGGTGTTGGGGTTAATGGTGCGGCCGTCCATTACTTCAATCTACATATCGGTTGTTGATGTAGGCATTGGCCATACGTCCTCCTTGTTCTCCAGCTTCTAGAGACGGGCGTTGACGTCGATGAGCTCCCCATGGAGAGCATCCATCTTGGAAAAGGTGTTGGTGGCAAAGTTGCGGGGGAGCTCCTCGATCTCGTAGAGCTTAGCCATGGCGGAGGCACTGATCGATCTGTCGCCCGATACTAGCTATAAGAGGTCCGGCACACCAGTGACACATGGAGGGTGTAGATTAGATGGAGGAGGCGGAGGGGCAGCGGCGTCCGTGGCCGGTCGGCCGGTGGCGCGGCGGCAGTGGCGTGTTGCGGCAGATCAGGCAGCGACACGTGGCATGCGGACGAGGGGGAGGTGGCGGTAGTGGCTTGGGCGTAGGAGAGGAGTGAGAGAGATAGGGAAGACCATATTCTTTATTGATTTGATCCCAATAGTTACATCTCCTATTTATTATCTGAGCTAGCTTCAATGCTAAGCAAACTAGGAGATCCTCATAATTACGGATTCCCCTTTATAATTAGGCCCTTACTTTATATATCCAATTCTTTCCAAACCTAGGAGACTTAATTTGGGAAACCACCTCCCCTTGCGTGTGCGCCAACTAGGGCGTCGGCCGCCCGCCTGGCGGCTGGGCCCTCCTCTGGGCTCAAGTTAGCCCAAATTATTCCTCTATTCCGTGGGCCTGTGTTGTTTTGTTACATGTACCTTTTACCCTAATTTGATAGCATTTCTAGATCCACTAGGTGTGGATCTTGAGGGTAGTACACTTTGCATTTGTGACAAAACAATCCTAATCATATACTAGAAATGAAGGAGGGAGAGAGGAGAGAGGTACGGGTGCAGACCGTCGGGCTTGGCGGTGGAGCTCGACATTGCTATGATGTCAGTGATGAAGGGGAAGCAGTGGCATCTCTGTTGTCGATGAGGAGTGGTAGATGTTGGGGTCGATGCAAAAGTGGTGGTGGACATCCCGTCGCTGACAGCACCCCCACTCAATTGGACTAGGGTTATGACAGTGGGGTAGTGGCGGTGGGTGAACCTCATGTTATGAGCCCTGGCCTCCACCTCATATAAAGGGCACTGTGCGACAGAGCCCACCAACAACATGTATGGCTGGGCGACCTCGATCAGAACCTAATTAAGGGTTCATCTCTACCTCGGGTCAAGATGGATCAAATCAATCCAAACATTGAAATATATTTAAAAATATAGTTAATTTTAAAGTATAATTGATTCTCCATATGAGTTGATTGTTTCCTCTTTGAGGGAAACCAAGCCTAGCCACTAACCACACCTAATAAGACATTTCATTGGTAAGTAAAGGATCTGATTTGACTACCGTGACTTATGTTCGGCATGGACCAAAGAGTAGTATCTATAGCCATGGATGCAGGTTGCCTGCTGTCATATCAACTACTCCAACCATTTGTCCGGTGTCTTCCCTATCTCCCCTAAATTGAGTTCCCCATGAACTCCAAATGCACCACCATGAGCATTGTTAACAAGAAATCCACAATCTAAATCATCATTACCTCCCCTAATTCATTTGTGCAAATAAGGAAAACAAATGTATGTATCCGTATACAATTCTTTCTAATTCATTTGTGCAAATAAGGAAAACAAATGTATGTATTTGTATACAATTCCTGGATAACTATCAACACCATGCAATGTTTATTTATCTCAGAATTTGCATAAACACTAGTACATTCAATTAAGCAAAGCAGAGCAAGCTAGGATTTGCATTTTTTACCTAATCTAGCTTAAAAGTGTCTGGTCCTGCAGAAGCTATTTGATCCTTTTCACCTGCAAGAAAAGGATTCCCTTAATATGGTGAAAGGAAACATTAAAGTAGCATATGCTAACTTATCATTGAACAGGACTGGAATGTTCAATGAGGACAAATGGACTGCATGACTGTTGGACTCATGAAAAAATTGCATGCAAATGTTAACACAATTTATGAATCTATATCTCGGTAATAAGGAACAACTTATCTATAGGTAATGAGGCACAACTCAGTGAAGACAAATGGACTGCCTGTCTGTTGTGCAAATCAGTGAATAATGCAGTTGCCCAATACAAATTCAGTGCCAGTCGCTCAAATTTAGTGTTCTAGGACCACTACAGATGCATAAATAAATTGCCTAAAACATAGAACATTCAGATTGTGCAACTGGGAGGATGACCGCCAGCATGGAACCCTGCCCCTGGTGCATACACTTGTGATTAGATCAGATCGAAATACAAATTGCCAAATAGATTAAGCTAGAGTTTGTCAGGTGCCAATTCGCCTTGACTCAGGGAAATAGGCAGTAAATTTAGTAGCAGGAGCTAGAGCGAACCTGTAAGCACATGCAAATCAATGGCAGTAGATCAATGCATGGCAGCACCAGGAGGAGCAACAACAAGCCTGCAGACCACACACAAATCAAGTGGGATGGATGGTTATCTGATCGAATAACTCAGCAGTCGCCACCCAGGAGCCAGATCCAGTCGCCACCTCCCAATGGTCCCGTTAGCCTCCCAGGCCTGGATCCGAGTTGGGAGAGATAGAGAGAGAGAGAGAGAGAGAGGGAGAGAGAGAGGAGAAAAGCTCACCGGAACCCTAATCCAAGTGGAGGGCCCACCTCGTCGAGGCCGCAGTGGCACAGGATCTGTGCTATCACCGCACCGGAGTTGCCGCACCAGGGCCCATTCGTGCCAGCGCCACTGCCTATACGATACCTGTACATACAGATGGATGAACCAGTGTGCGGCTGAAGGCGTGCGTGCGTAGCACATGACTATAGAAGGCATTTTCACAAAAATGCCTCCAAATAATAAATGTTTAAGGCATTTTCATGAAAATGCCTCTATAAATGCCTTTAACTAAATGATAAGTCGTTGTAGTGGCAGATCCGGATTTATTGATTGTTTTCCTATGCTGTTTTTTTTTACGTAACATAGGGGGCGGGTGGACACCGGAGAAGTTTGGAGGCGGACATAAAACCGGAGGCAGAAGAAAATTTAGGCAGGAAAGAAATTTTCACGATTAATTAGGTAAATAAAGATAATATAGATTCAGTGCAGCTAAAGGATAATAGGCAGGAAAGAAATTTTCACGATTAATTAGGTAAAGATAATATAGATTCAGTGCAGCTAAAGGATACAGTCACCTCGATCGAGAGGGAGTTCGATCATTCTATTTCCAGAGGACTATTCCAGCAAATCAAGGATAGCGGTCAGGATAATGTCAATTCTTTTATAATTTCTAAAATTCCTAGATCATGCAACTTGTGTGCTCATGAGTTTGTAACTTATGGGGTGAGTTGGGACCCAGGTCTGTACCAATTCTAGACTTTTTTTTTTATCTAGTTTGCGTTCTTGTGATCGTGCTGAGTTCCAGTCGATTAATATAAGCCCATGAGTTCAGGGGCAATTTAAAAAAAAGATAATATAGATTATAAATAGATAAAACCACTTCAGCCTATCGAGCATACACGCTACAACTTGAGGAAAGGGCACAAACTAAAAAGGAAAGGTCCCTCGCCGCGTCGTACGCGTCTTGGTTCCCGCCGCGTTACGCGTCTTGGTTCCCTCATCAGATCGATGACGACGCGTGGAGCTGGCAGTGCCCGCGGCGAGGTCTCGGGGGAGGAGCCCGGCGCGCCGTCATGGCTGGAGGCCGGCAAGGGATGGCCAGCGGGCTGCTCCACGGAGACGCCCGGCGCCTCAATGAACAAGGACGACCTCGCGTTGTTGGTGGCCAGGAAGGTCACCAAGTTCATCGTCCAGGTGCGTACGTTGTGATTACACCTCTTATTTTGATTTGTGTTGATAATAAAAAATCAGCAGCACTCATGTGTGTACATATGCATAGTAGCTATTTACTAAATCCGTTCTAACTCTAAATTATAAGATGCTTTGACTTTATTTTTTTAGACACATTATGTTTTTTACATATCTAGTCATAGTGTATATCTATGCACATAGCAAATACAACGTATCTAGAAAAGTCAAAATATCCGTTTTATAAGGCCATCTGCAGTGGTGAATCGATTTTTTAGGAGGGAGAAGACCAGGTGAGTTGCGGCAGTGATCAGTTGATTCCAATAATATGTCGAGTGTGGTGGGTCGACACATGTACAAGGGAACTGCTAGTTCTTTCCATACCTTCTCTTTTCGTGTTCTTTCCGCATCAATACTATTTTAATCCGTAGGAGTCGCCTCATGTTGCGTGGTCAATTCTTACACTCTCATGCGCATCGGTTTTCTGCATTGGCCTCTCCATCAACTCATGCCAATTAAAATATTCTCATAAGTCGATTTAGAAATATCACTGGAAAAGCCGTAATTTGGAATGGAAGAAATATTATAATCAACTTTTCTGTATACAGATAAATAACCGACTCTTTTTCTATATGTCTTAATTTTACAAAGTTTATCAGTCACACGTAATTAGTACGTGCTAAGTAATTAAACGTTTTCTTGGTTGCAGGGACTGTTGATCTTATTGTGGTTGTATCTGTTTAATTCCATGAGAGAATACGCCATCAGCTACACTGGGGGAGACCTACGATTTAGTACGTTTGCTGCGATTGTTGTTGCCGTACCTATAGCAGAAATTTTTTGCATCGTGAGCCAGGCCTTGGTACCGCCGCCAATATCGTCGTCATCGATGCCATGTAATACTGCCGACGACAGTGAGGTCGTCCCAACGGAGGAGGTGGATGCGGTATTCTTGGATTTTGAGAAGGGAGTCGACAGCGGCTACACAACGGCCGCGACACCGCCGATGCCGGCGGACACCATGACAAGGGCTGCCATGGAGGCTGCGAAGGATGCGGCTGCCTTCAAGGCTGCGCTGAACGTGGCTGCCCCGAGGATCAGGACATGCATGGTACAGGTACGTTAATCGGCTGGATCGATCGTATAATAACATGATATACCTACTATATATGTTCAAATTTTGTTGGTATATATATGTTATTCTTTGGCATGTATATAAATATATAACGGAAAATATTCTTACTGTGAATTAACAGATTTTCATGGTGTGCAGGCACTGTTGGTTTTACTTTGGGTGTATTTTGTCGATCTGATGAGAAGATATATTGGCACCCAAGGTGTGGGGGTACTGCTTTTCACTATGCCTCCTTTGCTTATTTTCGCTGCAGGCGTGACTGTGTTCTTATGCATTCTGATGGAGTGCCGTGGTCAACTCATCCTTCTAATGAAATCGTTACAAAATGGAGCAATGCTGGAAGTAGATTAGGTAGCTAGGATCGTCAGCTCGTAATATGCATGCACATTGCATGCTTTTTCGTTTGCTAGAACTCTGCAGACTAGCTAGGATCTACTCCCTCCTTTTCCAAAATTGTAAGTTAAATTGTTTTCCTTTCGGAGATATGTAGATTTTCTAGTATATATGTATCTAGAAATGCTTGGTGCACGACTTCTTCCGCGCCTCCACCTTCACGATCCTCGGCAACGGACGTGCCACCCTCTTTTGGACGCAAAGTGGATCGACGGCCTGTCGGTGACATCGCGCCCTCCCACCTCCACTATGTCGGCAGAAGAGACATCCGGGGCACAACGGTAGCCGAGGGGTTGTAGCGCGGCCCGACGGGCCGAACCTGGGTGCGACAGATTTCCGGGGGGATATCTGTCGCAGCCACCAGGGAGTACCTAGACCTGTGCGACCAGGAGCCAGAAACGGTTGACCACATCATCGTCGATTGCTCCCTCTCCCACCAAGTTTGGTGGGCCGTCCTCACAGCACTTCGAGCAGACACTTCCGGGATTGGAGCCCCATCAATCGGGCAGTGGTGGGACCTCTAGAGGCCAAGATGGCATGGGGTCAAGCGGGAAGGAGCAAACACCTTGTTCACCGTCGTTGCCTGGGAGATTTGGAAGGAAATGAATGCACGATGCTTCAGAGGCGCTGAGACCACCTTCAACCAGATCCTCAACAACATCAAGCACACCGCCGACCTCTGGATCGAAGCTGGGGCACGGAAACTAGAATGTTTAGTGCGTAAGTAATCCGGTATGTATGAAAATCTAGGGTGGGCGGGCAGTGTTTAAAATTTGTATACATCCTCAACAAAAAAAAACCTATAAAACTCTCTTCTACTAAATATAATGATGCCCTTTTGCGTATTCGAGAAAAAAAAGTGAGTTTATGCTCAATTAGTTTTGCCACACAGCTCCTCAATTGTTTATCCTGAATTATCAAAGTATCTGGATATGATTCTGATTGTCCTATTTTGCTTTCTGAAGTAAAATCCTATTTTTCTTTCGCCGTATCTTAGCTAAATCATTACATAAATCAAATGCATTGTCCAGGGAAATGCAGGTTAATTTAATCTTGCATGTCGCGCCATATTTTTTTCCAACTAAGCTGTTTTCAGCTATAATGCTCAATAGTAATGATACAAGTACATTGATTTGTCTCATATATGATCTCATGCAATGCCACATAATCTTGAGACTACTGAATATCCTATTCATACAATAGGTTTTCTTATTATAGCGAAATTTAATTATCCTTGATTTGTGCAATGATCAAACAATAAGTTGTGAATTATATGACAACATTAAATCATATAATCTCAAATAGTTGTCACATAGTCCTAATTTTTCTGGTGAAACAACCACCTCTACTCTCATTTTTCTCTCTTTCGGGTCATCAAAAACCTAATGTGACGTTGCATGTCACTAAAGTGAGAATAGCCAGTACATCGATCCTTTGGCAAGGCCACCGCGACCACGAAACCTCTACCAATGTTTTATGTTATTGAAAAATACTAGAAATCACATAACAAAGAACCAGAAAATACCAAATATGAATCCCTTAGCATTAATATTTTACTCTAAAGTCATTGTGCGTTCATATTTTACTCTAAACATCGAACAAGATCTCAACTAAGATGAATCCTGACTTTTTATGTGATCAACACTTCTATCTTCTATATCTCAATCAGCAACTTGTCAATAAATGAACAAGGTTTCGAGCAAGTTGTGATGTCGGTTGCCAAAAACCCAGACATCTTCACGGCCGCATCCGCCTTGACAAAGAAGGAAATGAGAGGTGGGGACTTAAATTGTCTTGACCCCACTTGTCAATGAACTCCCTGTGCAGCTTCCTCCCTCGCCAACTTGCC
Source organism: Themeda triandra (assembly GCA_018135685.1). Lineage (NCBI taxonomy): Eukaryota > Viridiplantae > Streptophyta > Magnoliopsida > Poales > Poaceae > Themeda > Themeda triandra. The sequence goes on along the minus strand of JAENPR010001677.1, from coordinate 109,339 downwards.
GCTATTGGCTTGGTCATCTTCAATTTGCTTCGGTGTAGATAAATGGAGGCGGAACATGTTTGTTGTGACGTTCTGGCTAGGGATTGAGTTGGCACAGGAAAGCGGAGAGGGAGAATTTGTTTATTGTGGCTAGGTATTGAGATGGAGTGTGTCGTGATACTTCGTGCCCCCATGGATGCAGTCTTGACAGTGTGCTTGAAATGACGTGCCATAGAATGTGCTGGGAATCGGATAGTGGGTGTTTACCATTTCTAGATAGGAGCCCAGGGTTGCTGATAACGGCGTCATGGTTGGTGGAGTCCTAGGTCTCGAGTATGTTCCCAGCGTCAAGGGAGGATGGTCAGCTGGTCAGTGTTGCTCCATCTAGCTTCTCCTAGGTCTTCTTGGTTGGCCCCTTTTCTCGCTGGATTCAGAAGTATACATGCGGATGCTCTACTCGTAGTCTTGGGGGGGCTTCCATGTGGCAACACTAAAATATCATCCCTATGAAGATGAATACAAGTACTCCTAAATTGGGTCAAATATAGTTGTCACAATCTACCCATACGAAGATGAATGCAAATATACTGCTTGATTGGGTCAGGTATAGTCGTCATAATCTACTAGACCCGAGCGTCTAGAACCCATGGTAAGTTTGTACGCACTACATTTATTTGAACAAAACAGCAACTATTTCCAAAAATCCTACTAAATACCAACACGCTTTCAACTTTGGATCCTTCATTTCTTGGTCAAACTAACCTAGGTTGATAGTCTGTGGAGTGTTCATGGGTACCTACAAGGCTTAGCAGTTTGGTGAACGTGGTTGGACAAAAGTTAGGACCAAAAGGTGGTCTCGTAGAAAAACACTTTGGTGGCCGAAACCACATATTAAACAACTATATACATCTATCTTAGACAACTCCTCCAGTGTCTCCTAAAGATAATTTGTTCAATTGCTATTCATCTTTTTTGAAAATGATATTGTAATGTTTTTTTGCATATGTCATACTAACTAGGATGTGTTGGGATGTAGGCCTATCATTGTACCCTCATCGGCTGAGGAGAAGGTATCCTCTCGAGACAGGGCGAAGGTACCCTCTCCAGGGTGAAGGTTTTGCTCAGGCTGTAGTGTCCTAGACAGAAAGGGATGAGTGGAGGAGTGTTAGTGTCCTAGACAGAAAGGGATGAGTGGAGGAGTGTTCAATCAGTGGTTGGATTCTATTTATAGAGAAGGTGAGAGGAGAAACTTTTCTACCCAACCCGACTTAGTAGACAACGAGCTTTTCTACATGGTGAGAGGTAGGCACATCCACCCTACATAGCTAATAGGATGTTCGTGGCCCTTCACGGCTCCTGCCTTAAGAAGCATCGGTGAATTTGTCGGTTGCAGTTGTTAAAGTTAATAGTAGCAATACAAGATAAGTGTAATAATTTAATTTGCGATTAAAAAGTCAAATGATATTTGGAATACAAATGCACTCAAATGTAGGGTACATATATATGCACATATTGAGCGGCAAGCATCGACACCAAAATATATAGGATATGTGTAGATTTTAAGAGTTTGTTGATGCTGGGTTCTAACCTTATTGTCTAGTAGCTTAGCAACAAAAACCAACCTAAAGCATTGAAAAAATAGCTGACATAACAACATATTTATCGATGCAAAAAAAAGTTTGAACTGAAATACATGGCTTTAGGTAGCCCAATTTACAAGAACAACATAGGAATAATTTGTTGAACTTACATTTCTCTCACCATTCAAATTATCCTTTTGTACTTTCTCTATATTTGTGCATTTTGAACAAATAAACATATTGTTTTCACATGGCATGATCACAATGACATTGTTATAATTGAAGATGAGGCACTCTGTTGTGACTTGTGACTCATAAGTATTTGAGTCAGGTGAAGTAAACTTTTGCTAAACTCAAGGGCATAAAGTATGATTCAAGTATATCTTTGCCTTTTGGTTTGTTTGTAGTTGGTTGCTTCATTTGTAGAATTTTTCTAGTGTTCTCACAAATAGACATCACTTACTTTGGCAGGTAGCTCAGCAATCATGCCCAAATCCAACTGATTCACCTACTATGTGAAGGCTCTCAAGATACTACTGGTTGGTTTCATAGGCCAGTCTACCGGGGGAAGGTGTCAGAGAATTATGAATTTGGCACTTGTTGGCGTGGGAATGGAACTTGTTATCTTAGAATGGTATACTGAAACTACTCGGTCTCACAGAAAATCCAAAAGAATTGCCAAATGAGGTATCTCTGTTAGCATGGCAACCAAGATTCTTGGCTCAAGCATGCTCACCACTTTGCTAACTGTATCTTGTGCTGCCATATGTGGTCTTCTGTAGAGAGGATGTTGTTGAACATGAAGGAAATGCAAATATTGTTGTCTGAATAGGTGTGTTGCTCATATGTGTGATGTTTGTCGTGTTTGTCAAATCTTGTTTTCAAAACTAGCTAGTTGTTTCAGTGCTTCCTGTAGTTTTAGTGCCATACTAGATTGCATTGCAGCATACACCCTCCAACAAATATGACCAGAATTTTGAAGACAACATTCCTGTTGTGAAAACAACATAGTATAATGTGTTTTTTATTTCTAGGTATTTGATGGAAGGAGCTGCTGAAGTCTTCGAACTAAGTTATGAGTGAGAAGATTTTGTTCAGCAATGTCACGCCTGTTGATTCAGAAGGCCTGCAATTTCTTATGACATACAGAGTTTCAGAGAAGCCTTTTGTAAGTTAGGAGTTGCAGGTAACCAAATCATAGGAGTTGATCATAATAGGTGCGGAGTGTGGACCTTTTCTTCGTGCTTCTGCAACTTTTTATTTACTTATTTATTATTATTTTTATAAATTAGGTAAGATGATATATTTATAAGTGAACTTTTTATCTGGGGCCATGAACTTTTTTTTTTTTTTGCTCATCTTGGTTTATGAACTTTCCCCTACCTATCACCTTGGTCCAGGTACTTTTTCTTTGCTCATACGATCCATAAGCTTTTCTCCACTTCTCATATAGGTCACCACATAGGACTCTGCTAACCTTCGTGACCGCTGGTGTAGCACCATGTGCTCTTTTTTTTTTTTTTTCAATTTCATAAACTGGACAAAACTTTGAAAAATTGTATAAAATCATAGAAAAATCATAAAAAGTAAAAGCTAGTTCTCAACATGAATAGATCTATGCAATAGATATATAAATTGACAAGTTTTAGTATAAAGTTTTTGTTGTTGCTATAGATCTATGTTTCTATGTTTAAGTCATGGTGTACCAAACGTTTAATTTGAAGTTGAGATTTTTATGGGTGATGGATGACAACAGAACATGGCTAGTATAAAAATATTACATCCCAAAATTAGTAATTAATTACTACAATATAAGTAAGTTGTAATTGCAAGAAAGCATCTGATGTAAAGATAAATCTAAAGCTCAACAATTTATATAACAACATGGTGATGTTAAAGTTCACAATGCATAACAACATCATCGAAATGCGATGGAACCTTATTTTCATTTTTACAAATTTTTAATATTTATGAACTATTAAACAAGCATAAACCTAGGTAAATCAGTAACTCAGTTATATGTTCTCCAATGAAGCTTAAAATTTTACCATAGCTCAAGCATACAATGAATAACACACAATAAAAATTACAATACAATTGGAGCACAGGAGCTGCAATTAGGAATTAATCATAAAAACAAATAGATTTACATAGATCTACGACTACAACAAAAACTTTAAACTAAAGCATGTCATATTATATATCTATTGCTTAGATTTGTTCATGTTGAGTCTAACAAAACTAGATTTTTTTTTATGATTTTTCTGTGATTTTATACACTTTTTGAAGTTTCAGCTAGTTTATAAAATTAAAAAAAAGGGCCCGTGGTGCCACGTCAACGGCCACGTAGGGAACATAGTCTTATGTGGCGTACTATGGACCTATATAAGAAGTGGAAAAAAGTTTATGGACCTAGATAAGTGAAGAAAAAGTATACCTGGATCTAGATGAAAAGTGGACAAAAGTTCACGGATCTAGATGAGAAGTGGGAAAAAGTTTAAAGACCCACGGCACATTTCACTCTATATTTATTATCTGAGGCATACGAGTTGACGCAGCCTTTTTCCTCTAGATGAGTTTCAATTCAATCATTGGTCTTTGTTTTAAGGTGTTGGCCCCACCCGAGTACAGAATTGATTTCATTGGTGTATATTTACAGATGTGGAAATTAAGTTTGGTTAACTCTGCACCATTTACGAGTAACTTATACTTCCCTATATGGCTGTCGAGGATGAGGGTTCACTGAACCAAATCCTTGGGTCTGCAAATGCACCGATGAATTTAGGTGATGGAAGTGTTACTTCTGTATTCATGTTCACATACCTTAAGAAAAAGTAAAAGTTCTTGTACTTGCTAGGAGTGAGTGATCCCAGCAAAAGGGCCCATATCTATCTTCTGAAAAACGAACATATTTTTTGACGAAAAAAAAAACATATTTCATCTTCATGTTCAGGGAGAGAGAGAGAGAGAGAGAGAGAGAGAAAGAATCTGACAGGAAGATTTCAGAATCCTTGCCTCGAAATCGATCCCCGCCCGGTCGTGCACTCATCCACCCCTCGTCATGCTAGCCGCAGCTGGAGGAGAGCCTGTGGATCGACTGGGAGTTGAAAAGCAACAGGCAGCAACACACGGGACGAGATAGCCGACGAAATCATGAACACAAGGAATCAATAAAATTCTAAGCCATCGGGACAAACCGGGTCAAAAAGCACAGGAAATCGACGAGCTCCCGCTGTACAAGTTCGTACAACCCAGCCCCAGATGACATAGCAGCGAGAGGACCAAACCACAAATGACCCGAGCGAGAGACGACGGGCCATGGCCTCATGCGCCGGGCCAGCGAGAGGCCAGGCGCCAGGGCCCTGGGGTGGGCGTGGAAGCGCCGCCGTCCGCCCCCAGCCCCCTCACGGGCGCGGCACGCACGCACGTACGGAACCGCCGCCGCTGCCTCCGTTGCATGCTTATGTACGTCCCAAGGCCCCACCGGTCAGCTGCAGTAACTCGCTCCCATCAGCCCCAACGGCACGTCCCAGGGCCCCACCGGTCAGCTGCAGTAACCTGCTCCCTTCACCTCCAACGGCACGGATGCCAGAGCCCCACCTGCTAGCCAGGGAAATCAAGTTGGAAAACATTAAGAGCATCTTCAACAATGCTACCTAAAAATACACTACCTAAAACTATATTTGGTAACAACCTAAAATTTGCTCTCTACTATAACGGTCCTACCTAAAACTGACTACCTAAATTCATGTGCGGAGTGAATGACATGTGGGGCCATGATGTCATCCTTTTTCTTGTGATTTTGTCCGCGGACGAAGTTGATCCCGGCAAGGGAATCCCATCGGTGGCAGCCGTCTTGCCGAAGAGGTGCACGGGGCCAAGCCAGACCCTAGGGTGGCCACAATGCTGCCTGGGGCGGCCAATTATGCCTTGGTCGACGAGGAGTGTTGCCGTTGGGAAGAGTAGAGGCAACGGATCATCGGGGCATGGTCGATCTTAGCCAAGGGTGCAACGCCATTGGTGGCTAGTTGGCTGAACGGACGCGCGAAGTCTGGGCGGCGTCGGGCAACGCCGGCCACACTAGAGAAGGTCGCTGCCAAAGCCATGGCCGCTACCATGGAGGCCGGTCCACCTCGGCCACCATTGGGTAGGAAAGCAGGCCGTCGTGGAGCTTGCCTGGTCCTGGGAATTAACTAGCAGGGTCGCCCATGCCGGGGGAGCAGGGGCGCCGCCGCATCGTTGTAGAGAGCGGGGAGTAGGTGAGGGTGCCACCGCTAAGGATCGGGTTGGTGATGAGCGGCCGGGGGGGTGGACATGAGTCATTGGGGGCTAGCAGTGGCCACGTCGGTGAGCAGGCGCCGGATCCACCCTCAACGGACCTGGGAACGGTGGGGGATGGTATTGCGATGACGTGGCGGCGAGCGCAGGCACGACACCAGCGTGCATGCACGAAGCGAAAGAAGCGCATGGGGGAGAGAAAAATAGTTGCCCAATTCTGTTGGCCGAACAAAAGTAGGTAGACGAGGGGAGAATTTTGGTAGGAAACAAAACTTAGCTGGTTAGTACGTAGCCTGTTGAAGTGATGTATTTGACGTCCACTACCCAAATATATGATAGGTAGCCTATTTAGAGCAGCTCAACAGTTTGCTAAAAGCACTTGGCATCCTGGGATTTTTGCCAAAAAAAAAAAAAACAGCCTCCAACAAGTTGGCAAAACTACTTGGCATTTCGTGAGCTTGGCAAAATTCTCCCTTCACTTGTCAAATATGCCAAGTGCTCCATCACTTGGCATCACATGTATCCAATTTGCCAACTAGTTTTGCCAACTTGTTGGAGGCTTAATTTTGTGATTTTTGGGAAAAATGCTAGGATACCAAGTTCTTTTGCCAAGTCCAAATAGCAAACTGTTGGAGAAGACTTCTTTTTTCACTTGGCATTTGGTTTTGAGACTTGGCAAAACTATAGATTTGTCAAGTGAGTTTTAGCAAACTGTTGGAGATGGTCTAAACGCTCTCTCCGTCCCACGCTGTTTCCCTCCGTCGGACCATGCCATTTTCTCACTCATGAGGAATGACGCTCCTGCTTTCCTTTTCCCGGCCATCGCTTTGCTTTTCGTCCACCGACATAGCCCTGATGATGACAGCACAGGGCGCCCTACCGAGTGCGCCCTTGACCGCTCTTGATCACGCTTGACAACACCAACCCGCAGCGCGTAGCCAAGCACCTTCTTGAACCATTTTGCCAAGTGCCATGTGTTGCCGAGTGTGCGACACTCGGCAAACTAGGTGTTTGCCGAGTATTGGACGTTGCCGAGGGTCTGGGTTGTTTGTCGAGTGTGCAGTTTTGCCGAGTGTGGCACTCGGCAAATTCACTCTTTGCTGAGTGCCTAATATAAGCCACTTGGCAACGCTAGAGACACTCAGCAGAGAAGTTGTCTCCGGTAGTGCAACTAGCACCACTAAGCACATTTGATCGAGCTGGTGTGGCGCCTTTGAGTGTACGTGCAGTTGAGCACCGTGGGTGGCGCCATTACGGGTGATGAACAATGGCCATAGTGCGTGAGTAGGCAAGTGAGTTGTGTCGCATGTGGGGATTGGGGAATGATTTTGCTAGGAAACGGAAGAGAAGAGGGTGCAACATCGTCTGTTTTGACTGGTTAACACTTTTTAGTTTTTCTTTCAATTCATGTATGGGGCACTTCTTCGGTGACATAATCACAATGTAAAAGAGACTAAAAAATAATATGAAGACGTCGTGCAAAGATGTCTACTATGAAGGTAATATGAAATTTGGACTGTTTATTTCATTCTTGGTGTCGATTCTCTTATAGATCATTGGTTGTGGTCTTGTGTGCAAAAATTAGAGGACAGAAGCAAGAGAATGGAAGCCTACAAAGCTCTGTGTCAAGGCGGACTCACGAGCATGTATTGGAAGGATAAAACAACACAATTAAACAAGGTCAAGGCAATCCATGGGATGTTTTCTTCGGTGCTATCTAAAGGTCTGGCTATTTCTCAAGAAGGTGTGTTGGTTGGCCTAGCTGCATCCTCATTTCCTAAGTCCTTACTGTGATCAGAGGTTGTTGCATTGAATAACTCGTTGTTTGTTGTGTTGTTAAATATCACTGCATTTCATCTTGAGCTTGAGATTCTTGAGTTTCTACGCCCCAATGTATTACTCATATTCTGGATAGTGCTTTCGCTAGCATTTGCGGTTTATTAGTGGCTTGGCTCACAAGATCTCACGGTCAATTACTATTATGGTTAAGTTAAATTAGATTATGTCATCAGCTTTGTTGCTTGACTTTTTGATAGAAAAAGAATTCTTATCTAAGTTTGTTCAGATTGTTAAACTAGCATACACGATTTTGTACCTGGTCTGGTATATTATAATGCCTTGCATAATGTTCGCATTCTACCACTTGTGCTAACAGGCTAACTTTGGTGCAATGGATTATATTATTGTTTTAGGTAATAATTTTTCTTTTTTTGTCAAAAAAAAAATAAATGTTACTATAAATGTTTCTTTTTTTTTCTGAATGCGGACTAATTGTTGGGAACCTACCATAATTGGACTTAAATACCACTCCTACTTATATAGTATTCGTATCCTATTTTAGACTATGTAATTTTGTAAAACATCATAACTCATGGTCCTTGATATTTTATATATGATGCCACTAGATATTTTAATAAAAAATAGAACGATGTATAAAATAAATGTTTATGTTGGAAGGTTCTAGAGTGGGGCACACATGTCCTCTCTCTGTAAGCCTCCATAGCCTATAAAAAATGTGTATGTCCTTGACATGTTATTAATATGTGAGAAGGGTAATAGGTAGAAGTGTGCATGGATCGATGTATCTACTCAGTGATCTTATCTTCTATAGCCATGACGTTCCAGTAGAGCTAGTTAGATAGATAAATATTTGTTTCTGCACTTTTAAAATTGAGGAAAAATTAATAGCAAAGTCCATTGCACTAATTCGTAGTGTAATTTTTGTTAGGTTTTGCTTATTCTCTACAGGCTTATTTTCTAGCAGCTACTCATAAATCTTTATCATGGTATTGTCACATCCATTTCTTGGGGCATTTTTCTCATTGATTCCTTTGACAACTAGGTCGATCATAAGATTAATAGTTAGAAACTAAACTTGTAACAAATGTTCTCTATTAGCCTATAAGCCAAAATTAGCCTATAACAACTTGTAACTAAACTTTTTAAACAGTGCTTTGTGTGGCCTGGTTCGAAATTGACCAAAGATTTTTTTTTGTTTGTAAATCCTAAAGGATGATCTATTATATATATTGAATGTTTTCTTTCCTCGTGATGGTATATACTGACCATTTTATTTCCTTGTAAATAATAACAAATGTTATATAAACCAATTACAATAGTGGAGGATGAGGGATTTTTGTGGTTCAGGATTTGTTCTTAGGAAATGGTGGGAGCAACTATATAGTAGTAATTGCTGGTCTAGAGTTCATTTTTTCAAAACCATGTAGCACATCTAGAGTTCAATTTTTTATTTAAAAATCCATAAATAGACTACCCAACAAGTATAGCATATGTATTGGAGTTGATGTTAGCTGGGCCAATCTAGGCCTTAAGTTTAGCAACCTCCTTCAATGGTTGGTAGAGAAAGGATCCTAATTATCTATCTATTGTAATCATGGTGATATGAGGCAAGTAATAACAACACCTCTTTCACAATTGGGCATCGAGGACATAAACCTCGTGCCATTGCTGTTCCATGTTTCGAGCTTCGTAGCTCGGGTCTAGCTACCTTGAGGCCTGATTCCCTTGAAACCTACTATCGAGTCCCATGTGTTCCTCATCGACCACCACTGTGCCACTCAACCCCACGACGCGCGCACTATCACTCACGATCCCTCCCTCGCCATCATCATGTATTGCCTCCGTGATGTCTGCAATGGCCAGGCCGTCCCACCTGATCTAGTGGTTGTTATCAAGTCCTTGGCTGAGACCATCCAAACATTGAAAGAGAGCATCAAAGAGCTCAAATAGGAGCACTAAACTGACAACACCGCTTTGCCGGGCACTATAAGGGCCATGGCACTAGCGAACACCACAGTGACTACCCCATTGTTTTTCTAGAACATGGACTTCCTAAGTATGATGAGAAGTCCTCTTCTCTCACGTTCGTCAACCCTTGTGAGTCTTATTTCTATTCGCAGCGGATCGCTGATTAGAAGGTATGGATGGCCTCCTACAACATGAAAGATTATGTCGTCAGCCTTCTCGCCATGGCCCCTAGTCTCATGTGCTCTTGTCTCCATGGTGTCTTCCACGTTGGCCTTCTCATAAAATTAGTGCCCCCCCCCCCCACCCCCGCGAGATGCTCCACTGCTGTTGCCGGTCGTGATGAGGACATGGCACCTATGGATATGCCAATGAAAGTTAAAAGCATGGTGAGCTCTCCTTCCAATGTTTGCATAATTATAAAATTAAGAATTTGTTGCTACCTAATATCGGTATTTCAAGTGTGCTTAGGAACGACGAGAGTGATGATAATAGAGTATGAATATGTCTAATGTTCGGTTCATCTCGGCAGCCGACAATGCTTCATTGTGAAGGCCATAACCTAACCACTTGAAGTGTGATCGAGGTCAATGAGCATTCGATGATGAACTTATATTTGATAAAAATACAAATAGATCTAGTCCCACCTCAATAACATGTCAGAAAGGTCTTCAAATCATCAAGACGTACACAGTTGTCATTGTTTCTATATCGAGTGCTACAATGTGGTTGTGGGATTGTCATTGTTTGAAGCAATCTGCATTTGTTCGTTCCTCTAAATCGAAATCACTAGTTCTAAAAAGGCTTCAATGGGACAGGAACACCGCAGGCTTACAAATCATCCATCCATCTAAGTTTAGTAAAAATGAGAGCAAGGGTGGCTTGGCCGGGAGCTCACCGGTCGGCCACTCGTTTCGCTTTGGGCCTTTTTGGCCACCACCATGCAAGGACCGTCACGAATCATGAGCCAAGAGACCGACGGGGAGGTCGCCGGCGTCGCCAACAGCCATGACGACGACAAGGACCACGTCCATGGCACAATCAGACGCCCGGCCGATGTCGATCCGGAGGAAGACGACGACGGAGAGCATGGTGGTGACCAGGAGCCCTTCTTTCAGTGCCTCGTTGATCAGGAGCAACAACCCCCCGACACGGCGGTGCATTTGCACGACGCCAGGGTCGAATTTCCCTCCGACGAGGACAATGACGGCGACGACGTCCGCTTCTCCTTCGCCACCGCCGACGGTGACCGCCTCCTGGAGGAGCAGGCGGAGCTGGACCTGGACGTGGAGGAGGAGGAGGATGAGGACACGTCCAGGTACGACTACGGCACCTGGATGGCGTCGGAGCCCGTGTCCATCCAGGAACGCCGCCGCCGGCTGTTCCAGGGGATGGGGCTCACCAGCAGCAAGGACCTGCTGCGTAGCCGGAACGCGAGGGCGAGCCGGCTTCCGCCTGACATCCCGCGCTACGTGCCCCGGCGACAACAACTGCCGCCCGCGGCCGTTGCCGAGGCGCCGAGCGCAACAACGAGCGCTGCGCCAGCGGTTGCCGCGGCCGTTTCCGAGGTCGCGGAACACCAGCACAACGCCGTCCTGACCCGGTCACGCTCCGACAGCCGGCTCGCCGTCCGCAGAGGCGCCGCAAGGAAGCCGTCATCGTTCCGCCGCGTGAGCTCGCTGCCGCACAAGCTGCAGGGCTCGCCGGTCCACAAGGCTCTGCGCGCGGCTGCCCGGTGTCCGCTACCACGAGCGCCGTCAAAGGACGGAGGAACCGGCGGCAACGCCGGCGACACGGGCTGTGGCTTGAAGAATCCAGACAATGGCAGGGATGTCGTGGCGAACGGCAAGTTGAACAATGCCCGGCGCAGTGCGCCGCTGAACATAGACGACCTCCGGCAGTTCATGGCCCACACGCCGTTCGTGACGCAGCCCGTGCGCCGCAGCCAGAGCCAGCCGGTGCCGGCGGCCAACGGCGACGAGAAACCGGTCGAGAAGAGGAGAACACGGTGGCTGAGGAACATCAAGCTCGTCGCCACTGCCGCCGGGCTTAGAACCGACAAGGAGAAGCAGGACGGCGATGGCGGCGGCGGCAGCAGACCGGCACGGACAGCTTCGATGCCCATGTCCAAGTCGGCGTCGGCCCACGCCGCTGTGTCGTCTTCGGCCGCCACGGGGCCCGAGCGGCTCAAGGTGCACCACTACGGCAAGTCCAGCCGGGAGCTGACGGGGCTCTACTTGCGGCAGGAGGTGCGCGCGCACGAGGGCTCGATCTGGAGCATCAAGTTCAGCCCCGACGGCCGGTTCCTCGCCAGCGGCGGCGAGGACAGCGTCGTGCGCGTCTGGGAGGTCCTGGACGTGGACGCCTCCTCGTCCGCCGTGGCGCAGGAGCTCTCCACCTCCATACCTCCGCAGACGCCAGACAGCGGCAGGTCGGCGGCGGTGGCGGGGGGGCTCGCGGCGCAGTTGTCCAGGAGAGTGAGGAGGGGAAGGAGCAGCAAGGACGCGCTCCCGGAGCACGTCGTCGTGCCGGAGAATGTGTTCTCGCTCGCCGAGCAGCCGTCGTGCTCCTTGGAAGGCCACCAGGACGACGTGCTCGACCTGTCGTGGTCCAAGTCACAGGTTTGCATGCCATTCCGGTCCATTCTGCCTGCCTGCCTTTGTCGCCACTGACTCACGTGCCGTGGGCGCCATTGTTGTATGCAGCAGCTGCTGTCGTCGTCCATGGACCACACGGTGCGGCTGTGGGACGTGGCTACCAAGACGTGCCTCAGGGTGTTCCCGCACAGTGACTACGGTGAGTTTGCTGGCCTGCACTTAGTCTGCAGGTTGCGTTTGCATAGCGACTGATCACGCCATGAACGCGCAGTTACCTGCGTGCAGTTCAACCCGGTGGACGACGGCTACTTCATCAGCGGCTCGCTGGACTGCAAGGTGCGCATCTGGAGCGTGCCGGACCGGCAGGTCGTCGACTGGAGCGACCTCAACGACATGGTCACCGCGGCGTGCTACACTCCGGACGGCCAGGTGTCGTTTTTGCATTGCACCAAACTAGAAAAGCAAATTCCAAAGCGTTCATGTCACTGATATAAACTAGCTGATAGTTTTCGCCTTTTGAAGGCTGCGATTATTGGATCGCACAAGGGGAGCTGCCGATTCTACAAGACAACAGGTGCTTGCAGAATTCTGATTCATTTAGTCCTACATTGTGCTCAACTGCTAAGGAGTAAGAGTAATTATCATTTCCGTGTCAGATTGCAAGCTTAACCAGGAGGCACAAATCGACATGAGCATAACCAAGAAACGCAAGTCGCAGGCTAAAAAGATCACCGGATTCCATGTATGTTCATCACGTTTACAGTTATGTCACAGTGACTTGTTGATTGATTCCACGAGCTCATCTGTAATTTTTCCATCATCTAAAATCTAAAAACAAATAAAATGTTGCATTGCTTGTGTAGTTTGCGCCAGGGAACCCGTCGGAGATCCTGGTGACATCGGCGGACTCGCAGATCCGGGTGTTCAACGGCATCAGCGTCCTCCAGAAATTCAAAGGTACGCAGCAATGGCGGCGAGCCCGCACGCCCCAGCCTTCGTTTCCACGCACCAAGGACGCCATGCACAAACTCCGTCAACCCAAACAGGGAACCCGTGTTTCTTCCTGCCAGGCTTCAAGAACACCAGCAGCCAGATCTCGGCGTCCTACACCGCCGACGGCCGCTACGTGGTGTGCGCCAGCGAGGACTCCAACGTCTACGTGTGGCGCCGCGTCCCCGGCAGCGTCAGCGGCGTCGGCGTCGGCGGCGCGGGCGGCGTCGGCATCGGCGTCAGGGCCAAGACGTGGCACACCAGCCGCTCCTACGAGTATTTCTTCTGCCGGGACGTGTCCGTCGCCGTGCCGTGGCCCGGCTCGCCGCCGTCCTTCCCGTGCGACGCGTCGTCCCGGAACGGCAAGAGCGACACGCCCAGGAAGCAGCACAGCACGTCGCGACGCGATGACATGGGCGGCTGTTTGCCGCGGGTGATGACGAAGTCCGGGCCGATGACGTACCACGGCGGAGGGCAGCTGCCGCAGCCGGAGCTGTCGCGTCGCGAGTCGCAGTCGTCGGCACGGTGGCACGGCGGCGCGGAGGGCGGCAACGCGTGGGGGATGGTGCTGGTGACCGCGAGCCGTGGCGGCGAGATCCGGGTGTACCAGAACTTCGGCCTGCCTTTGGCCAACCTGTTCCACTAGCTAGCCAGTGCCCAGTAGACACCAGACTGAGCTCTCCCTGTCATTGTCATGGATGTAATGCAACACGATGATGGAATTTTGGCAGCGGACTAACTGGTGTAGCGGTGTTGGGGTATTGGTTATGGGGGATTTGGAAGGAAGTGAATTCTGCAGCGGAGGGGGAACTGTTGTACAGGCTGATATTCAAGAAGAATTTTTAGGAAAAGATATACGAGAAGAAACAGAAGTGCGGTACAAATGTGATTACAAATGTTACTATGCATTAGTCAGTGCCACGACGAGCAGATGCCAAGAGCTTTTCGTGTAAAGCTAGTTGCAGTAGTGAAGCCAATCCTAAATTTTATGGAGGTGCGCTGTTAAGGAGACTTTGTTTCAAAAAAAAAAAAAAAAAGAGATATTTGTAATCTGGTAGCAATATGTTCTCTCAAAAAAAATCTGGTAGCAATATATGGTGAAAATGTGATTGGGCTTTGGTGTGGCGCTTTGTCACTAGAAAGAGGAAAGGACTGTGGTAGGCTTCCAAGCCGAGATGCAGAGTGCACCGTCGTCCGTGCCATCTGTGGCTAATATGTATTTTTTATAGAATTTGTGCATACTTTGTGATCAATTTGATACCGTTTGTGAGTAATTTCACGAGCTTTGTGTGTAAAGCTAGTTGGGGTTTTCTTTAGTTCTGAAAATAGGTTGTGTGGGTATGATCGATGGGGAAGAGGAAGTTGAAAGGAGATATAAGATGACTTAATTAGATAGATCTTGCAATGCATCAAAAATAAAAATTGAAATACAATAGCACACCGACTCCGTTAATCAATACGTGAACCCTAATGACCAAAATATGTATTATAAATTGGCTTTAATGTTTCCACCTAGCAGGTGGCTTACACTACATATTTTGCCAATGATGTGAGTTTAAATTTTACGGAAACCCCTCTCGTTTTCATAAAAAAATTATGTAAGCTTAAAGCATCTCCACCAGATACCCTATCCAATCTCCTATACATAAGAAATAGTAATTTCAAGACGAAGATGCCACATCATACCTCCTATCTCATCTCCTAAATCTATAATTTTAAGAGATATTCCAAAAAAAAGGTATCATCTCTTCAAACAAATAAAGGAGCGAGACATACTACAGGATAGTATGCATCAATAACTGGACTCGATAAGTGCTAACTTCTTCTGCTGGGAGCCTCAAGGTAGTTAAAATACCATATGATGAAATGGATAAATTTATGCATCCCAAAAGATTATGGAGGTTTGGGGATTATAGAAAAAAGAGGGATGAATGATGCTTCATTGGGAAAATTGGTGTGGAGGATGTTAAATGCAAATGTTGAAGACATGGTGTATATTTCTTGAAGCAAAAGTATTCCAAAAATAAAGCTTTTGTGCAATGTAAGAGGATCAAAGGTTCACAATTTTGGAAAGGGGTCGTCAATGTCAGGGAAACTACAATGGGGCTGTAATGCTAAGACTGGTAATGGTAGGGATGTGCTCTTTTGGGAAGATGTCCGGTTAGGGGAGATTCCTTTAAAAGCCGAATTCCCAAGTTTGTATAACCGAAGTAGTGATGCTCACGTAGTGATTAGGGACATTTGGGAAGAGGGTGGTTTGATAATAAAATTTAGTAGAGTTTTAGAGAAAGAGGACTACATGGAATGAGAAAGGCTTATGCTGATGTTGGTTGAGCAAGTCCTAAACGATGAAAAAGATTCCTTCTATTGTATTTTTGAGAAATCATAGGTTTATTCAACCAGGTCCATGTATAGATACTTGTCTTTTCGGGGCGGGTGGGGGGTTTAATAGAAGAATGAAAAAGTCATGGAAAAGTAAATTTCCAATGAAACTTAAGGTGTTCATGTGGATGATGGGGCAAGATAAACTTCAAACTAGGGTAAATTTGAGGAAGAAAAAGTTGTAGGGGTGTAGTAAATAATGTTGTATTTGTGATGTTTGGGAAGTTTCTGATCATGTTTTTTTCTTGACGTATATCTAAATCAGTGTGGGTTTGTTTTAAAGAAGCGTTGGGGGTGGGAAAGGGCACCGACTAGTTTGCAAGATTTTTTTTAAAATTTTTGTCACCTTTAGGGTGTAATGACTAGCATATCAAGCTCTTTATGTTTGCATTTATCTTATGGAGGATATGGAATTCATAACAAAATGGGGATTGAGGATAAGTTTCCACAATCTTCTAATGCCGTGTTTCGGAAACACTTTGCTCTTCTACAGAAATGGCGCATACTACTGAAACCGGGGCTGAAGTGAGGGAGTCGAGCCTCGTCAAAAGGATCCACGATTGGGCGAACCAGAGATGAGGAATTAGGGCATTGCAAAAGTGGGTACTGGTCGCTTTGGCTACCGAACCTGTCACTACCTTAGCTTTGAACCTGTTGCCATCGGACCCGAACCTTAACAATGCCTCGACATGGCAGACACCCCTAGGTGATGAGCCTTTGTTGGATCTAGTTAGATTTCTTGGCCTGGGGAAAGTAGAAGAGATCGAGAGCGGGAGGGATTGGAGGCAAACAAGAGAGGGAGGGAGTGGGAAGAGGCTGAAGTTATTTGTCCCATTGTGGCATCAACCGCAGCCGCACATGTAGGGCCTCCAACAGCCATTGTGATGCTATTGTTTGCACCTATGCACCACAGTCAGGGCGGAGCCAGTAAATTGATTATTTGAATGTTAGAGGGCAAATAGTGTTGAATTTTCAAAATTTATTTGAAATTTAAAAATTTAGTGGAAATGCTCATAGGGTGAAGAGCATTAAAAACAACATTTGGCGATATCAATTCCTAATAAAAAACATGGAATTAACCAAAAGAGTGCACATACGTCACAATTTTAGGCCACTTACACCAGCCTCAATTAACATAAAACATCAACATATCGAAAATAACAACACAATTTTTTTAAACTAAAAATAGGAATACAATCAGCATAACGGCATTCGTTAAAAAGCATACAAGTAAACGACTGAAGCAATGGCATTCACAAACAAACAAAAAAAATCGAAATCAAACAAGGAAGACAACGCTCCTACCTTAACCCTGCGTTGTGTTACAGTAGCCAGCGGGCCGCTGAAGCGGAGCCACTGGACTCACGGACGGATGGGCATGTTGTGCGGAGTCAGGAGGCAGCCAGGCCAAGCAGAAAGTGGACTGTATTGGGCTGTGATATGAAGTACTCCGCATTTATTTGGGCTGCATCCGCACAGCCCGGGGCCTAGATCAGCCCTTGCCTCAAATCAAACAGATATATGAGCTTATAGCTTATTTGGTCAAAAAAAAATTCAGTTACTTATTTTGGTCTAAATATTTTCAAAGTTGTGTATTTGGGCCCAAAGTAAAATTTTATTACCTGACGAAAACTAACAGAAGGCCGTAGAAGTAATAAAATTTTACTTTGGGGCCAAATAAGCAACTTTAAAAAAATTTAGACCAAATAAGTAATCAAGTTTTTTTCACGGCCAAATAAGTTCCAGATATATATGTGACAGACTTTTGCTTGATCCTCAGAAAAAAAACCTGCTTCTCACCAACCTTTACTTAAGGATTTTATTTTTGAAATGAGGGGATTCCTCATTTTCATTGAGATACTAACGGAAATACAACATTTCAATATTATTTCAGACGGGAAGAAGGAAGAATTAGCCAAAAAACCATCTAATGTTGTCCTAATCATCAGGCTTCACCTGATACAGATGAAACGCCAAAGAACCTTAGGAACGACAAAGTCACATGAGGCTGAAACTGCCAAAAAAAAGGCTAGCATCTAGTATCACAGTTTGCTAAAAGCTAGTTAAGGATTCAATGCCCTAAAGAAACAGAAGAGTTTTGCCAAAGAAACTAGTGAAGATCTAGTGCCGTCCGGAGACCAAACGGTGACGATGTTATAGCTAGGTCGACTGTGTTATATATGTTGGACGCAAATGTTAAAAAAAATTAAAAGACTAAAGAGTTATCCATAAACACAACTACTAAAAAGGTTTTAGGAGATAGACCCCCCTATGTTAACACAGACGACAGGCACACAAAGGTAGTCCTCTTAAAGTGTTCATCTCTATTAATAGAGGTGGATGTCTTAAGTCGTCGTTCTTTGAAAACCCTAATTAACAGTGACGGCTTGCTTGCAGTAGTGAAAAAGGACAGTAATATTGGGAAATCTTTAGATGAGGTAGGGTTATTTACTAGTAATAGGCTAAAAAATAGCTCAAATAATCTGAGGTTAGTTACCTAGTTGACTAAAAACTAGTTAAAGGCTTGGCAAAAAAATTAAGAATTTAACCCACCTATTACTTCTTTGTTGGGTATAGTAGAGCTAATTTTTAACTAGCTAGCTATTATGTCTTGGAAAAAGACCTTTACTAACAATGTGCGCGATGCACTAAATTCTACAAACTAGATTCCTATAAGCCAATCTGAAACTGTATTTAGTTTATATATTTTTCCGTATAATGTATAATAATTACAAACCACTTGGCCACATGAACAATCTGATGACCCATATTGAAGAGAAAAGTGATAAAAAAGTGGAGTAACCTCTTAGATGCCACTTTAAGCTACAAATCGCTCTGGCACCCGTTGACCACAGATCCAGCGCTCACCGCACCCAAGCTTATCTGTCACAGTTAGATATATATTCTTGTGACTGCTGGCTGCAGGGCATGCATCCACACCAACACACATTTCTATGACACGTCCATTCTACACACACATTAAGGCATTAAGCCACACACTTAACAACCTACTTATCGTACAAGCCCGTACCATAATCGCACGATTAACTTGACTATGAATATTTAATTATTTAGGCTCCTGCAAGTTCAGATCATGTCGCTTGCAGGCACTGTGCAAGGTCTGCTAACTGTCGTCATCGATCACTTGGTCGTTGTCGCCATGGCCGCGAACCTAGGCGCCTTGGGCTGGAACTTCTTCTTCACATACACCTCCATGTAGTCACCGAACACGAAGCTCGGGTAGTTGTCGTTACCAGCGGTGGCGGCAGGGATCGCCGGAGCGATGGTGGCCAGGCGCGCCGGGTTGTAGAACGAGGCGACGGAGCGGCGGTTGCCGTCGCGGGTCGCCAGGATGCGGTGCCACGCGCTCTTGTACCGGCCATTGCTCAGCACCTGTCAATGTAACCACCATCACCGGCAGAGGATAAGCAATTAAAATTCCTTCTCGATACTCACAAGTAACTTGGAGAGGTGGTAGAGTAGTAGTAGTACATCTGTACATGTCATATCAAGTTATCATCAACCAAACTAACAAAGCTAAGGTTTTGACATTCTAATAGTTTCATAAGGAATTCATCGATCTTGACGAATCAGAGAAAGCTACCAATCAAATCCTGACATGATTTATTTGACTGATACGCAGTTGTATATTATTCTAATGGATCGTCAGCTAGCAAGCACTTAGTCTCCACAATTAAGCTGTTTGCTACTGATCAAGTGTAATCTAATCAAGGCGAGCTTCGCAAGTCCACCGTCCCATGCATTGAGCGGCATGTATTTTTATATGTAAGAGAATAGAGAATATATGCATGATCCGCGCGCATACCTCGATCTGGTCGCCGGTGTTGATGACGATGGCGTTCTCGAGGGGCTGGACGTCGACCCAGGTGCCGTCGGGAAGCTGAGCCTGCAGGCCGCCGAAGCGGTCGTCCTGGAACAGCAGGATGAGGCCCCCGGCGTCGGTGTGTGCGCGCAGGCCGTCGACGAGGTCCGGCCGCGGGCACGGCGGGTAGTGGCTGACCTTGGTGCCGTAGAACGGCTCGAATTCGCCGTCGTTGGCGAAGGCCTTCCTGATGTGGTCCTCCTCCAGCCCCAGCAGCTCCTCCATCACTCCCAGCATCTTCTCCACCAGCTTCCTCAGCTCTTTGCGGTACTCCATCATCGTCTCCTTGAAGGCAGGGGGGTTGGACGGCCATGGCAGGTCGTCCTGGAGGGTGAAGACGTCCTCCCAGTCCATGTCCTGGATCTTCCTTGCGGGGAGGCCGCTCTCGTCCTCCTTGTCCATGAGGTCGGCGAGCGCCCTCACCGCGGGGTTGGAGGCTCTGAACGCCTCGTCCCGCAGCTTGTAGCAGTCGCTGCACACCTTCTTCACCCTCTCCAGCAGCTCGTCGGGGATGCCGGTGTTCACCAGCTGGAAGAACCCAACTTGCTCGAACCCGGCGGCGATGGCTGCCATCGTCTCAGCCCTCTCGGGGCCGTTCAGCTTGGAGAAGTCGATCACCGGGATCGCCATCGCGGCAAGTGCTACTTAATAAAGTGCTATGCTAGCTCCTTTGGAGAACTGGCAATGGCGAGAGCTCGCGAAGGCCGAAGACGATGACCAAGAAGAAGAATTAGGAGTATAAGTGTGTATATGTTGGGTGGTGTTGAAGGATGTGTAGCCCTGAGCCTTTTATAGCAGAACAAGTTACGTGTCAAATGATTGTTTATTGGCAAAGCGCCACCTCCACCAATGCAATCAGTAAGGGGAGTTTGAAATGGTTTGGGAACGAAGGCATCGTTCTGGCCGGTGTTTACTTTGGTTCTTGTGATGTGTGTTTTTTTAAAAATTCCAGTCGATGGCGATTTCGCGTTACTGGTGAATAAAGAATGCTTTTAGGGTCAATGGGTGGTGTTTGCAGGAAGAGCACATTCAGCGTGTGCACCTACACGGCAGCTATACCTATACGGCTGGTAGCTTCTTCAGCTTCAACGGTAGGGAGGGCTAGCTAGCAGCTTGAGGTTGGAGAACGGTTAGCTCGTGCAAGAGTAGCTTATATGTAAATGCTAGTCCATTTTTCCTAGATTTGTATGAGACGATATGGACTAACCATGTTACATGGGACATTGGGACCTCGTCTAAAGACCCATACATTACAAAACTTAAGATACTCGGCTACATCAAGCATAGAGATCTTAGTATGAAATGAACTTTGAGGACAACCCATTTTATTTAGGTAGTCAGTCCAAAAGTTCCTATGTCTACTAAAGTAACTAGCCAATGTGAGAGATGGTCGGTTTATTTTCGGACACAATCCAGCCTCTATCAACTAGTTAAAAAGAGGATTGCCTCAGAAAATAGAGTCTATTTTTAGAGACGGATCTCTGAAAAAAATAGAGTATATTTTTAGATATGGATCCCTGAAAATTATTGCATATATGTCAACACGACCAAGACCTACAGCTGGCCAACTAAGCAAATCTAGAAATCCTAAGTTCTACACAAGGTCTCTTGGTTTGTACCCTCTCTTCTAACATGAGACCCTTAGCTTCAGTCTCTTCCCATTGCTCCCGCTCTAGTTTGCCTCCATTCCCTCCTCTCGATCTCTTTTGCTTTCCCCAGGCCGATAGATCTAGCTAGATCCAACAGAGGCTCAACACCTAGGGGTGTCTGCCATGCTGAGGTATTGTTAAGGCTTTGGGTGCCATGGCGACAGGTTCAAAGCTAAGGTGTAGCGGCGGGTTTGGGAGCCAAAGTGACCAGTCCCATTACTGCAATGCCCTAATTCCTCATCTCTTGTTTGCCCATGCGTGGTTCCTCTTGAGAAGGTGAAGGACCGTAACCAGCAATCGGGGGCTGGTGAATGGGAGCCTCAAATTTCTTTCGAAACTTTGGTCCTCAGCTCGTCACACAACCCTAACAAGAAAACCAATGACGGTGGTGTCCACGACCCAAAAGAGTAAGTGGATGTTACTTAGAAACACAGTAGGATACCACAAAACTAAAGCAACAAATGGAACTCGAATTGGGGAACGAATGGTAAAGAAACAGACCAGACAACACAAACGAGTGAAATACGTACATTCCACTGTAGTACCATGGACAGATCGCGGGTCAAAAATCTGAAAATGAACTGCACGGAAAGAGCTATGTATTCAGACATGCTACAGATCCCGGATTGTTCGAGCTTGAAGGGTGGATTGTCCATAATTAAGGACTCTACTCAGGGACAGAAGCTTCAAACTCGAGTCCGGTGGCCACACTGTCCGGGGTTGAAGCCTGGACTGTTCGCGGGTTGTGTTCCAGCACCACAAAAATCACCTCGAACACCAAATCGATCAGATCTCAGTCAAATCAAACCAACTGTGCCACCAAAAATGGTATGGAAGGTCACGAGGTAGTAGGAGAGCTATCTCTAGAAGATCAACATCCAATTTGACCTCAGTCCACAAGAAATTGAAAGATCAATAAACGCCCCAAAAACAACCATAGTTCATGATTCATCCTGATCTGCAATCTCATGAGGATTTAGTTGAATTTTTGGTGGAAATACTCCACTCACATCATAGATGAAATCAACACAAGAAAGACAAACTAAGATAGGCTAGAAATGATGAATTGAAACAAGAACTAGAGGGGGAAGAGGAAGAATGTGAAGAACACATCATGAACACAAAGATGGCAACTTCTTCCAAATCCTGGTGGAAACAAGGAGGATTCAGGACCTTCTTTCCCTCTTAATTCTTGGTTCTAACACAACTCACTTGAATTTGTGGACCTCTCTCTCACTTAGCAACTAAAGGGATGGGAAAACCTAAAAGGATGAAGAAAATGATGAACATCCTATTTAATAGGGCTAATACACAATCTCAGGCTTGCCCTTGAATACACTTGAACCAAACCACTAAGCCCAAGGGCGTTATGGTCCAACATGAGGTTTCTTCATCCGATGACCACCGTGCCTTCTCATCGGTAGCTTTGCCTCGATGTGAACTCCCTGACGCAACCACGTGCCATTCGTTCCACATCAAAACCTCTGCTCGGGTTTTGAGGCCCAAACCCGCGAAACCTGCCACCGATAGTTTTGTGGCCCAAACCACCAAACTACCTGCGAGCAGCACGCGTCCCCCATCCCTCGACACGTGTTACCTAATTCTTAATCGCCTGACCATCAAGTCTTCCAGAGCCTCCCACTGGACTTGCTTGGCCACCATCTTTACTTGGTCAACATGGTCACTTCATGTACGCATGCGCTTGTCAATGTCCCAAGTGTTAGCTACTACAGCTAGTCACCAAACCTCCTGGTCCCTCGTTCCAAGCCATACGTCCGTCCTTCACGGCTCCTGGTCCTTTAGCACACCACGTCCAACTTGACCTTCTCCTCGCTGTTGACCACCGCCAACGAGGTGAACACCTTCAAGTGGCACGTTGTACGACACACCTCGTGTGCCATGTTAGTTCAAAGCAAGAACCAAAATGCTGGCTTGTTGACAATCGCTCATCACACAACTGAATAACAAGGGTACTTGTAAACCATGTGTTTGCTGAAAGCTCGACTCCCTCACCCCGGCCCAGCTAGTAACAATGAATTCATGAGCGGATTCGATAGCAAGCTCGACGATGGACTTGACGTAGGCATAAGCTAGACCCTCTAGAAAAAAAGTTGGAGCAACATTGTATGAGAACATATTACCCATCTTTAGTGTAAAGGGGCGGAATGACATCTCGATCTACTTACTGCAGCCCAGGACATGCATCGTCGTCTAGGTTTGACTTCTTGGTTTGATCTCCCCTATGCCTAGGACGTTGTCTGGGCCAAGATCCATAATTAGTTTCTGTTTCCATTTTGTTCTTCTTTCTCATTGTTGATAATGACAAGACCCAGCCATAGAGGTCGATCTTCAATTATTTCTCGCGCTATCTTCTTATGAAGTTTTGTTAGGGCATCTATAACAGCTTCAGGTGGGCAACCCGGCAAGTAGACGTCCACAAGAATTAGCTTCAGTTTTGAATCTATTGGTACAACAGCGGTGGCATAACTTCAGACCTAAGGGCCGGCCTCGTTACCTTTTGGAATGGGGGGTCACTGTTGGCTACAACCACGGTGCTAGTTGCAGAACTACTGGGCCAAAGGTGGACGTACAACCTGTTGGTCCTTTTCCTCCTTCTTTGCTTCAGGGACGTAGGTCCTACCATAGGTAAGAGCACACACAAGCACTTGACCAAAGGGGACCAACGCTTCTACTCCTCCACTGGGCCGATCGACAGGCTGAGAGCAATAGAGACAATTCATTCCGTATAGAACAAAGGCGGTGATCCATTCTAGGGAGGAAGAGAGAGATCTCTCGTTAGGTCTTGGTGATGACCGCCGGAGGGGAGTACGAGAAGGCTGACATTTGGCTGCTATCGGTCGGCTGGTGAGTCTAACCCTAATGACTATTGTTTAGAAACAGGTGCTTCAAAGCGCCTCAGAAAATATGCTTTGTCCATTTGTATTCATTTATGAGTTGGTCTTGCAAACGGCGCCGTAATGTACTTGTAATACATTGTCTTCAACAAAGATGTATTATTTGGTTAGTTGCATACAGAAACCGGCTAGCTCGATCGGTTTCAGGGGGCGGCAAGTCTTGCATGCCCCATGTGACGGCAGCTACCACGATTGCAATGCAACCACCACAGAATAGTTTATCCCCTTATCACTACCGCCCCGGCCGGCCTCATGGAGCCAGGGGAGGTGAGCTTAGCTTGTTGCAGCGGATGATCTAGCAGACATGCTTGGCTTCCAAGTCCTCCTACCTTACAGTTCCATGCCTAGCTGGGCGCACACACGGTGCCTCCGCTGCATCCATGCTCCGTCATTCCTTGCCCGTGTGTGCTGGGATCACTGTCTTTTGGCACTTGTACGCATAGGCACGGGCCGGTGTCGATCCTGTCCTGTGTTTTTCACGTCAACTTTACCGTGTTATCTTCCCTGCCGCCTGACGATGAGTAGCTGACACATCATCACATCGACCCACATGCTATTGTTCACTTATAAGTACGTTTATAAGCCTTCCAACAACTTCAGATGTGCTCTTTCTCCCAACAACTTCATGTATACTAGCAGTTGATAAATAAATTGCTTATATATATCGTTGATCGATGATCAAGGACTCAGCACCAGCACAGTTGTAACTTCAGTAATATGAAACGTACTCTCTCGGTTCTAAATTATAGTTCGTTTGACTTTTTTCAGCTCAACTTTGACCACTCGTTGTGTTTAAAAAAAGTATACAACTATGGTCAAATTTAAGTCATTTTTAAGATCTTCTTGTGTTAGTAAAGTAATCTATAACAAAATAATGATATTTGATAAAAAAAAATTGAATAAGATGAGTGGTCAAAGTTAGAGTAAAAAAATTCAAATGAACTTTGGAACTTTTTACCCACCTCGTCTTATCACGTGGCTTGATTATTCCTTGGCCTTGTCGGCATGCAGTTTTACGTTAGCTTTCCAGTTATCCTGGAGCCTAAATAGCTGACACATTGACACCTGCATTGCTCAAGGTCAATTACGTTTGCTAGAGCAGTCTAATCATATTTGTAAAGGACTAAGGGTCTGTTTGGCAAAGCTCATAGAGCAATTTCTAGGGTGAATCCATGAGGTCTACCAAACAGTTTTTTTAATTCAGATTTGATTCTATATTAATTCTGTGTTGTTCTCTAAAATAAACTAGAAGAGTGCGATCTGAAAAATCTTCACAAAACATCACTTTATAAAATGAATTTGTCGTAGATAACCACTTTCTACCCGTCAATGGCACTATTTTTTCTGGTAGGTAACAAGATCGTCAATATTGAGCCATCCGTCATGACTTCATTAATTTCAAATAGAATTAGCAACTAACGTTTAAGAAATTTCTCGTCATTTAATTTCAAAAAAAATGTTGAAGTTTCAATGACTACAATTGAAAGAATCCTTCTGCAAAAGAATTAATATCGAAGGAAGATATCGATGGTCAGATCAAATTAGTATGTCTTGAAACAGAAATTGTTCTGCAAAAGAATTAATATCGAAGGAAGATATCGATGGTTACAAATTAGTATGTCCTGAAACAGAAATTTGGGGCTGACCAGTGTGCAAATTAGCATGCAAGGGTCTACTCTTTGTGCATACATTAGCATTTATAATATTATATTTAATCAAACCTAACAAGCCCTTATTAGTGAGTAGATTGTCCGATTAATGTACGTTATAACGTGCGAGTGACAGTGATCGGCTTTGTTGCAGTACCTCCAAATGACTGTGAATCAGCGATCTAGATAATTTTTACCACATATTACATTCTAGGAGGTATTACCTCCTAGAAACTAAAATTTCTACAGTAGCATTGCCCAATCAATAATGCCTGAAGTTTGAAGCATTCAACCCATGCATTGCCGACTTCATTGAGTTGACTTGCTCTGATTAATCAATTGCATTTGACAGTTTGCAGATTTGTTTTGTTTTGCGCCCCTACCATTTGGTAGCTACAACTGCAATTCCTGTGCCTTGGCAATTATTGTTGGGAAAAAAAATTGTTGTTGCCATGGTAGCATGATCTTTTCCACTTGATTTATTTCAACACACGCATGGTGATTCATCAATTGTTTTCTCTAAAATAATGTACCTAAGCGGCCTCTAGTCGTCCGTACCAAACCTGGCCATTTTCATTTCTACATATTTTGGGTTCTGATGAGCCTTCAGATTTCGTACGAATTTATCAACTCTAAACCGTTTTCAAATCAGCCATCTGGCCACGTCTAATGTTCCTCCTGTCCGGCCGGGATCTGGGAGGCAGTACTTAACTAGTACTGATTTCATGCATGTTGACTTTGATAATTTCCATATGATGAATCATATATACTTAGCTTTCACTACGCAGATTGTCCAACAACCATGCACATAACTCGCAAGCACGTCATGCCCCTGATAGTAACGCTGGCTCTGCCAATGCTGAGTACTCACAGAGATGCTCCATTTGGAGCATTTGGCTGTTCATCCTTGTCGTTCATGCTTGGATTTTCTTTCTGTTGCATTCTTGTGTCACCATTCGCAGTTCAACTCTGTTATTAGTTTTACTCGATGGGCCGGGGATATGCATGTTCAACTCGCTAATGATATTACCGTTCTAAATATTTATATTATTTAATAAAATTTATTTTATTTTTTATATGTGGTATATTATTCATGTATTCCATAAATTTACCATTCTATGCAATTGATTCTGATTTTGTAAATGGCTAAAGCTATATGAATAACACAAAAAAGTGATTTCTCATTGGTTTTCATGCAAACTTCCTCCTGCTTTGGTGTGCAACGAGCTCAACACGAAATGCGTGCTTGCCGAGGGCCAAATCTCAGGCACTCGGCAAAGACACTCGGCAAAGACAAATCTTTGCCGAGGGCCGCGACGCTCGGCAAAGTAGGCCCGTTGGGTCACGACGGCCACTCCCGTCAGGCTTTGTCGAGGGCCTAGGCCCTCGGCAAATTTTTTTTTGACCCAGTGTTTCGGCAAATTTTTTATGATAAATAGTCTTTGCCAAGGGCCATGGGCTAGGCCCTCGGCAAAGATTTTTTTCACCTAGTTTTCTGACCAAGTTTTTTTTAAATAGTCTTTGCTGAGGGCCCGACAAAGGGCCTCTTTGCCGTCGAGATATTCCCTGAGGGCAGCCCTCGGCAAAGCGTTTGCCGAGGGTTTGCCTTGTCTCCAAATTTTACAGTGTAGAAGCTCAGCCTGAGAGAATCCATATCATATTTCTTGTTACCTATCCTTCGTAGACTGTCCTTTTCAGCTATTCGGTAACTCCAAGACAAATACATCTACCTCTTGAAATGGGGCCAATGTCAAAAAGTCGGTAACACAAGTTGCGCAATGCTTGCTAATGAATTAATAGGTACTGCTCCATGATCCAATGCTGTGTGAATGTGTGCAGTGGGAGTCGGCGTCCCTGTTTGCTCGTTCTGTGGGCAAAGACCAGGTAGACCGTCGACATCTACTTCGAACAAAACAATACATTAGGGCAACGTCCTTTCTTTTATATATTATATGGAGTGGTTGTGTTGTGAAGATCGACAACAAGCTTCAAATCAAATTATATAGAAGCATGGTGATGAGTATAGATAGCTACCAGCCCGCCAGTCTTCGCTGTGAAGCGCCCATTGCAGCTATGCCTTCAAACGCATTGGCAAGTATGGTATCTTTTCATGGAAGAAAAGAGCAGACGTTCCAAGAGCTCAGCTTGTCGGGTTTTTTTGTTAAAGTTTACGTTTAAGTTTAAGTAAATAGTCTGTCTTTCTCCATTTGTTAAACTTTTTTTCGGGGGGAGGGGTGAGTTGCCTACTCTTTTTTCATCGGCTTCAGTATTTAGGTTGAATTTAGTTAGTTTATACAGCTCAATATAGGTTTATTGTTTGTCATTCTTTTGTATTTCTGGAGATCATGATTTCTTCATCAGCCTGAATGAAATAGGAAGCTTTGTTTAAAAGTACAAGGCACAAGTACTTCTATATAATTAAGGTTTCCTTTTCGAACAAAACACGAGGAATTCTAGAAGATTAGAATTCTTTATAAAATTTTGTATCTCTCTTTAAAACAAAGATTGGATTCCTAAAAATGGTATACCTTGTTCTCACTACTACTAGATCGAGCATGGAAATAGGCACGAAAACCAGTAGTAATTATTCCCTCCGTCCTGAAATAAAGAGCATTCTAGTGTTTGAGAGTTGTCCCTAAATATAGTACATTTAGAGAACAAGAAGATAATATTTACCTAAATAGGAATACATGTTGCCTGCCATATTTTTGTATAAAGACAAAGAATTCACCCTTTAATCATGCAGAATAAAATCAGATTTTAATATATTAGGAAGGTAAGTGAGGGGTACATGTGTCTATTGCCATCTCCCTTATTTTGTCTTAGAATAGCTAGAATGCTCTTTATTCCAGGACGGAGAGAGTACATTCTGATAGTTTTTTAACCTGAATTATATTCTGATAGTTAGCACTCAGTAGCTTGCGGACAGGAGCAACTCAAGAGGAAAGTCTGTTTTTACCAAAGGTGCCATAGGCGCCTGCAGAAGCTAATAGAGTGATTATGTGCTTTTTCTCTCAAGAGCTTCACTCGGTGGGCCATTTTTTGCTTTGTTGTTTGGAAGAGACACAGAGCTTAACTTAAAGCCATACAGGTGTCAGAGTTGAAACTACACTTCAAGAGCCCTATCAAACAAGGTCTAAATCTACTAAAAAGGTCACAATTCACATTAGTTTTTACTTGGAGCCAGGATAATTCATCAGATTGACAGGTTCCTTTTCTAAAAAAAAAAAAGATTGACAGATGTTTCCATGTCTAAATAGCAACGGCTGATCATTGTACAGATCAACACATTTTAGGATCAACATTTGTTACCATATGAAATTCCTATGGTGTAAGCTTTGTTCCTATAAGGATTTTGGAGGAATTCTACCCAGGCACTGGTTCTTCAACTTTTCTTCCATGGACCATGGCTCGACAAGCTTCGTCCGTTGGCTAATTGTAGCAGTGCAAATATTATCTATCCAGCAATCATCAAGGTGCAATTTTTTATAGTTCTCCCCCCATTTTTGTTGGAAGAACCTAATAAAGAACCGGCATTATAACATATGAATGGAGCCTCCACCATCATAGGAACAACGGTGCACGCATGCTCTGACTCTCTGATATGCTGAAATAGTATATGCTACGAAAGAAACATCCAGCCAAGAACAGGAAGTCCAAACTACCCTACTTTCTGACTTGATGATTAGAATAGAAAAAACAAAGCTACCAAGGATGAAAGCGGACAGGTTCAGTTAAAAGATTGCGCGTGGCACACGGAAGCTAATACAATCCACCACTTGAGATTAAGAAAGATATAAGAACCAGGAATTGCTCAGACTTTCCAGTTTTGTTGGGGGCCGCGAATCGGCATTGTGGGCGCGGTTGACTCTGGAATTGAAAACTGAAGGGGATGATCTGGCCTTCTCGGAATAGCTGACAAATGGTGCTAATCTCTGCTGTCTGACGATGCGGGGGTTGACATGGGTTGTGGCAATTAAAATGCAGGTACAGTTCAGGTTGACATCAGTTGCAGAATTGTCAAGGAGGATGAGCGTGCATGTGCAATCCACAGGATAATTGGATGTTTTTATAGTTGGGGACCATGCTGCCTTGCTCAGAAGTCATCTGCTGCTGAAGAATGCATTGCCCCCGACC
Organism: Themeda triandra; assembly: GCA_018135685.1. Lineage (NCBI taxonomy): Eukaryota > Viridiplantae > Streptophyta > Magnoliopsida > Poales > Poaceae > Themeda > Themeda triandra. The sequence goes on along the minus strand of JAENPR010001677.1, from coordinate 79,535 downwards.
CCCACCCCCCAAAAGAAACCTGAATGACCTCAAATTAGAAGTAGACTGTTTCATGCATATTATATGTTTTGAATTACAGTAGACCATTGAAGTTTGATGCACAAACAATAAAGACAATAAATTGCTCACTTCGACCTCTCAGGATATCCAACGTTAGATTGACCAGTAACAGGTTGTAAGTAACAGTGTTTTCAAAAAAATGTCCTAAATATTTCCATATTTTACATGTAACCTGTGGAGAGATTACCAGCATCCGCGGCCATATGGGAACCAATGCCTAAATTGGCATGCCACTCAGAAGTAGTCGATGGCGGGTTGAGCGTCATGGTGTTGAACGAGTGCGCCATGGAAGAATTCCAAGAGCTGCCATCGACAAGGTTCTAGGGCGTGGAAGGGGCGGACTAAGGTACTGCGGATGGCGCCTGGAAGGTCGGTGGAGGCAGCGCAGGTTATGGAGGGGAGGCTCATCCGTAGTGTGGGCCGTACTGGGGAGAGCCGTAGGCACCGCCGTAGATGTCGTTGTTGGTGTGGTGCGGAATGGCGTTGAAGGTAGATGGTGCCGTCGGAGGGCGGCCAGAACTGTGATACAACCACATCTGGACTGTGCCTGCCCACGAATGAGCACGTACAGGGGTATATCCTGGGCGGTGAACTGCCAAAAAGTGCTGGGGTACCGAGTGCCATGGCCACCGCGACTGTGACAGTTTCGCTATGCGCCGCCGGTGTTGGGCGTGGCTGGTGCACCAGCACAGCGCGTAGGGGAATTCCCATACAGCCCCTAGTGCGGTGATGCCAAAGTCCCCGACACCACCGAGCAAGGCGCATTGGTGACGAGGGCACAGGGTGGAGATGGCAGCTGCGCCTCATTCTTGATCTCCAGCAGAAGATGGGTTCAAGCCTTCCCTCAACGTTAAGGGGGTAGGCGATGCATCTTGAGGTTGGACACCATGTGGCAAAAATGACCGCTCAGGCCACGAAGGTCGGTTGGACACCATCTGCAGATCATCGATCAAGAACTCAGCGAGGGAGGTGGCCATGGACTTAAGGCTACGGTGGTAGTCGCTGATGTTCATGGATCCTTTGTGAAGATTTTGGAATTGCGTATCGAGGAGGAGCGCATGGAACTCACTCTAGCTGAAAAAGTAGCCTTTGAGAAAATGCCAACACCACGATCAGAGAATTGACGAAGCATCATTGACTACAGTAGCAGGTCATTCGAGATGGTGTTGTAGATCCACATCAAAATGGTGCAGTTCGTCTGGAGCCACGATGTTGTTCTAAGCCTTAGCCTTGGAATACCTAGGTCATTACCCAAGTAACTGAGGACACATGGTTTTTACCATAACCATTGTGTGGACCTTTGTGTGATGAGTGATTGTCAATATGCCAACACAAGGCGTGTGTGTTCTTACTAACCGATGGCACACGAATACGTGTCAAACAATGGTATCTCTTGGCTCATGTTGTCTGCAGGTGTCGAGCTCGGAGACGGTGGTCGACGGTCGGTGAAGATCAAGTTGGGCATGTCGTGCTGACGGACCGGGTGCTGTGAAGGGCGGGCGTGAGGCTTGGATCGAGGGACCTGAGGACCGGGCGGCCAGCCGTGGTGGCTGACAGCTGGGACATCGACGAGCGCAAGTGTACACGGCGGGGGATGCGTACGGGCTACGCTACTCGCGGAGGGTTTGGTGGTTTCGCCTCAAAACCATCAGCGGCGGGTTTCCCTGGTTTGTGCCTCAAAACCGGGGGCGGAGGTCCCGACGCGGACGGACGACACGTGGCGGCATCGGGGAGATTGCTTAGAAGCAAGGCTACCGGTGAGGAGGCGCGGTGGCCGTCGGATCAAGTGAAGCCTGAGTTGGACCCTTATGCCCCTGGCTAAGTGGTGTGGCTCTTCATGTATCCAAGGGCAAAGAAGGAATGTAAAATAGACTTGCCCCTATAAATAAAGGATGAGGGTCTCCCTTCCCCTCACCTCTTCCATTTCCATTTCCTCCTTTTAGGATTTCCCTTCCTCTAGTTGTTGTGTGAGAGAGAGGTCTCGCAAATCTTTTGATTTGTACTCGAACTAGTGTGTGGCAAGCGAGTACCTAGTCTCTGTTGTTTCCTCCGGGATTAAATCATGTGTCTGTGATTCTTGAGTTGAGTTTGTGATTTTCCTGAGATCCCTTTTTGCCTCTTGTGTTCCCAACTCGATTTCTTTGATTTGAGGCCGTTTGAGATGATTTTTCTTGCTATGGATTGATCTAGGACGTGAGTGAAGTGATTCCACTGAAGGAATTTGTCTAACTCCTCACGAGATCGGAGATCCATAGAGTTTTTCCTCTAGGTGTGCTCAAGATCTACTTTTGGGGATTTTTGTGATTTCTTCCACCTCTCATCAAATTGAGTGATGATCTCCTGGGGATAGCTCCCTAACTGCATTAGGAACATGCCTGTGAAATTTGGTTCCAGTTGGTTTTGATTTGGAGGTTAAATCAAGTTTTGGGGACTTTTCCCGTGCTGTTCCCGCAAGAACCGGCCAGGCCGACTTGCAAAACCGGCCAAGCTGACTTCAGTCGGCCAAGCCGACTTAGGTCCAAGGTAAACCGGCCCTCCGGACTCTCCCGGCCAAACCCGGCCAAGCCGGCCAGCAGCCGGCCAAGCCGGCCGGGCCAAAACCGGCTCAGCTGGCCGGATAGCCAGCCGGGCCGCAGCTGGCCAGCGTCGGCCAGGCCGAGTCTCCAAGCCGGCCAAGCCGCCTTGAGTGCCCTCAGGGCTGTTTTGGTTGCTTTTTATTCATCCGGTCTCCGTTTCGCGCACTATTTGGTACTCCGGTTGTCTGTTTTCGTGTAGGTCATTTCGGTGCAGTGTTGTTTTCCGCTGACCGCACTCTGGAGCTTTGCTGTCTCACTTCTCCTCGATAGAAGTAGAGATTTGCGTTTGCATTGATTCGATCAAGTAGTGATCCGCTGTGTTCCTAGGGAATATCCACCCGTCTCCAGGGTCGTGATCACTACTGCGTTGTGTTTCGGTTCTCGGAGTGTGAATCTGGGACATAGGCTCTGGATTTCGAAAGAAATTTTTGAAGCTCCCATTCACCCCCCTCTGGTCGCTCTTACCGGTCCTTCAATTGGTATCAGAGCCGGTTAAGGATCACTTCACCTTAATCGGTCCGTGATCCCCGAAGGCGACATCATGGAGAACCATGGGCTTGGAAAGCCACCGCACTTCGATGGCAAGAACTATCCCTATTGGAAGATCCGCATGTCGGCGCATCTCCAAGGGATTGATTCGCGTGTTTGGGAGATCTCGTGAGAATGCGGACTACGTGGTACTTGCTGCCCGTGTTGACCAAGCACGGATCGACCAACACAAGGCGAACAACACCGCGTAACTGTCTTATTTTCTGCTCTTTCTATGGAGGAATTTGAGCGTGTTTCGATTGTACCATCAAGCTCGAGAGATCTCGGTCTAGGCTGCGAAAATACCATGAGGGTACTTGCCCATGTCAAGACCAGACTCTATGAGGCACACAAGAGAGTATGAGAACTTTGTTCAAACCGATGGTGAATCTATTGATTCTTTGTTCACTCGCTTTCAAACCATCGTGAACAAGATGAGGGCAAACAACCCTCAGATGCCCTATGACGATCATCGGGGAGCGCTTAAGCTTCTATATGCTCTAGATCAGAGGGTTTGGGAAGTGAAGGTCTCGGCAATCATCGAATCGCCCGGCTATGAGACTCTCACTGTGGATGAGCTATTCGGTAAGCTCAAGTCCACCGAGATTGACCACCGAGTGACGCAGGCGAGGATCGAAAATCCGTCGCCCTACCATGGCTTTGGTCTTAGGTATAGGAGGTTCAAGTTCTTTGACTAACCCCTCACAAATGCCTTTGCCTTGTCTTCTATAGTCTCGGCTACGAGAGGAGCAGATGGAGGCTCTTGGAGATGACGAGCTTGCCTTGGTGATTAGCCGGTTCTCACGGTTTCACAACAACCGTTTGAATCGCCGGCAAGGCATCACCAAGCAAGGATGCTTCAGATGTGGAGATCCAGACCACTACATCGCAAGCTGTCCCCACCCCGACAAGAGCTCCTACAACAAGAACGACCACGGTAGGCGCAAGGACAAGCATGAGTCTTCTCTACCCAAGTACAAGTACAAGTACAAGTACAAGGGAAGATTCGACAAGGAGGCGGTCAAGAAGAAGTTCCTGGAGATGCAAGATGCGAAGCAGCGAGCCTTCCTTGCATCCCTCAGCGACCTCGACGACGACTCCGACAGCGGCTCACCTCCAAGTGATGATGAGGCTGAGCAGAAGGTCGAGAACAAATTCAACGGGCTGTGCTTCTTCGCTGACTCCAAGCCTGGAGGCTTCTGCACCATGGCGCTCGATGAGTCTTCCCCAAGCATTGAGAAGAACGATGACACCGAGCCTGAGGTAGAACAAACTCTAGAATCTCTTGCTGCTGAGTATGAGCTTTTCCATAGCTCTACTCATGGTGTGTTTGCTCCACATTTCTAGAGGCACAGTGCCAGGCCAAGAGGTGCAACACCTCAAGGACCTAGGCCTCAAGGTGTGACACCACGAGGTGGTCGTGCCCGGCGGGGTTCAGGTTTTGCTTATGACCTTGGATCTCGTGACCCTGGCTTTCAGTCTTACAGGATGAGCGGACCACGTTTTTCTCGTCATGGTGATCGCTCCACTCAAATGTGACATGGCATGAATGATGCTTTTGCTAACATTTCTCGTGGGCGAATGAGCCAACACTGGTTTCCTTCTCAGTTTGCTAACCCCAGTGTTGGATCATTAGCTCATCCCATGTCTCGCTATTGATGCAGGATGAAGGGCTGGAGAACACGTGGCTAGTTGATTCCGGTTGCTCTCGACACATGACCGGGAACTCAAAAGGTTCTCCGGCCTCACCCAAATGAAGTGTAGCGAGTACATTACATTTGGGGATAACGAAGGGTAAAGTGCTTTCACGTGGTTCCATTCGTTTGAATGAGAACTTTGTGCTTAAGGATGTGGCTTTGGTTTCAAACTTGCATTTCAATCTGCTTTCTGTTTCTCAGCTTCTTGATGACGGTTTTGAGGTTCGGTTTAAGCCAAGACTTTGTCGTGTTCTTGATGCTCAGGAGAACCTCGTTTGCAAGATTGTGCCTTTTGGGAAAGTGTTTCGTGCTGATTTTTTCTCGATCTTTTGGTCTTTCCCGTTGTTTGGTGGCTAGCTCCTCCTCGAGCTCGGAAGTGGCACCGCGACTTGGTCACTTGAGTTTTGACTTGCTTGCAAGGTTGAGCTCACTTGATCTAATTCGAGGTTTGCCCAAGCTCAAGTTTGAGAAGGATCTTGTTTGTCACCCGTGCCGTCACGGGAAGATGATTGCAGCTTCTCATTCTCCCGTGAACCAAGTGATGACCAAGGGACCCGGCGAGCTTTTACATATGGACACTGTAGGTCCAGCTCGGGTTCGGTCAGATGGTGGAAAGTGGTACGTGTTGGTCGTGGTTGATGACTTTTCTCGCTATTCGTGGGTCTTTTTCATGGAGAGTAAAGATGAGGCTTTTACTCATGTTCATGACTTGATCTTGAGGTTGCAAATGAGTTACCAAAGCATGCCATGCGAGCTATTCGTAGTGACAATGGCACTTTACGAATTTAAGAACACTCATTTTGAGACCTTTTGCTCATCCATAGGTCTTGAACATCGGTTTTCCTCGCCGTATGTCCCACAAAATGGGATTGTTGAGCGTAAGAATCGGACCCTTGTTGAGATGGCCGGGACGATGCTTGATGAGCATAGGACTCCTAGGCGCTATTGGGCCGAAGCAATCAACATGGCTTGTTATGTTTCAAATCGCATTTTCTTTCGAGCTTTTGCGAAGAAGACCTCTTTATGAGTTGTGGTTTGACCGTTTGCCAAAAGTGAGCCATTTTCGGGTGTTTGGCTGCAAGTGCTTTATCTTGAAGAAGGGAAACTTAGACAAATTTGAATCGAGATCTTCGACGGGATTTTTCTTGGTTATGCATCTCATTCGCATGCTTATCGAGTACTTAACCTTGAAACTAACCGTGTCATGGAGACTTGTGAAGTCACCTTCGACGAGACCGCATCTTGTTCCTCTCCCTGTCTTTGAAAGTGCAGGTGATGAGGAGATGAACAAGAGCATTTTTGTGGAGGAGGAGCAGACGCCGCCGATTGGGGTGATCCCGAGCCGACTCCACCGGCTGCCCCGCTTGACCTGCGACGACTACTTCGGTTGACGGCCCCACTGCTACATCCTCCACCACATGGGGACCATACGACCAGGCTCCTCAGCTTGTTCCAGCTGCACCTGAGGGAGCTCCAGCTGCTGTTGAGGGGGAGGCATCTTCATCAAGAGAAGCACCATGACACATTCAGCATCGCCATCCTCCTTCAATCATGATCGGTAACATAAATGAGCGGGTCACTCGCAACAGATGTTATGAGATTTTGCACTTTGCACATTCTGCTTTTGTTGCAAATTTCGAACCCAAAGAAGTGGTTGAGGCATTAACCGATCAGTTTGGGTAAATGCCATGCATGAGAAGCTTGAGAACTTTGAGAGAAATCAAGTGTGGGTTTTAGTGCCACCTCCACCTCGGTGTCATCCCATAGGAACCAAGTGGGTGTTCAAGAACAAGCGAGTGAGGATGGGGTTGTGGTGAGAAACAAGGCTAGGTTGGTTGCTTAGGGTGCTTGTCGAAAGAGGGGATAGATTATGAGGAAACCCTTGCACCTGTTGCCCGTTTAGAAGCCATTAGGATCTTCCTAGCCTATGCAGCTTCGAAAGGGTTCAAGCTGTATCAAATGGATGTAAAGAGTGCTTTTCTGAATGGGTACATAGATGAGGAGGTGTATGTGAGGCGACCCCTAGGTTTTGAAAATCCTAAGCATCCCGATCATGTCTTTAAACTCCACAAAGCCCTATATGGTCTCAAACAAGCCCCGAGAGCGTGGTATGAGCGGCGAAGTCCTTTTTGCCGGGCAAGGGTTTTACCATGGGGTCGGTTGACAAAACCTTGTTTCTCCTCAAGCATGGAAGTGACACTCTCTTGGTGCAGATTTATGTCGATGACATCATTTTTGGTGGTTCGTCACATGCTCTTATTGCAAAGTTTTCAGATATGATGAGCAGGGAGTTCGAGATGAGCATGATGGGCGAGCTGACGTTCTTTCTCGGTTTGCAAATCAAGCAAACCCGAGAAGGGACATTTGTACATCAAGGCAAGTACACGAAGGATCTTCTGAAGCGCTTCGACATGGGTGATGCCAAGCCGCTTCAAACTCCCATGTCGACCATGACTGCATTGGACGCCGATCTAGAAGGAGAAGCCGTGGACCAGAAGGAGTACCGCAGCATGATCGGGTCGTTGTTGTACCTGACGGCGACGAGGCCAGACATCCAGTTCGCCGTCTGCCTTTGTGTACGCTTCCAGTCTTCACCGCGCACTTCGCATCGGCAGGCCGTCAAATGCATCTTGCGGTACCTACGCTTCACTCCCGAGCTTGGACTATGGTACTCGACTTCTTCATCTCTTTCTCTTTCGGGTTATTCTGATGCTGATTATGCGGGTGATCGAATTAAGAGGAAGTCCACTTCGGGAACTTGTGAGTTTTTGGGTTCATCGTTGATCTCTTGGTCCTCTCGCAAATAGTCTTCTATTTCCCAATCCACGTGTGAGGCCGAGTATGTCGGCTGCTCTGCGTGTTGTTCTCGGTTGCTTTGGGTGGTTGCTACCTTGAGAGACTATGGGTTGAACTTTAGGAAAGTGCCTCTTTTCAGCAACAGCACTAGTGCCATTAGCGTTGCTAAGAACCCAGTACTCCACTCAAAAACCAAGCACATTGAGATCCGATATCGCTTCTTGAGAGATCATCAAGAGAAAGGAGACATAGACCTTCAGCCTGTGAGAACCCATGAACAGCTTGCTGATATCTTCACAAAGCCCCTCGATCAAACCCAATTTGCCCACTTGAGAGCGGAGTTGGGCATTTGCTACCCTTTTTAGAGTAGGATAGCTTTGTATCTTGATGTATAGTATGATCTTTGGCTTTCTTCTCTCGCTTTTGTTTGTTTGGCTTTACATGAATATCATATTGCATATCATCATGTATCATATTACCTTTATTGAGCTTCATGACTATAGCGTTTTTTATTACATTCATGCTCTTGCTAGTATGTCTTGTGTATGTCACTTGGAGCTTGCGGCTTAGGCTTCTTCGATCACTTGTTACATGTTATGAGCTAAGCCTTTGTTTTCTAAATGTGAACTTTTTAAATCTTCATGCAACTCGAAAAAATGTTCACCTTTGAGATGGCAACTAGCATGTGTAGGTTTCGTGAGAACCTTGTTGCTTTCATATGTCCGCTTGAGTTGCTATGTCTCATGTTTCTTGAGTCATTCACTTAGCTCGGATCTCTTGATAATCTTGTGCTAAAACTTGATGTCTAAGCTAAGAAATGATGAAAAGTTTTGAGTTGGATCTTTTCTCGTCCCACGGCAATGTCACGAGATTGCTTCTCATTCATTCGAGTGAGATGAACTTGGGCATTGTAGTGCTAGTCCACAATCACTCGTGACGAGACAGCTTCCCACTTGCACTAAGGGATGAACTCGGCGTGGTTGAAAAACATGATAAAAACAATCTTTTTTGGCGGACAGTTTTTGATCCTCTCGTATACACATGTCTAAATGAAACCTTGTTAACTAATTTTTGTTTTAACTCGATCAATGTTGTAGTTACAAGTGTTGTTAAGTGTATCTTTGAGACATGATGTGTGACCGTTATATGGGGTAGTTCACTCTTGTATACATGTGTTAGCACTTGTTTGATCTCCTGCTTATATGTGCTAGGTGCTATTCTTTTTGGTGAACACCATTTATAAAATGCCCAACACCTGATCAAAATGCTTATGTTTCATATTCCGTACCACTTGATCAGCTTGAGCATTGGTTTTTTCTTGTGCCTTTTGCTATACACTTACCATACTTGCTAGATCATCTATGTACTCAAATTGCTAGACTTGTGAAGCTCTACCTTTTGCATTTCTTTCATGGCATGATTTGAGGGGGAGTTGCAGTCTCTTTTGTCTCAATCTTGATAAGTGCATGTGCCAACAAAGGGGAGAAACATCCACAAATCCAGAGAGTTCATTGGTGAGGATGCATTTGTCAAGGGGGAGTTGCACTCCGAGTTATGAGTTTGAGCTGTTTTTGCTAGATGTGTTGAGCCGTTGCCTCTTCTTGAGGATCTAGCTGTTTTTCAGTTGCTCTTTGCTTTGCTAGTGGTGTTGAGCCTTTTGCCTCTTCTTGAGGGCTAGCTTTGGTTGTCTTGGTCACGTTGAGCCGTCTGCCCATGTCTTTGGGGACCAAGTTGTGACTTTGCTTTGCTCATTGCAAATGACCTGTTTTCTGCTTGTCTTTGGCTCTTGGTCATTTGGATGGGTTGTCTCTGGTTTGTGTTGGTATTGACAATGCACTCATCAAGGGGCAGATTGAGGACACATGTTTTTGTCACAACCATTGTGTGGACCTTTGTGTGATGAGTGATTGTCAACATGCCAACACAAGGTGTGTGTGTGTTCTTACTAACCGATGGCACGTGGATACATGTCAAACAATGGTGTCTCTTGGCTCATGTTTGTCTGCAGGTGTCGAGCTCGGAGATAGTGGTCGGCGGTCGGTGAATATCAAGTAGGGCGTGTCGTGCTGACGGACCGGGTGCGGTGAAGGGCGGATGTGAGGCTTGGATCGAGGGACCTGAGGACCGAGCGGCCAGCTGTGGTGGCTGAAAGCTGGGACATCGACGAGCACAAGTGTACACGGCGGGGGATGCGTATGGGCTATGCTACTCGCGGAGGGTTTGGTGGTTTCGCCTCAAAACCATCAGCGGCGGGTTTCCCTGGTTTGCGCCTCAAAACCGGGGGCGGAGGTCCCGACGCGGACGGACGACACGTGGCGGCATCGGGGAGATTGCTTAGAAGCAAGGCTACCGGTGAGGAGGCGCGGTGGCCGTCGGATCAAGTGAAGCTGAGTTGGACCCTTATGCCCCGGCTAAGTGGTGTGGCTCTTCATGTATCCAAGGGCAAAGAAGGAATGTAAAATAGACTTGCCCCTATAAATAAAGGATGAGGGTCTCCCTTCCCCTCACCTCTTCCATTTCCATTTCCTCCTTTTAGGATTTCCCTTCCTCTAGTTGCTTTGTGTGAGAGAGAGGTCTCGCAAATCTTTTGATTTGTACTCGAACCAAGTGTGTGGCAAGCGAGCGCCTAGTCTCTCGCCGTTTCCTCCGGATTAAATCATGTGTCTCGTGATTCTTGAGTTGAATTTGTGATTTTCCCCGAGATCCCTTTTTGCCTCTTGTGTTCCCAACTCGATTTCTTTGATTTGAGGCCATTTGAGATGATTTTTCTTGCTATGGATTGATCTAGGACGTGAGTGAAGTGATTCCACCGAAGGAATTTGTCTAACTCTTCACGAGATCGGAGATCCATGGAGTTTTTCCTCTAGGTGTGCTCAAGATCCACTTTTGGGGATTTTTGTGATTTCTTCCTCCTCTCATCGAATTGAGCGATGATCTCCTGGAGATAGCTCCCCAACAGCATCAGAAACATGCCTGTGAAGATTGGTTCCAGTTGGTTTTGATTTGGAGGAGAAATCATGTTTTGGGGACTTTCCCGTGCTGTTCCCGCAAGAACCGGCCAGGCCGACTTGCAAAACCGGCCAAGCTGACTTCAGCCGGCCAAGCCGACTTAGGTCCAAGGTAAACCGGCCCTCTGGACTCTCCCCCGGCCAAACCCGGCCAAGCCGGCCGTGCCAAAAACCGGCTCAAATGGCCGATAGCCGGCCCGGGCTAGCCGCAGGCTGGCCGAGTCGGCCAGCCGAGTCTCCAAGCCGGCCAAGCCGACTTGAGTGCCCTCAGGGCTGTTTTGGTTGCTTTTTGTTCATCCGATCTCCGTTTCGCGCACTGTTTGGTACTCCGATTGTCTGTTTTCGTGTAGGTCATTTCGGTGCAGTGTTGTTTTCCGTAGAACGCACTCTGGAGCTTTGCTGTCTCACTTCTCCTCGATAGAAGTAGAGATTTGCGTTTGCATCGATTCGATCAAGTAGTGATCCGCTGTGTTCCTAGGGAACATCCACCCGTCTCCAGGGTCGTGATCACTACTGCGTTGTGTTTCGGTTCTTGGTGTGTGAATCTGGGTCATAGGTTCTGGATTTCGAAAGAAATTTTTGAAGCTCCCATTCACCCCCCTCTGGTCGCTCTTACCGGTCCTTCAATTGGTATCAGAGCCGGTTAAGGATCACTTCACCTTAATCGGTCCGTGATCCCCGAAGGTGACATCATGGAGAACCATGGGCTTGGAAAGCCACCGCACTTCGATGGCAAGAACTATCCCCATTGGAAGATTCGCATGTCGGCGCATCTCCAAGGGATTGATTCGCGTGTTTGGGAGATATGTGAGAATGCGGACTACGTGGTACTTGCTGCCCGTGTTGACCAAGCACAGGTCGACCAACACAAGGCGAACAACACTGCCAGAACTGTCTTATTTTCTGCTCTTTCTATGGAGGAATTTGAGCGTGTTTCGATTGAACCATCGCTCGAGAGATCTGGTCTAGACTGCAGAAATACCATGAGGGTACTTGCCCATGTCAAGACCCGAGACTCTATGAGACACACAAGAGAGAGTATGAGAACTTTGTTCAAACTGATGGTGAATCTATTGATTCTTTGTTCACTCACTTTCAAACCATCGTGAACAAGATGAGGGCAAACAACCCTCAGATGCCCTATGACGATCATCAGAGAGCGCTTAAGCTTCTATATGCTCTAGATCGGAGGGTTTGGGAAGTGAAGGTCTCGGCGATCATCGAATCGCCCGACTATGAGACTCTCACTGTGGATGAGCTATTCAGTAAGCTCAAGTCCACCGAGATTGACCACCGGACGCGTGCGAGGATCGGAAATCCGTCGCCCCTACCATGGCTTTGGTATCGAATGCACGGGAGGTTCAAGTTCTTTGACTAACCCCTCACGGCTATGCCTCGTTGCCTTGTCTTCTATAGTCTCAGCTACAGAGGAGCAGATGGAGGCTTTGGGGATGATGAGCTTGCCTTGGTGATTAGCCGGTTCTCATGGTTTCACAACAACCGTTTGAATCGCTGGCAAGGCATCACCAAGCAAGGATGCTTCAGATGTGGAGATCCAGACCACTACATCGCAAGCTGTCCCCACCCCGACAAGAGCTCCTACAACAAGAACGACCACGGCAGGCGCAAGGACAAGCATGAGTCTTCTCCACCCAAGTACAAGTACAAGTACAAGGGAAGATTTGACAAGGAGGCGGTCAAGAAGAAGTTCCTGGAGAAGCAAGATGCGGAGCAGAGAGCCTTCCTCACATCCCTCAGCGACCTCGACGATGACTCCGACAGCGGCTCACCTCCAAGTGATGATGAGGCCGAGCAGAAGGTCGAGAACAAATTCAACGGGCTGTGCTTCTTCGCTGACTCCAAGCCTGGAGGCTTCTGCACCATGGCGCTCGATGAGTCTACCCCAAGCATTGAGAAGAACGACGACACCGAGCCTGAGGTAGAACAAACTCTAGAATCTCTTGCTGCTGAGGTTGATAACTTGACTACCACTTTGCTTAGATAAGATGCTTTGCTTAAGCTTGCTGCTCGTGAGAGAAAAGATTTCAAGGCTAAGTGGTTGCTTGCTGTCAAAGAGCTAGAGTCTATTAGGGAGACTATGCACATCTCTGATGAGTCTGAGTGTGATGCTTGTGCCATTCATATGGCGAACCTAGCTAATGTGCAGTCCAAGTATGTGGCTTTGGTAGATGAGCTTGATAAGGTTAAGGCTAAGTCTGTCTCTGTGAGTCCTTGCGAATCTTGTGATGATTTGAAGTCTGAGCTAGGAGAGAAAATGACTAGGATTGCCATGCTAGAGAAAACTAGTCAAGTTTCTAGATGTGTCTGTTGTGAGGCTTTGGAGCTAGAACTGGACTCTTGTAGGCATGATAAGAAAAGGGCTGAAGAAGAAATCATAAATCTTCGGTCCATGCTCAGTTGGTTGTCTAGCAGTGAGCCTCAGCTTGGCATGATGATGAGTCAGTTCAAGAGGGGAACTGACACAACGGGTTTAGGCTTTGCTACGAAGTGGGAAGGGTGAAAATGTTTTTGGCAAGGTTGGTGATCACGGTGGTCGAGTGCATCGAAAAATCCACCAAGCTTTCCACTACTCCCAAGTTGATCAAAATCACCCCACCACACCTAACAAGCCCAATGTGAAAGATGGTGTGTTTGAGGAACCTCCCAAAGCTTCACCTCCAAAGCAAGTGTGGACTCCCAAGCCAAACCACCTAAGGAACCCACTTGACACACTTCCCGACATCTCTATTAATCCCCCTCCAAAGAACAAGCAAACCCAAAGAGTGACCCATACCCATGAGAGAGTGAGTAAACCACCACCCAAGAGAGAGGTGTATCACTATGATTATTGTCACCATGATGGTCACTTGTTTGAGTTTTGCTTTCGGAGGAAGAGAGATGAGCGGCATGAGTATGAGCTTTTCCATAACTCTACTCATGGTGTGTTTGCTCCACGTTTCCAGAGGCACAGTGCCAGGCCAAGAGGTGCAACACCTCAAGGACCTAGGCCTCAAGGTGTGACACCACGAGGTGGTCGTGCCCGGCGGGGTTCAGGTTTTGCTTATGACCTTGGATCTCGTGACCGTGGCTTTCAGTCTTACAGGATGAGCGGACCACATTTTTCTCGATGTGGTGATCGCTCCACTCAAATGTGACATGGCATGAATGATGCTTTTGCTAACATTTCTCGTGGGCGAATGAGCCAACACTGGTTTCCTTTTTAGTTTGCTAACCCCAGTGTTGGATCATTAGCTCATCCCATGTCTCGCTATTGATGCAGGATGAAGGGCTGGAGAACATGTGGCTAGTTGATTCTGGTTGCTCTCGACACATGACCGCGAACTCAAAATGGTTCTCCAGCCTCACCCAAATGAAGTGTAGCGAGTACATTACATTTGGGGATAACAGCAAGGGTAAAGTGCTTTCACGTGGTTCCATTCGTTTGAATGAGAACTTTGTGCTTAAGGATGTGGCTTTGGTTTCAAACTTGCATTTCAATCTGCTTTCTGTTTCTCAGCTTCTTGATGATGGTTTTGAGGTTCGGTTTAAGCCAAGACTTTGCCGTGTTCTTGATGCTCAGGAGAACCTCGTTTGCAAGATTGTGCCTTTTGGGAAAGTGTTTCGTGCTGATTTTTCTCGATCTTTTGGTCTTTCCCGTTGTTTGGTGGCTAGCTCCTCCTCGAGCTCGGGAAGTGGCACCGCGACTTGGTCACTTGAGTTTCGACTTGCTGGCAAGGTTGAGCTCACTTGATCTAATTCGAGGTTTGCCCAAGCTCAAGTTTGAGAAGGATCTTGTTTGTCACCCGTGCCGTCACGGGAAGATGATTGCAGCTTCTTATTCTCCCGTGAACCAAGTGATGACCAAGGGACCCGGCGAGCTCTTACATATGGACACTGTAGGTCCAGCTCGGGTTCGGTCAGATGGTGGAAAGTGGTACGTGTTGGTCGTGGTTGATGACTTTTCTCGCTATTCGTGGGTCTTTTTCATGGAGAGTAAAGATGAGGTTTTTACTCATGTTCATGACTTGATCTTGAGGTTGCAAATGAGTTACCAAAGCATGCCATGCGAGCTATTCGTAGTGACAATGGCACTAAATTTAAGAACACTCATTTTGAGACCTTTTGCTCATCCATAGGTCTTGAACATCAGTTTTCCTCGCCGTATGTCCCACAGCAAAATGGGATTGTTGAGCGTAAGAATCGGACCCTTGTTGAGATGGCCAGGACGATGCTTGATGAGCATAGGACTCCTAGGCGCTATTGGGCCGAAGCAATCAACACGGCTTGTTATGTTTCAAATCGCATTTTCCTTCGAGCTTTTGCGAAGAAGACCTCTTTATGAGTTGTGGTTTGACCGTTTGCCAAAAGTGAGCCATTTTCGGGTGTTTGGCTGCAAGTGCTTTATCTTGAAGAAGGGAAACTTAGACAAATTTGAATCGAGATCTTCTGACGGGATTTTTCTTGGTTATGCATCTCATTCGCATGCTTATCGAGTACTTAACCTTGAAACTAACCGTGTCATGGAGACTTGTGAAGTCACCTTCGACGAGACCGCATCTTGTTCCTCTCCTATCTTTGAAAGTGCAGGTGATGAGGAGATGAACAAGAGCATTTTTGTGGAGGAGGAGCAGGACGGTGCCGATTGGGGTGATCCCGAGCCGACTCCACCGGCTGCCCCGGTTGACCCCGCGACGACTACTTCGGTTGACGGCCCCACCGCTACATCCTCCACCACATGGGGACCGTACGACCAGGCTCCTCAGCTTGTTCCAGCTGCACCTGAGGGAGCTCCAGCTACTGTTGAGGGGGAGGCGTCTTCATCAAGAGAAGCACCACGACACATTCAGCATCGCCATTCTCCTTCAATCATGATCGGTAACATAAATGAGCGGGTCACTCGCAACAGATGTTATGAGATTTCGCACTTTGCACATTCTGCTTTTGTTGCAAATTTCAAACCCAAAGAAGTGGTTGAGGTATTAACTGATCCAGATTGGGTAAATGCCATGCATGAGAAGCTTGAGAACTTTGAGAGAAATCAAGTGTGGGTTTTAGTGCCACCTCCACCTCAGTGTCATCCCATAGGAACCAAGTGGGTGTTCAAGAACAAGCAGAGTGAGGATGGGGTTGTGGTGAGAAACAAGGCTAGGTTGGTTGCTTAGGGGTACTGTCAGAAAGAGGGGATAGATTATGAGGAAACCTTTGCACCTGTTGCCCGTTTAGAAGCCATTAGGATCTTCCTAGCCTATGCAGCTTCGAAAGGGTTCAAGCTGTATCAAATGGATGTAAAGAGTGCTTTTCTGAATGGGTACATAGATGAGGAGGTGTATGTGAGGCAACCCCTAGGTTTTGAAAATCCCAAGCATCCTGATCATGTCTTTAAACTCCACAAAGCCCTATATGGTCTCAAACAAGCCCCGAGAGCGTGGTATGAGCGATCAAGTCCTTTTTTGGGCAAGGGTTTTACCATGGGGTCGGTTGACAAAACCTTGTTTCTCCTCAAGCATGGCAGTGACACTCTCTTGGTGCAGATTTATGTCGATGACATCATTTTTGGTGGTTCGTCACATGCTCTTGTTGCAAAGTTTTCACATATGATGAGCGGGGAGTTCGAGATGAGGATGATGGGCGGCGCGTTCTTCCTCGGTTGCAAATCAAGCAAACCCGAGAAGGGACATTTGTACATCAAGGCAAGTACACGAAGGATCTTCGAAGCGCTTCGACATGGGTGATGCCAAGCCACTTCAAACTCCCATGTCGACCATGACTGCATTGGACGCCGATCTAGAAGGAGAAGCCATGGACCGAAGAAGAGTACCGCAAAGCATGATCGGGTCGTTGTTGTACCTGACGGCGACGAGGCCAGACATCCGGTTCGCCGTCTGCCTTTGTGCACGCTTCCAGTCTTCACCGCGCACTTCGCATCGGCAGGCCGTCAAATGCATCTTGCGGTACCTACGCTTCACTCCCGAGCTTCTTGAGAGATCATCAAGAGAAAGGAGACATAGACCTTCAGCCTGTGAGAACCCATGAACAGCTTGCTGATATCTTCACAAAGCCCCTCGATCAAACCCAATTTGCCCACTTGAGAGCGGAGTTGGGCATTTGCTACCCTTTTTAGATTAGGATAGCTATATCTTGATGTATAGTATGATCTTTGGCTTTCTTCTCTGCTTTTGTTTGTTTGGCTTTACATGAATATCATATTGCATATCATCATGTATCATATTACCTTTATTGAGCTTCATGACTATAGCAGTTTTTTATTACATTCATGCTCTTGCTAGTATGTCTTGTGTATGTCACTTGGAGCTTGTGGCTTAGGCTTCTTCTGATCACTTGTTACATGTTATGAGCTAAGCCTGTTTTCTAAATGTGAACCTACTTAAATCTTGGTGCAACTCGAAAAAAAATGTTCACCTTTGAGATGGCAACTAGCATGTGTAGGTTTTGTGAGAACCTTGTTGCTTTCATATGTATGCTTGAGTTGCTATGTCTCATGTTTCTTGAGTCATTCACTTAGCTCGGATCTCTTGATAATCTTGTGCTAAAACTTGATGTCTAAGCTAAGAAATGATGAAAAGTTTTGAGTTGGATCTTTTCGTCCCACGGAAATGTCACGAGATTGCTTCTCATTCATTCGAGTGAGATGAACTAGGGCATTGTAGTGCTAGTCCACAACCACTCGTGACGAGACTTCCCCCTTGCACTAAGGGATGAACTCGGCGTGGTTGAAAAACATGATAAAAACAATCTTTTTGGCGAACAGTTTTGATCCTCTCGTATACACATGTCTAAATGAAACCTTGTTAACTACTTGTTTTAACTCGATCAATGTTGTAGTTACAAGTGTTGTTAAGTGTATCTTTGAGACATGATGTGTGACCGTTATATGGGGTAGTTCACTCTTGTATACATGTGTTGGCACTTGTTTGATCTCCTCGCTTATATGTGCTAGGTGCTATTCTTTTTGGTGAACACCTTTTATAAAATGCCCAACACCCGATCAAAATGCTTATGTTTCATATTCCGTACCACTTGATCGCTTGAGCATTGGTTTTGTCTTGTGCCTTTTGCTATACACTTGCCATACTTGCTAGATCATCTATGTACTCAAATTGCTATACTTGTGAAGCTCTACCTTTTGCATTTCTTTCATGGCATGATTTGAGGGGGAGTTGCAGTCTCTTTTGTCTCAATCTTGATAAGTGCATGTGCCAACAAAGGGGAGAAACATCCACAAATCCAGAGAGTTCATTGGTGAGGATGCATTTGTCAAGGGGGAGTTGCACTCCGAGTTATGAGTTTGAGCTGTTTTTGCTAGATGTGTTGAGCCTTTTGCCTCTTCTTGAGGGCTAGCTTTGGTTGTATTGGTCGCGTTGAGCCGTCTGCCCATGTCTTTGGGGACCAAGTTGTGACTTTGCTTTGCTCATTGCAAATGACCTATTTTCTGCTTGTCTTTGGCTCTTGGTCATTTGGATTGGTTGTCTCTGGTTTGTGTTGGTGTTGACAATGCACTCATCAAGGGAGAGATTGAGGACACATGGTTTTTACCATAACCATTGTGTGGACCTTTGTGTGATGAGTGATTGTCAACATGCCAACACAAGGCGTGTGTGTGTTCTTACTAACCGATGGCACGCGGATACGTGTCAAACAATGGTGTCTCTTGGCTCATGTTATCTGCAGGCGTCGAGCTCAGAGACGGTGGTCGACGGTCGGTGAATATCAAGTAGGGCGTGTCGTGCTGACGGACCGGGTGCGGTGAAGGGCAGATGTGAGGCTTGGATAGAGGGACCTGAGGACCGGGCGGCCAGCCGTGGTGTCTGATAGCTTGGACATCGACGAGCGCAAGTGTACACGGCGTGGGATGCGTACGGGCTACGCTACTCGCGGAGGGTTTGGTGGTTTCACCTCAAAACCATTAGCGGCGGGTTTCCCTGGTTTGCGCCTCAAAACCGGGGGCGGAGGTCCCGACGCGGACGGACGACACGTGGCGGCATCGGGGAGATTGCTTAGAAGCAAGGCTACCGGTGAGGAGGCGCGGTGGCCGTCGGATCAAGTGAAGCCTGAGTTGGACCCTTATGCCCCTGACTAAGTGGTGTGGCTCTTCATGTATCCAAGGGCAAAGAAGGAATGCAAAATAGACTTGCCCCTATAAATAAAGGATGAGGGTCTCCCTTCCCCCTCACCTCTTCCATTTCCATTTCCTCCTTTTAGGATTTTCCTTCCTCTAGTTGCTGTGTGAGAGAGAGGTCTGCAAATCTTTTGATTTGTACTCGAACCAGTGTGTGGCAAGCAGAGCGCCTAGTCTCTGTTGTTTCCTCCGGGATTAAATCATGTGTCTGTGATTCTTGAGTTGAATTTGTGATTTTTCTGAGATCCCTTTTTGCCTCTTGTGTTCCCAACTCGATTTCTTTGATTTGAGGCCATTTGAGATGATTTTTCATGCTATGGATTGATCTAGGACGTGAGTGAAGTGATTCCACCGAAGGAATTTGTCTAACTCCTCACGAGATCAGAGATCCATGGAGTTTTTCCTCTAGGTGTGCTCAAGATCCACTTTTGGAGATTTTCGTGATTTCTTCCTCCTCTCATCGAATTGAGCGATGATCTCCTGGAGATAGCTCCCCAACTGCATCAGGAACATGCCTGTGAAATTTGGTTCCAGTTGGTTTTGATTTGGAGGAGAAATCAAGTTTTGGGGACTTTTCCCGTGCTGTTCCCGCAAGAACCGGCCAGGCCGACTTGCAAAACCGGCCAAGCCGACTTGGGTCCAAGGTAAACCGGCCCTCTGGACTCTCCTGGCCAAACCCGGCCAAGCCGGCCAGCAGTCGGCCAAGCCGGCCAGGCCAAAAACCGGCTCAGCTGGCCAGATAGCCAGCCAGGCTGGCCGCAGCTGGCCAGAGTCAGCCAGGCCGAGTCTCCAAGCCGGCCAAGCCGACTTGAGTGCCCTCAGGGCTGTTTTGGTTGCTTTTTGTTCATCCGGTCTCCGTTTCGCGCACTGTTTGGTACTCCGGTTGTCTGTTTTTGTGTTTGTCGTTTCGGTGCAGTGTTGTTTTCCGCTGACCGCACTCTGGAGCTTTGCTGTCTCACTTCTCCTCGATAGAAGTAGAGATTTGCGTTTGCATCGATTCGATCAAGTAGTGATCCGCTGTGTTCCTAGGGAACATCCACCCGTCTCCAGGTTCGTGATCACTACTGCCTTGTGTTTCGGTTCTTGGTGTGTGAATCTGGGACATAGGCTCTGGATTTCAAAAGAAATTTTTGAAGCTCCCATTCACCCCCCCCTCTGGTCGCTCTTACCGGTCCTTCAGTAACAAAAGGCCAGTGTTCCACATACAAAACAAAATAGGTGAAACACATTGAATTATGTTAAGGAACGTTAGGGTTCATCCTCCCACTCTACAAGCTCTCCGGGGGATTATTTATACATGCCCGTTAAGCTTTTATAGGATGATTATGCTCTAGCAAGCACTACACATATCCTCGGAATATGAAGCTTTTGCTAGGGGCACTGTAGCTAGACTCAAGTAATGCCTCCCTAGGCTTCTGCTTGCTTACACTGTCCTCGCCTGGTCCCCACGCATGGTTCCCTTTCCCACAACCACGCAGGACTACCTGGTGGAAGTTGTTGGTGCCCGGCCCCCTAGCGGATGCGGAATCTGCAGATGATCTTGCCAGCGAATCAAAATTACATCTGATGCCTTAGCCGCCCACATCATTTGGCCATGGTGAAATGTCGATCCAACGAGTCGCAGGGCCCCATCACCCCATACTTTCCCTATTGAGTGCCCGACATAATTTCTCCTAGACGAATTGGTATTCGCTCATGTTGCCATCCTCTCGGTTTGTTTCTATAGGCAATAGGCACACATCGCGGAAGAGAGTTGTCGTAGGCTGTTCGATGGTCTCAGCGATCGCGAAGCACACTGTGGCACTGCTATTTCGCATAGTAAAAAAGGGCGCTTGAGACGAACGACTAAGGACTATGGGTGTGGGGGGGGGGTCCAATAGTTCGACCCTGCCCCGATCGAACCCCCCCTCAACACACACACCTCACGTCGCCACTTGGGGATGACTCATTTGTTGAGGACTGCATGGTGAGTCGGGGAAAATTTGTCGAGCACGACGAGGAAGATGCGATGCCATATGTTGTAGTTGTTATCGGCCTAGTCGAGTACAGCGGGATCGAGCCTTGGCATGGATGATGGCAGTGGTCGTGCCCGGAGAGCCTCGTTCTCAAACTCGTTGGCATCTAGAGCGGCAACACGCAGACGGGGCCTCTTTCAGCATGACGGCGCTTGGTGGCCCGGTAGCCTCAACGTCCTTGGAGACCCAGCGGTTGAATTATTGTATGGCATCTGGAGGAAGGGGGCAGCGCTACAGAGTCAGTGGCTGTGGCGCACGGGCAATGAGATCGGTGGTAGTGTCTAGCAGCGGCCAGAGGTGGCGATGGCTGGTTAGGGTTTGCAGAAACGTTGTTGATTGTAACTGCTAATTATACCATGAAAGTGTGATTGAAATGATAGATTGTATTCCATTGCACACGGCTATGGGTGGCAAGCAAGCCAACCGCATAGGCAAGATTACAACCACAGTGAAGGGGCAACCTAATATAATTACATTGTGCTATCATAGTGAGTTTTTGTGACTGCTCGCTGCAGGGCATGCACACCAACACACACATTTGTATGGCATCTATACACACATTACATTAAGCCACACACTTAACAACCTACTTAATATTATCGTACAAGCCCGTACCACAATCGAACGATTAACTTGACTATGAATATTTATTTAGGCTCTCGCAAGATCATCTCGCAGGCATGGAAGGTCTCAGATAGCTGGTCATCATCACTAGGTCATCGTCGTCGCCATGGCCGCGAACCTGGGCGCCTTGGGCTGGAACTTCTGCTTCACGTACACCTCCATGTAGTCGCCGAACACGAAGCTCGGGTAGTCATCGTTGTCGCTGGCACCCGCAGTGGGGATCGCCGGAGCGATGGTTGCCAGGCGCGCCGGGTTGTAGAAGGAGGCGACGGAACGGCGGTTGCCGTCACGGGTCGCCAGGATACGGTGCCACGCACTCTTGTACCGGCCATTGCTCAGCACCTGTTAATGTAACCACCATCACGGCCGAGGATAAGAAATTAAATTCCTTCTCAGTTGTCACGTACAAGTAACTTGCACAGGTACTACAGTTTGTACATCAGTACATGTCAACAACCAAACTAATGAAGCTAAGGTTTACTGTAGACATTCTAAGTTTCATAAGGAATTCATGGGTCTTGACGAATCAGAGAAGGCCGCCAATCAAATACTGACATGATTTATTTGACTGATAAGCAGTTGTATATTTTTCTAATGGATCATCAGCTAGCAAGCACTTAGCTAGTCTCCATAATTTAGCTGGTTGCTACTGATCAAGTGTAATCTAATCATGGCGCGAGCTTCGCAAAGTCCACCGTCCCATGCATTCGAAGGCATGTATTTTTATATGTATGCATGATCACCGCGCGCATACCTCGATCTGGTCGCCGGTGTTGATGACGATGGCGTTCTCGAGGGGCTGGACGTCGACCCAGGCGCCGTCGGGGAGCTGTGCTTGCAGACCGCCGAAGCGGTCGTCCTGGAACAGAAGGATGAGGCCGCCGGCGTCGGTGTGCGCACGCAGGCCGTCGACGAGGTCGGGCCGCGGGCACGGCGGATAGTGGCTGACCTTGGTGCCGTAGAACGGCTCAAACTCGCCGTCGTTGGTGAAGGCCTTCCTGATGTGGCCCTCCTCCAGCCCCAGCAGCTCTTCCATCACTCCCAGCATCTTCTCCGCCAGCTTCTTCAGCTCTTTGCGGTACTCCATCATCGTCTCCTTGAAGGTGGAAGGGTTGGACGGCCATGGCAGGTCGTCCTGGAGGGTGAAGACGTCCTCCCAGTCCATGTCCACGATATTTTTCACAGGGACGCCCTCGCTCTCCTTCTCCACGAGCTCGGTGAGCGCCTTCACCGCAGGGTTGTTCTCCTTGAATGCCTCGTCCCGCAGCTTGTAGCAGTCGCTGCACACCTTCTTCACCCGCTCCAGCAGCTCGTCGGGGATGCCGGTGTTCACCAGCTGGAAGAATCCTACGTGCTCGAACCCGGCGGCAATGGCTGCCATGGTCCTGGCCCTATCGGGGCCCTCCAGCTTGGAGAAGTCAATCACTGGGATCGCCATTGCCGCAAACGGTAGTAGCTCCTTGGCAGAATAGCCTGGCTGCTGTGTATGGATCCTCGAGTAACAATGGCGAGAGCTCGATCGGGAGGTGAAAGACAACTAAGGAGAACAAGAAGATCAGAAGAACCGATTAGAAGGAGAAGAGGTGGTGTCGTGATTGTTGGATGGTGTTGGAGGTTGTGTGTTGCCTTTTATAGAAGAACAGTTAGGTGTCAAATGATTGTTTATTAGCAAAGCGCCACCTCCACTCATGCAATCAATCAGGGGAGAGATTTGGGAGTTTGAAATGGTTTTGCAAGGGAACGAAGGCACTGTTCTGGCCGGTGTTTACTTCGGTTCCTGTGACGCGTTTTTTTATATTTATGTCGATGGCGATTTCGCGTTATTGGTGAATAAACAATGTTTAATAGCGTCAATTCAGGGGGCAGCCGCAGGAAGCAAACATTCAGCGCGTGCAGTTACACGGCAGCTATACGTCCGGTAGCTTCAACTTCAACGATAGGGGCCCTGGGATAGCAGCTCGAGGTTGGAGGACGGTTAGAGCATCTCCAACAGTTTGTCATCCTAGTTCCCTATCTTTAATTTTTTGGCAAAATATGAAAAAAGTCTCTCCAACAGTTTGCCATACACCTTGCCATCTTTTTCCAACTTGGCAAAAGTAGTCTCCCCGCGCGCAAATATACGCGCTCGCTCGTCGCGCGCATCGGCCCGCGCATCGCCCCCTTCGTCGTGGGCCGCATCCTTCGCGCGCGTGAAAGCTCCCACGCCACACTTTCCCTCGCTTCATCGAGTCGATCGACACCGCCGTCCATCTCATCGACGCAAACTCTGTGCTCGCCGGTCTCACCCGACCTCTCGTCTGCACGAGCGGCGGCCAGCAGATCTGAGGATATTCATCGGCAGTTGGTACGACGGCGGATGGATTCAGACTCCCATATCCCGCGACCCTCTCCTCCTTCGTGACCCAATTCAGCCTGTTGATCGGATGCTCGTCCTACAGCGGAGCCCTCGTGGGCATCCTTTCTGGCTGCCGCAATGCCCTTTGGGCCCGCGTTGCGACTTCACCATGTTGCCCTCCACTTTTGTTTTACCGGTTCTAGGTTTTTCCGGCCTTCCATAGCCGCCTCCTGGAGTCCACGGCAGTAGCTACTACGTACGTACTACTAGTACTAGATGATACTGATGCTGCTATTTGCTTTGCCTGCATCTGCCAATTGATTGCACACTGATTCACTGAATGATTGCTGCCTGCTTGCATCTGCCTGAATGATTGCCTGCATCTGCCAATTGGTTGCAAGCAGCGGACTGGCGATGAAAGGCAGAACCGCGCTGAACTCGCGACCTGGTGAAGAAAGGCAGCGGCGACCTATATGCTAGATGCAGGCGATGAAAGAGATCACGTGAAAAGAATATCCTGGGTCCACAATTCAGATATTTGGCAAGTAAAAAATGCCAAACTATTGGAGTTGATCTCTTTTTTCCCTCCCCATATTATTTTGAGACTTGGCAAACAACAAGATTTGGCAAGTTAAAAATGCCAAACTCTTAGAGATGCTCTTAGCTCGTGCAAACTAATTAACTTGTTGGTTTATCTGCCACACCTAGATTTGTAGCCATAACATTAGATTTGTATACCATGATATGAACTAACCGATTCACATGGGATCACACCTAAAGACCCATATGTTAAATGGCCGTTGGGAGAGGTTCAACTTTAGCTTCTCCAAAGAGAATCATTCCAAGCCAAATGTTCAAACACTTCTCCGTTTTCACTAAGAGTTAGGAGCTAAAAAAACATGATGCTTCTCCCACTGCCCTGCTCCCTCTGAGGAATCCAATAAAATCACTCCATTGTAGAATGAAGGAGCAAAGCTAAGAGCAACTCCAAGAGAGTTGCTATTCTTGATATGGAGTTCGATTTAGCCTATTTACGACATAAAATGGTCTCCAACAGATGTGCTATTCAAGATTGTAAAATTCCGAGTCATGTATCCCGGTTTTCTCGTTGGCTAAATATAGCTAGTTGGGGGCGCTTGCCATCCGCTCGCTTGGGAAAATTCTCACGCGCTCATTGGCCAGGAGCCCTGCCGTGCATGGCGGATGGACCTCAGTGACATGGGAGAGATGATCTGATTGGCCCGGTGCGGTGCATGGCAAATTTTTAGATAGACTGTTGGAGAACTCTATTGTTTTGGCTAGTTTTCTATTTTACATAATTGCTAAATCATAGAATTTAGCAACTATTTTTACAACAACTCTTGGAGTTGCTCTAAAGAGTCAAGGAGTAGAGTTCTCCCGAACAGGACCTAGAGGCATGATGACTAAAAGTTTCTACGTCTTCAAAATAGCTAGTCGATTTCAAAGACGATCGGTTTATTTTCAGACACAATCCTAACTGCCTCTATCATCTAATTAACAAGAGATTGCATCTAAAAGTAGACATTTTTAGAGACGGGCCACTTGAAAGGTTTTCCTATGTCAATAAGACCAAGGCCTCCAACTAGCGGTCAAGTAAGCAAATCATAGCTTTTATGTACGACACGAAACCCCTCGGATGTACCCTTTCTCATAAAGAAACCCTTCGCCCCCGCCTTTGCTCCCTCCCTTACTCTTCTTCTGCCTTTCTTCTTTGCTTCATTCGCTCTTTCTCTTCAGTTTTCCCCAAGCCAGCAGATCTAGATCTAGTAGTGGAAACTCATCGCCTAGGGGTGTCTGCCATGCCCAGGCACTACTAAGGCTCGAGCATGGGAAAATGCCATGGCGATAGGCTCCAAGCAAAATTAAGTGGGTTCAGGCACCAAACTGGCTGTGGGTTTTGCACCTAGCCTCCTACGCTCGCATATGGTAGACGTGTGGGTCTACCACACATTTCGAACGGGTTAGTTTGGTAGACGTGTGGGGGTATGAAGCGACACAGATGGAGAACTAAATGCGGAGGAAATACATACTAAATTGGTAAAAAGATAATTGTTTATGAGGCGACGCTCTTCGATCTTTATAGACCACAAATTGACATCATTAAATTACATAAGGGTTTCACACGCTGGTCACTACGTGGGGCCAACCCGGAGGCAAAACCATATTTTGCATCCTAACCCTAACTGCTCTTGCTCTTGGCGGGTGCTCAGTCCCGCCACTGTCAGCCCACCAAGGTTGGCGCTTCCGAGTTGGGGGGTGCAGGCTCTGCAATGCCAGACCTTCTAGTGAGGGTTGTGCACTGAGGCTGCCTTTATTATCGCCTTGCAGCCTTGCAGAAGCAGCAAAATTGAAAGTTGCGGTTAAGGTTTAACCGTAACCCTCGCAATGATTGTACGAGACAAAAGGGCCCATCGTCATAGTGCAATAACCACGGGGTTGGCTAAGGGGTCTCCTGGCAAGGGTGCCTTCCTCCAACAGTGGCCATCCTGATTCCTACACCACCCCAACTCCTCTCCAATCCGCCCATGTGCGGCTCCTCTCCACAGCGATACTCAACTTCCTACTACCCTAGCTGGCGTCGGCGAGCTCACGAGGGTGTTCAGTAGCAAGCACCATGACACTGGGCTTGACAACAAGCTTTCATTTTTTTCGCCTTCTATTCCCTATTTTGCAGAGGGGTCCTATGCCCGCTGCGGCCTTTGTTTAGGAGACGTACACGCTCCACGCCTCAAAATATATTTTGCCCATATATGCACTGTTAAATACTTAAATTATTGCTTGCTAGTGATTATTCCTATTATCACTAGAAGGATGCCCCGCGCGTTGCAGTGGGTATGAAGGAGGAATAGAAGGTGAAGTGCACCTTGCATATCAAGATAAATTGCTGGTGGGAAATCATAGTGGATTGCTGAGCTGAACGCGTTGCATTAAGAGATATAGATAGTGGGTTTGATAGTGAATGCTGAGGTGGACGCGTTGCATGTCTAAAGAAATAGATAGTGGGGTTTGTTTATATAAGAAGTGTAGATTAGTCGGTATATATAATACTTGTAAACGGCGGCTTAATGTACTTGTAATACGAGTTGTTGAGACAGACGTATTATTTGGTTAGTTGCATATAGAAACCGGCGGCCAAGGCTTGGCACCCAAAAACAGGTGGTGCTCGGTTTCAGGGGGCGGCACGTCTTGCATGCCCCATGTGACGGCAGCTACCACGATCGCAATGCAACAACCACAGAAATAGTTTATCCCCCCTTATCGCTACCGCCCCGGCCTCATGGAGCCATGGGAGTTGACTTTAGCTTGTTTGCTGCCGATCGATGATCTATGGGTGCAGCTAGGCTAGCAGACAGGTTTGGCTTGCAAGTCCTCCTACCTTGCAGTTGCATGCCTAGCTGGGCGCAGACACGGCGCCTCCTGCCCTGCATATGCTCCGTCATTCCTTGGCCGTGTGTGCAGGGATATGATCACTATGTCTTTTGGCAGTTGTACGCATTCCAGCAGGCGCGGGAGGCGATCCTGTGCGTATTTTCACGTCAACTTTACCGTGCGTGTCGTGCTATCTATACCATGCCGCCTGTGCACCTCATAACACATCATCACATCGACACACATTATTTACTGTAAATAATTGGGGGTTGTTTACGTGACACCCGTTGATCTCGAATGTTTTTCTCCCGATGGCATGCAACATCGTTTTCTTCTGATATGTAGCTAATTAACCTTTAATTCAAACTTCATTTATAGAAGTTGCTGATAAATTGGTTAATATATTCCACAAAAAAGAATTCTAGCTAGGGGACTACACTACTATAGCAGGGCACTGTAGGGGTGGCTACTGTAGCACTGTAGGGGCGGTTACTGTAGCCGCCCCTACGCCCCCGATCTTACAGTGGCCACCCACTGTAAGGGCGGTTGGGTCATTGTAAGGGCGGTTAGAACACCAACCGCCCTTACAGTGACCACCACTGTAAGGGCGGCTGGAACACCAGCCGCCCCTATAGTGGCACACTGTAAGGGCGGCTCAATCTAGAGCCGCCCCTACAGTTTATTTTCAGAACAAAAAAAAATATAAATTCAAATCCAAATCCGACCACAGCAATTCGAATTCAAATTCAAATCTGACCACCACATATAGATATATATGTTTACAAATACACGAGCACAGTTTAAATCATCATTACAAGCCACTATCTCCCTAAGTCATAAATCAAGATAAGTTATACATTTCTCGATATGAAGCTACTATCTCCCTAAGTTATAAATCAAAGGCAACATGAGGTACTGCTTCCTAAATGGAGAAATGTTTGTGGCACAACGAAGATACTCTACATTTTAGATGGCAGCAGCTAGCCAGAGTACCTTTCATCTTGTCAACATCCTCTGCTGAAAGCATGGCTGCCTAAGGGAATTTAGCATCACAGACTGCTTTAACCTTCATGCCACCTGCCAAAAGATTTTAAACCCACAAATGTAGATTAATCAAATAACACCAGTGCTATATAAATATTGCACTATACTCTGTGCTCTATCCAATAACAGCAAGGTCATAAACAATTTAAATCTCCAAATTTGTTCTCTAAGTATCTAACAGGACCAATAACATTTGAATTGTATATGCAGGCACTTAGTTAACACAGGCAACAGTCTTCCTTTGGATATCTACATTATATATCAAAGTAAAATAGTTGGTTCAAGGGATAACAAGTTACAATGGAAAGCACAGGCTACGCATTGTCAGCCTTGATAAACTTGCAATAATGAATAAGTAAGCCAATGCATCCATTCAAAGATGTCCTTGGAGTCTATGCTAGTTACTAGTTGTCCTAGGACAGTACCGCACTCCCTTTCTAGATAGTACTGCATTTCATTTGTCCAAGATTTTATTCAAACTAGAGAAGCTACTAGCCTTTTCTCGATTGTTTCACATGTCGGATAGCCTAGCTAAATTATTCTGGATTTTTCTACAAGAATTGGATTGTGGAACTGCTATTATATTTACTATGCAAAGGAAGTACCCCAAATATGCCGAGCAGAATTAATAGGACAAGCAGTAGACTAAAGCAATGAATGAACCTGAGATGGTGGAGGCGTGGTAACTCCCTTCAGGCAATGCAATTTTTTAGAAACTGTGCTGGTGGAATCAGACAATCAGTAACTGTAGTTTTGATACAACATCAACCTTCAAGTTATTTGCAATCTGAGTAACATCGTTACCTCCTGAAACATGAAACAAGTAATCTTACTATGTTTTTTTTTCTTTTAACGCAATAGCAGTAGGTAATCTTACTATGTTAAGAACAAGTAGATAGATCAGATCATGAAGACACCCTGTGGATCGAGCCAGCGCCAATTGTCCTTGTCGTCCAAACCAATTTGCAGCCGGCGAGCAAAAGGCACGCTTGCGGCGGCAGCGGCGGCGGCATACCGTCGAACACCTGGCAGGAGTGCACCCTGCGGCCCGGAGCCAAGCAAGCAGAGGCAGGCAAGGCAAGCAAAAGGACAGGAGGAAGAGGAGGTGAGAGGAGGAGGCGTACCGCGGCGGCGAAGAAGGTCTTGTCCCCGATCTCGGAGAGCACGGTCATGGCCAGCGACTTGGTGAACCCCTGCACGGCACGCACGCACACACCATGAGCAACAAGCCAAGCCAAGCCACCCGCTCCGCTTACCAAACACGAACGCCCGAATGAACTGAACGAAGGAGAACGGGGAGAGGGAGGGGTGTCTGACCCCGAGCAGCGACGGCGCCATGGCGATGGCGGCGGAGGGCGGCCATTCCGATCTCGGGACGCCGCGCCAAGGCCTCCCTCGCCGGGGTTGCCGTGCCTCCATGGCTCGACGGCAGCGGCCATCCGGGAGCACCGAGGAGGGGCCCGCGCACGCGGCCGCGCCGGGTGGCCCGATCGATCCACCGGATCTGGCCGAGCTGCGCGCCGCGGCCCCGCTCACCCGCTCGGAAGGGCCTCGCGCGCGCGGCCGCAGCCCGGACGGCCTCCGGGAAGGCCGGATCGAGCCAACGCGCCGCCACGGAGGGGAAGGAGGGAGCTGCGTGAGTGTGGGCTGCGTGCCTGCGTGAGGGTGAGGGAGAGATGGGTGGGCGAGGACCCTAGGGTTTCACTGGTTTTATTCGGCATTTCGCGTATCTCGGCCGTCCTTAGTCAATCCAACGGTGAAAAGTGGGGTATGCTTCAACTGGGCTGAGATGGGCCGAATAATTAATGGGCCAAATATGAAATTAATTCGCCATTTATTATTTAATATTGATTTATTATTTATTCTTTCTATTTATCCAATAAATAGATAAGGCACCCCGTGAGTCAAATTTAAAATGAATTTATGATCCAAATATTTTTACAAGTAATATAACATACATATATGTTGTTGTGGGCTGGTATGTGCTATATGGGCAGGTGATTTTTTCTTCTTAAAAGGAATTCAAATCTTGTTTTAAAAAAATAAAAAATCATGTAAATATTTGGTTTTAATTATTCTAAATCTTTGGTCGAATCCTAGATGGTCTCAAATACAAAAGTCACAAATACAAAGTTTGTCCATCTCATCAATATTTGCATTTGGTGTCATGGTCAACTTTTCATCTGAGATTGTTTCGACCACTCAAACTTTGAAACTTTAGTTTTTCACGGCTACACGCGGGTTTTCGACCCCCTAGACAGGCCCACCTCGAAGAGTCATGAACATCAAGTTTGATCCACTCATCAAGACGAACAATTCATACAAAGGTCATTTTTGCATTTGACGAAGCGTTGCGAAAGTGTAGTTCTAAATCCACTCGTCCCGCATGAAGTTTCATTAAGTCTGTGGGATTCAAGAATTTGTGACTAGAGTTTACCAACACTTTCTCAAATGAAAAAATGTTCTATGTATGAATTGTGTATCTTAATGAGATAAAACTATCTTGTATTCAAAATTTTTTCATTTGAGGTCATTTGGTACCTCGTTTGATTAGGGTTGACCAAGTCTCGCCTTGGATTTTCAAACCCTGTGTCAAGAGTTTACTAAAACTTTTCCAAATGCAAAAATGTTCTATGTATGAAATGAGTATCTTGATGAGATGTAACTATCTTGTATTCAAAAGTTTTTCATTTGAGGTCATTCAGGGCCTCGTTTGACCTAGGTTGACCAAGTCAAACCTCTGTTTTTTTGGAAAATACACGTTGACTGGACCCTAGATGGCCTCAGATGCAAAAGTGATGAACAGCAAGTTTTCTTCACTCATCATGATACATATTTTCTCCAATGGTCACCTTTTCATCTGAGATTGTTTCGACCACTCAAACTTTGAAACTTCAGTTTTTCATGGCTACACGCGGGTTTTCGAACCCCTAAACGGGCCCACCTTGAAAAGTCATGAACATCAAGTTTGATCCACTCATCAAGACGAACAATTCATACAAAGGTCATTTTTGCATTTGACGAAGCGTTGCGAAAGTGTAGTTCTAAAACCACTCGTCCCGCATGAAGTTTCATTAAGTATGTGTGGGATTCAAGAATTTGTGACTAGAGTTTACCAACACTTCCTCAAATGTAAAAATGTTCTATGTATGAAATATATATCTTGATGAGATAAAACTATCTTGTACTAAATTTTTTTTCATTTGAGGTCATTTGGTAACTCGTTTGACTAGGGTTGACCATGTCTCGCCTTGGATTTTCAAACCCTATGACAAGAGTTTACCAACACTTCCTCAAATGAAAAAATGTTCTATATATGAAATATATATATTGATGAGATAAAACTATCTTGTATTCAAAAGTTTTTCATTTGAGGTCATTCAGGGCCTCGTTTTAACTAATTTTGTGAAAAACCACTGTAGGGGTGGCTGGATCACCAGCTCCAGCCGCCCTTACAGTGGCCTGTAGTAAGGGTGGCTGGATCACCAGCCGCCCCTATAGTGCATTAGCAGGGGCGGCTGATGATCTGGCCGGCCTGCTCCCCGCGCCAGCCACTGTAGGGGCGGCTGCATCACGAGCCGCCCCAACAACAAATTGCCAAACGCTCTCTTTGAAGGATTTTCACGTAGTGCTAGGAGCTAAAAATATTAGATTATCTTTGATTCCCTCCACACTCAGTGTTAGAGTGCGCAGCGGAATCCGGCCCGGCTCGCGCGTCCACGAGCCGACGGCCCCTCGGGCCCAGGTCTACCGGAGCCCACAACATATTCGGGCCTTAGGCCTAACTCAACCCAAAAGACTAGTCTGATAGGTGAGGGTTGGCCCCGCCTTATATGTTCTGCTCCACCACCATCAATTACCGATGTGGGACTAAACCCAACACTCAGGACCTTTTGCTTTTGTACTACGATTTGGAAAATCCATCACAATTGGGCCTAGCAAATCACAATCTTCTCTTCATTTATTTTCCCGAAAAATATGTGTTAACGTTTCAATGATTACAATTGGAAGAGTCGGTCCACAAAAGAATTAATATCAGAAGGAAGATGTCGACGGTTAGATCAAATTAGTACGTTTTCAAACTGAAATTTGGGGGCCGACCAATGTATAATTAGGAAGTAAGGGTCTACTCTTTGTGTATATATTAGCAGCATTTATAATATTATATGTGATCACACCTAGCAAATTAAAGGCCCTTATCGATGAGTAGATTGTCCAATTTATGCTATAATGTGCGAGTAATAGTGATCAATAATGCTTGAAGTTTGAAGCCTTCAACCCATGCATTGTCGACTTCAGCAATTGAGTTGACTTGCTTTGGTTCATCAATTGCTTTTTGCAGCAAATTTGTTTAGTTGTGTGCCCCTACCATTTGGTAGCGCTACAACTGCAATTCCTGTGCCAAGGCAACTGTTGGGAAATCAAAATTTGTTGGTACCATGATCATTTCCATTTTTTATTTTAACATGTGGGCTCATGAATTGTTTTCTGTAGAAATATATAATGTAACCGAAGCGGCCTATAGTCCAGCTCACCACAGTACCAAACCTGGGCATTTTCAGTTCTACATATATATATATATATGTTGGGTTTCTGAACCACCCTCAGATTTCGTACAAATTTATCAATTCTGATCCATTCCAAATTGGGCCATCTGGCCGCGTTTAACGTTTCTGTCCGGCCGGGATCTGGGAGGCAGTACTTAATTAGTACTGATTTCATGTTGACTTTGATAATTTCCATGATGAATAATATTTAGCTTTTCAACCAACCATGCACATGCACATAACTCGCAAGCACGTCATGCCCCTGATAGTAACGTGGGCCCTGCAAATGCTCAGTGCTCTCACAGATGCTCCATTTGGCTGTTCATCCTTGTCGTTCTTGCTTTGATTTTCCTTCCGTTGCATTCTTGTGTGTCATCATCTCCAAGTTTTACTTTATCTTAGGGATACAATAGAAAAACAAACATTCACAGTTTCAACTCTGTTATTTATGGATATGTTCAACTCGCTAATGACAACATCACGTTTTAAATATTTATATGTTTTGATTTAGTTTCTTTTATTTTTTTGTATATGTTGTATATATATAGTATTCTTGTATTCTATTTACCATATTCTACGCAGTTGATTCTGATTTTGTAAACAACTAAAGCTCTAAGAATAACACCAAAAAAAATATTTCTCATTGGTTCTGATGCAAACTTCCTCCCCATGTTGTGTGCAACGAGCTCATGTAAAATTATTTTTCATCATGGTGCACGTTACATATGTCGTACAGTACATGCTACAGATGAAAGCAACCGTGTGCCTTTTGTCTGCTAATTTTGCAGTCTACAAGCTCAGCCAGAGACCCCACATCATATTTCTTGTTGTCTATCCTTCCTAGACTGTCCCTTTCAGCTACTCGGTAACCCAAAGACAAAGACATCTATCTCTTGAAATGAGGGTCAAAAGGTTGGTAACACAAGTTGCGCAATGCTTGCTAATTAACTGATACTGCTCCATGATCCAATGCCGTGTTAATGTGTGCAGTGGCAGTCGGCGTCCTGATTGCTCATTCTGTGAGCATAGATCAGGGTAGAATCGTCGACAGGTACTTTAAATAGAACAATAGATTAACGTCCTTTTTTTTCTCAAATACGCACGAGTGTGCTTATCTTTGTATTAGAAGAATAGAGATATGTTCATACAAGGATGCATTAGTGTTTGTACTGAGCTATATTTTGAACAATTACATCCATGAGAAAGCGAGCATCTAGCCTAGCTAGTTTGCTCTTGCAAGAGCTACCAGCCCCTTTGCGCCGCCCTCCATCCAAGCATCAGCTTCGTGCAGATTAACAAAATGCTTCAAATCAAATTATATTGAAGCATGGTGACTATAGAAAGCTACCAGCCCACCAGTCTTGGCTATGAAGTGCTCATAGCAACTTAGTAGATGGCATCAAACACACCTTGGTAGTATGGCATCTTTTCATTGAAGAAATGAGTGTCGTAAAACCCCTAGGTTCCAAGAGCTCGGCTTGTCTGGTTTCATTGAAGTTTAAGTAAATTGTTTATCATTCCCCATTTGTTAAACGTTTGGGTTGAGTTTGTTAGTATTGTGGTGTATTAGGATCAATATGGTATCAGGGTCAAAGGTCTTCGAATTCAAAACCTGAATAACGCATTTATTAATAAGTGTTTTTCGCTCGCAAGCCATGTTTGAGCCGTAGGGGGGGGTGTTAATATATAAGTGAATTGCCAACTCTTTTTCAGCGGCTTAAGTATTTTTACCTTTAAAGAGCTACATATTTAGCAACTATTCTAAAAAAATTATGTATGCTTCATGAGTCATGCACCGGGGTAAATAGGTTACTTGCTTCCCACGACAACAAGTATGATTTTGGAAGACTAGCACTTCATAGCCAGGTGCGCAAATATTGGTAGTGTCTGTGGCAATGTACTTATTTAGACAGGTGCGCAAACATTGGTAGTGTCTGTGGCAATGTACTCTAAACTTCAGAGGCGGTCTATTCATTTATGGAGACACTTTGATACATGACTGTGCCCGTCTAAATTGTAACAAGCCCATAAGCCGAACTCGGTCCTCTTAGAAACCCTAGAGTATTAAACCTTCACCACACCACTAGCTCTTCATCATTAACTCCCCTCCATCTTTCTCTTGCACCCCTCTCTCTGAACCTTCATGGTTGACCTTGTGATGGAGTTCATGGCCCCTCGGCGGCGGCGCTCTCGCGGATGCCAGTGAAGCTCGTATGGCTAGCAGTGGAGCTAGCGAGTGTGATAGGTGGCGGATCTCGCCCCCCCCCCCTCACGCGACTCTCAGCGGCAGTGCTCGCACGATCCGTTGAGATCCCACTATCTGCCTCTCATCCTCTCAGACCTAGTGAAAACAGAACTTCCTATGCAGCACAATGACAGAACTCAATGATAGCAGCTGGGAGGGGAGGTGGCTGGTTTGGAAGCAGGCCAGGCTCAGGAAGGGTCACAGGCTGGGAGCGGGCTCGACGGTGGGCTAGAAAACAAGATCACTAGTGGGCTCGTGGTATTTTTTTTGTTTTTTTAGTAAATTCTAAAGACGGGCATTATAGCTGCCTTTGCAAATACTAATTTACAGTGATGTTTTTAACAGTGCCCGTGTCTAGAAATCGGTTTTGATCATGTTTAAAAACCTCCATGCAGTAGTGGCCCTCGCATCTAGTAATCTGCTTTGGTTGCCTCTGAAAATCTTGAATGTAGTATTGGTGTTATCCATGTCCAGATAGAATAACCGATCAAAGTATAGATAGACCAACTGATTTTATATATGCTCGACAAATGTTTTGGTATGAGATTCCTAAGGAATGGTTAATTTCCATAGGAATTTTAGACGAATTCTCTACTAAGATTGAACCTCATGGAATATTTTCTTTGTGCGCAACTCTCTGATCGGATTCATGTGTTTTCTATGCTGTCTTCAAACATCTAATATTGCAGTTTTCTATATTTTCAATGTATAGGATGGAGATATTTGTTTTTCCTATTCCTATCTTTCCAGAACTTGTGTTGTAAAGTGGCGCTAAGTTAGGGAGTGAGGCACACTGTTTCAAATCTAGGAGGCTGGAAGAAGTGCCATGCTTGACTTGTTGTCCTACGTGTACTTACAACTTACCAGAAGGTCTACCCTGAAGTTCTGAACATATACTATATATATACGTACTCTGGAGTTCTGTAATGTTCTCCAACTTCTCTTCCATGATTTGACAAGATTTGTCAGTAGGCTAAATCTAAATGTAATCCGGTAGCACTGCAAATATTGTCTATGCAGCAATCATCAAGGTACAGATTTTAATATTTCTTCCCCCACACCCCATATTTGTTGGAAGAACTTAATAGAAAACTGGCATTTAACATATCAATGGAACCTCCACCAGTCACCAGAGGAACAACGGTGGATGCATGCTCTGACTCTCTGATACGCTTGAATAATATAAATATATATGCATTGAAAGAAACAGCCAGCCAAGAACTGGAAGTCCAAACTACCCTAGCTTCTGACTTGATGATCATTAGGAAAAACAATGCTACCAAAGATGAAAGCTGCTGGTTCAGTTAAAAAGATCGCGCGTGGCCCCATGCAGGCGAATACAATCCACAACTTGAGATTCAGAACGATATAAGAACCCCGGAATTGTTCAGTCTTTCCAGTTTTGTAGGGGGGCCACGAATCGGGATGGTAGGCGTGGTTGACTCTGGAATTGAAAACTCAAGCGGATGATCTGGCCTTCTCGGAATAGCTGACAACTGGTGCTAATCTGCTGTCTGAGGATGCCGGGTTGACATGGGTTGAGGCGATTAAAATGCAGGTACAGTTCAGGTTGACATCATTTGCAAAAATTGTCAAGGAGGATGAGCGTGCAATCGACAGGATAATTGGATCTTTTTATAGTTGGGGACCACGCTGCCTTGCTTGGAAGTCATCTGCTGCTGCTGAAGAATGCATTGTCCCTGCCCCCTGATCGTTACTACAAGACGTGCCTCCCTCCTTCGTCAAATCTGAATGACCTCAAATAAGTAGTAGAGTATTTCAAATTTTCATATAAAAAATGCAGCTGACTGTATCTTGTTTATTATCTGTTTTGAGTTACAGTTGACCATTGAGTTTCATGCACCTAGGAGACCACCTGTCCTGGACTCCTGGCTTAACCCCTGTTTCTTTCCTACAAGACCAGATGCAAAGAATTATTGTGCTTAAACAAGAAAGCTCAGTTCGACCTCTCACGATATGCCACGTCAGGTTGACCAGTAGCAACCTATGGTTCCAAAAAGTTATCCTAAAGGTTTCCATATTTTTGTATCTAAATAGAAGGATTGAGTTACAGTAGGTGAAAAAACCGAAACAACTAAAACGTGAACTTGGCTCTCAAAAAACTGATAGCATGGGCTAGAAAGCCCACTTCTTGTGGCTACCTGGAATCCCAAGGCCTAGCCCATTTCTAGAATATTTGCGCCTGACTATTATGAGCCGAGGGGGAGCCTTCCGTGAGGCATTTTCAAACAATTCTCACGGGTTCATTGGACCATTGGGTTCGTCATAAAGTTGCTAGTTAGAAGCAGAAATTGTAACAAATGTTCTCTTTCTAGCTATAAGTAGGAAGTTAGCTGGTGACTTCAACGTAATAAGAGGACCTGAAAACAGAAATAAAAGTGGTGGTGACTACAGTGAGATGAGCTTGTTTAATGAATTGATCTCAGATCTGGACCTCTTAGACTTATGTTTTAGTGGCAATGAGTTCAGGAGGACCCTCTGCTTGAAAAACTAGACTGGATCTTTACATCCTTCTCCTGGCCGGTCTCCTTCCCTGCAACACATGTTCAATGTTTATCAAAACCAGTATCAGATCACTGTCCCTATGTAATCAGTTTGGGAAAAACATCCCAAAAGGGAACATTTCAGATTTGAAAATTATTGGGCAAATCATGCAGGCTTCCTCGAGGTGGTAGAAACCAACTGGAATCAATCTCTAGTGTTTTCCAATGCAGCAAAAAACATCACCTCGAAGTTGAAACATGTCGAGCAGGCTTGAAAAGGTGGAGCAAAAACTTATCCAATCTAAACAAACTGATTTACAACTGTAACTGGATCATACAGCTCATGGATGGATTAGAATGCCAAATAAGCCTTTCAAGACATGAGTCCAGCTTTGGAAGTATCATCAAATCACACTATGCCTCTCTTCTGAATCCAAAAGAATTTACTGGCAGCAGAGAAACACTGTCGATGGGTCACTCTTGGTGAAGAAAACTCAAGCTTTTTCCACTGCATGGCCACAATTAGTCACCGAGAAAACCTTCATAGTGAGTCTCGGCCACCTGATGGATCTGTCCTCACCGATCATGATAAAAAATTCAATCATCTTTGGCTAGCCTTCAAAGAGAGACTAGGATAATATGTACTATGATTTATCTGCACTTCTCGCACTCATGATCTCAATAATCTTGATGTTCCTCTGACTCGAATGAAATTGATTCAAGCCATTAAGGAACTACCCAACAGCCATGCTCCCGGCCCAGATGGTTTCATTGGTTTTTTCTTAAAGAAATGTTGGAACATCATCAAAGTAGACTTCTGTAGATTAATCTTTGACTTCTTTGAGAACAATGCAAATATTGAAAGTATCAACTCCTCCAACATTGCCCTAATCCCCAAGAAGGACAATCCTCAGAGTGTGAATTACTACAGACCTATTTCCCTCCTCAACTACTCCCTAAAGTGCATCACCAAACTCTTATCACTCAGAGTTCAAAGTGTCATCACACAGTTGGTCCATCGAACCAATATGGTTTTATAAAAGGTAGAACCATTCATGACTGTTTAGGATGGGCCTTCCAATTCCTACACCTCTGCCACAAATCCAAAAAGGAGATAGTGATCCTAAAGCTTGACTTTAAAAAGGCATTTGACAAAATTGAACATCAGGTGATCCTCAAGGTCATGCAAAGTAAGGGCTTCTTTGAAAAATAGATCAACTGGATCAACAACCTACTCAGCACTGCAACCTCATTTGTACTGCTGAATGGCAACAAGGCAAAAGTTTTAGATGTTTAAGGGGAGTAAGACAAGGGGATCCACTGTCCCCATTGCTTTTTGTTCTAGTTGTTGACTTGCTCCAAAGTATTGTGAACAAAGCATGGGAGAATGGAATCTGGATCATCCTTTGAGCAACAACTTTGGTGGTGATTTCCCAATAGTTCGATGCAGATGACACACTTTTAATTCTTCCTGGGAAGCAAGAACACTTTTCAATCTCAAGGGTCTACTCGAACTTTTTCGGACTCCACCCTTGCATGTTAACTATAGCAAATCCTTCCCGGTACCAATCAACATGTCTGAGGCCAGAACTACACACCTTGCCAGTACCTTTGGTTGCATCACTGAAAGCATGCCCTTCACCTACCTAGGCCTCCCCTTGGGCACTACCAAGCCAAGCATTGATGGATACTCCCCTCTGCTAAACAGAATTGAAAAAATACTTGGTGGAATCAGCAAATTTCTTTCTTACCATGGAAGACTGCTCCTAGTCAACTTAGTTTTCTCTGCCCTACCTACTTAATATATGTGCAACCTAAAACTCCCCCCGGGGTAATTAAACAGATAGACACCTACAGAAGGCATTGCCTGTGGAGCAAAGGAGACATCAATAGGAAAGGTACCTGCCTAGTTGCCTGGGAAGAAGCCTGTAAAAGCAAAGCAGAAGGTGGACCTGGGATCCTAGATATCAACACTCAAAACAGGGCCTTACTCATGAAGCACCTAGACAAGTTCTATCACAAAAAAAGATACACCTTGGGTACAACTGACCTGGTCCAAACTGTACTCAAACACCAACATTCCTCCCCATGAAAGATCACCTGTAGGGTCCTTCTGGTGGAAAGACATTCTGCATTTATTTGAAGATTTCAAATCACTAACTGTTTGCATGCCAAATTCAGGTGAAAGCATCTCCTTCTGGAAGCAAAATTGGCTATTGGAAAATGAGACCCTGCAACAGAAATACCCACATCTGTGTTCCTTTGCAAGGAAAACAAACTGCAGCATCAGATTCTTCCTAGAGAAAGATTTTAGCTCCCCGTTTAGACTACCTCTCGTCACAAGTTGCTATCCATCAACTAAAAGATATTATAGATTTAATTGAAGAATTAGAATCTGACACCTTAGCTCCAGATGTTTGGAACTACTGTTGGGGGAGTGGTAATTACAGCAGTAAGAAATCCTACAAGCAGCTACATGGAGTTCATGAGGCTTCTCCTCTTTTTCCTTGGATGTAGTCGTCTAGCAGCTTGGGTAAGCATCTGTTCTTCTTTTGGTTGCTCCTTCGAGATATATTGAACACCAGAGATTTACTCCTTAGAAAGAACATGCAAATAGACGATACAGCTTGTGTCCTTTGCAATACAAACACCATTGAAACCTCTCTGCACCTATTCTTTGATTGCCAATTCAGCCAAAGCTGCTGGAACAACATTGGAATCATCTGGAACATGACATTGCATCCCTTAGACATGTTGATTGATGCAAGAGAGAATTTTGGCTCAAGCATTTTTAGAGAAATCATGATAACAGCGTGTTGGTGTATCTGGTTGAGTAGAAATGGAGTTATCTTTGATCATAAAACTACAGACCTAGCGAACTGGAAAAGAAGCTTCAAACATGAACTTGACCTCGTGTGTATGAAGGCCAAGCATTCTAAGCAAGCCCGGCTATTCGAGTGGAGAGACAACAGCTTATAATTTTCTTCTTTTTTCTTTGGGCCTGAGCGCCTTGTAAACCCCCTTATGTAACTCCATCATTTTTTCATTTAATTGAAAAGGGAAAAAAGAGGTTGGGGATTCCCCGACCGTTCCGGTCAAAAAAGTAGGAAATTAGTATGTTACTTGTTGTTTACAGTGCATTGCATGGCCTGGTCCGTAAGGATGAAAATTCAGCAAAGAGTTTTTGGTTGGCAAAGAAGAGTGCTCGAAATTCCACCACAAATTAGCCTAACCAAACTTAGCTATTTTTCCTCAATTTAAATAGTGCATAAACATAATATTTATCTTCTATATCTAACCAGTGGGAGTTGTTGCAGCGGTAAGCGCTAAGGGAGTGTGCTTGAAAATGTTTCAGCAGTCAAGCCATTAAACATCCGCACAAGAGGAAATAAAATAAATGCTTATCCTACAGATTACTAAGAACACCTGTTATAGCTCCATAGAAAATAGAGACCCAAGTCCATAGAGGCAATCTCCTTGAACCTCCTGTCCAACAGAAACTAAGGCAAACATGTGTTGTATCGACTGGCAATTAGGAATTGAATCACAAATTCTATATTATTACCTAGTGTGATGACTTTCTTAACCCCTTTGAAGTTCTCTATTGGGAATCCATGTCATAGTAATTGGTGGTACGCCTGGTTCGTCTGGACACCCTGAATAAGAAGTCCTCTAACAAGTTTAATATTGTAGCTATTTGCCTAAACCAAATACATTAATATTTGTCAGGAGCCATCTTAAAACAATCACAATACTTGTCTGATACATGGAAATTGCAGAGATTCATAATCCAATCCCCAAAAAAGCCCCCACTCAAGCGACACCTTTACGGTTGTTGCATTCATAATAGCAAACTTTATGCAAATATGATTTGCACATGTCAAATTCTTCACTAGACTCATACAATGAACAACCAAGCAGGTATATGTTTTATTGACTTTATAATATTTGGGCTTAGGCATGTCAAGTGTACTGGTCGTGTTCATGTTCAAAAGTTTTTTTAAATTTCTTTTCATGATTAGTGATCTCTAATTTGGTTGGTTTTGGGATCAGAAGTTATGCACTATTAGATATTATACATACTAACCGGGGAACTAAATTTTACACAAGAAGACACACTGTGTTACTGTGTCAAAGTATTGCACAACAGTACATCCTAGAGTGGTTAGTTTAGCATTCAACTTTCACACACACTTCTACCTATGATCCCTAGATCCCTCTCGTATTAATGATATGGCATGGACAAACAGATCTTTTTATAGGCTATGGGGGCTTATAGAGAGAGGACATGTGTGCCCGTCAACCTTCCGACACAAATATTTATTTTATTAATTTTCCTTTCATAAAAATATCTAGTGGCATCATATACAAAATATTAAGGATCATGAGTTATGATGTTCTAGAAAATTACATTGTTGTCTTTTCAACATGATATAAACACTATATAATAAGGAGTGGTATTTGAGTCTAGAAATACGGTAGGTTCCCAAGATAAATATAATAGCTTATAAACTTCTAATCCCAACCTTAGATGGCGTACAATCAAGAATTTTTAGGAAATTGAATGTTGCAAGCCCAATCAGTATAAGCACAAGCAACACCAAAGCAGATTGACTAATAGATTGGGACAACCTCACTTTTAAAACTAAGTAGAGTATATGAAACAACAATTGATTCATGGAGGAGGCTGGCGTGCATCTTACCTTTAT
This sequence comes from Themeda triandra, assembly GCA_018135685.1. Classification (NCBI taxonomy): domain Eukaryota; kingdom Viridiplantae; phylum Streptophyta; class Magnoliopsida; order Poales; family Poaceae; genus Themeda; species Themeda triandra. The sequence goes on along the minus strand of JAENPR010001677.1, from coordinate 37,320 downwards.
CGTGTGTTTGGTTGGGGGTTGGGTGGGCTGGGTTGGATCCAACCCGGTTTTTAGGGACAGAGCCAACCCGTCCAGTGTTTGGTTGCACCTCTGATTTTGGGATGGAGTCAACCCGTTCAGTGTTTGGTTGAAGGAATTGGAAATACGGGTTGGATGACATGATAACACCATTAGTGAGGACACTTTTCATTAAAGACTCTGAATTTTTAGAAATTAGACAAGGCCGGATCTGTAAAACCTATGAGTCATGGCACTTTTATATAAAGGTCCGGAAAGTGAAACTAAATTGCGCCAGTGACCCTTATCTTCTACCTCCGGACGCAAGCTTCGCCGCGGGCGAGAACCGCCGCAGGCGAGCTACGTGGCCCAACGTGGAGCTCGCGACCTGGAACGTCTCCACGCCGCTCTGCCTGTAGCGTGGCCTCCGCTGGTCCACTCCCTCCGGCCTCCCCGTACGTAAATAGTTCAGCCAGCCACGCAGAGGTATGATCTAACTAGTAGACAACTCGATTGATCTCGCAGACACCTTCACGCTGCTGGTGCTCGCTCTCCAGGAACGTCGGCGCCGCCCCAGCCATGTTCCCGTACGCCCGTTCGTGGCCGTGGCAAAATGGCGCCCCTCCCATGCCGCTGCCGCCCGCTGACATCGGGAGACCTTTGCGCCCTCGGCCGCCGTATGCTGCTGCCGACAAAATTGCTATTATAGGACTCTAATCGTTGTGGCTTGTCCAAAATAGGACTCTAAACATTTGTTTCTCTGAAATAGGACTCTAAACATTGTTTGTAAGCTCTACTGACATTTTGATAATATTAAACATTTTTTCTCATCTTCCAAATACATGTATTTTCGTATGACCTTATTGCCCTTGTTTGTGTGACCGTACGAGAGAATGAAACAACGATCCATCTCCCCGTACCCCTAAATCTCTCGTATGTGAGAACAAAGTCCGTCTACTCGCGCAGCCGCCAGGACCGCGGCCAGAATTGCGTCGCCGTCCTTCTTCCTTCCCGCAGCCATGGATGGCGATCCTCCGCCATTCATCCCCTCGGCCATGAACGGTGACGGACCTGCTTCCTTCCCTCAGCCCTGCTGCCATCCCTCGGAGTGATCCACAATAGAATCGAGGCTGCCGTGCTTGCTGCCGAGCAAGCGACGATCCATCCACCGCCGATGCCATCCCCAACAGCGGAGGGCGATTCACGGCGACCGCTACCGGAGGACACAGCCCCTGCACATCACAGCAATCCCAATGACGAGACAGCGGATCACCAAGCTCTAGAGAGTCCTGCATCAAATCAAGTTTCAGACACTCGATCGATTGGAGAGGGAGCATCAGAAGTGCTCACCACGTATTCCTTCAGGTCCAGGTAACTGCCGAGCACCAAGTCCATGTCATGTCATGGCCAGGCGGCGGCGGCCAGCAGCCCAGCCATGTCACGTACGGCCAGGGAGCGGCAAGGCAGGCAGCCAGACCACGTTAGTAAGGCACAGGGGCAAAAGAGTCATGCCATGGTCAAATACATGTATTTAGGACTTAAAACATGATTAATTGTATCAAAATGTCATTAGAGCTTACAAACAATGATTAGAGTCCTATTTGGGAGAAACAAATGTTTTGAGTCCTATTTGAGAGAAGCCACAATGATTGGAGTCCTATAATAGGCATTTTCTCGCTGCTGCCCCGTATCACAACCACTTGAATTCGACTTCGAGTCAGGATCTGGAGCTGTTGCGGCGCTTTGCCTGTGGCGCTCGGCTCCGTCTACTTCGCCGAGATACGACTCCACGGGAACGAAGCTCACGGACGGACGGCTGCGGGACCCACCAAACCCGAGCGGAGCGGCTCCGTCCGCCAGATTTCGGCGGACGAGCCCAACCCGCATCTGAGAGGAATATTCCACCCTAGAGCCAACCCAACCCTCCCATCCTCCAACCAAACAGCCACGAGGACGGGTTCACTCCGACCCGGCTCGCCCCGCTCTCCAACCAAACACATGGTTAGAAGATGGCTTCCAACTGAGCTAAATGTTGTTTGGTCCACTTTTTCCCCTAAATGCAAATTCTAATTAAATTCTCTGGAAATGGGAATTAAAACCATGTTAACTATTAAATCCCTCTATAATAAGATGACTGAAAGTGATAGTGGTACATATCTTAAATAGATTTGGAAAAGGAAAATACCTCCCAAGATCAAAATTTTTATGTGGTTGTTATCAAATGGTGTTGTGTTAACCAATGATAATATGATAAAAAGGATTTGGAGTGGTACTCTAGAATGTTACTTTTGTGAAGAACATGAATCAATTGATCTTTCAATGTCGGGTTCCTAAAGTGGTGTGGCCTTGCATAACTAAGTGCTTTGGTGAACCATCCTCAAGTAGTGTTGAACATGGCTTGATAGATGGCCACCTCATGGAAAAAAGTTTCATGTGGTTTGCCACAGTAGCTATATACTGGGTCACGTAAAGGGCAAGGAAGCTTGTTTAATTTTGACAAAACAATTATCAAAAGCCCACTAGATGTAATCTGTCATGTAGGAGAATTAATGAAAATTTGGGCAATTCTGTATCTAGAGATGGACAACACGACACCTGAAGAAGGGTTCAACCTAGTGCTGAAGGTGGTGATGGGGATCATGGCTTCTAAGAAAGTCAAGGTTTCAGTTGATGATGGCAAAGAGTATCAAGATGGTGGACATCTCAGGAAATAAAAAGTTAGTTGTCTAAATGTGTATGCTTGAGTTGACGGTGGAACTTGTTTTCTTCCCCTAGGGTACGGTGTTGCTGGGCTTAGGACGATGTTGGTTGTGTTATGCTGGCTTTTGTATGATCTTCATGTCAGTTGCATTGGTGCGCTCGCTGTTGGTAGTTTGTGTGGGTGTCACATTGTGGTTGATGTTCTGGGTCTGTTTCCTCTTGCGCCGGAGGTTAAGCATAGTTTGTGGGTTTTATCCCTCTATGTTTATGTGCAAATGTTGTCCTTAGGTTTCTCCTTTCTTTTTCTAGTTTTCAACTTATGAAACATCTATGATGCTTGTATTTACGTTCAGTGAATGGGAATGGGGATCCCCAAATCTTAAAAATATTGGAGGGGATTGGCATGAGTTTTTAAACTAAGTAGAGTATATGAAATAATAATTAATGCAGAACTGTCACCACTAAGAGCTAGATGAAAGACAAGGTTGTTTGCAGGCTTCACAACTACAAAAGGATTTGTACCAACACTACCATTATTTTTAGGGGCGGCTCTATATTTGCTAAACGAGCTGCCCCTATAATTCCATTTGTAGGGGCGGCTAACATGAGTCATTCCTACGAATGGGTTTATTTGTAGGGACATCTCAATATTCACCCACCCCCTGGACATCTCTATATTGAGTCGTCCTTATAAATATACGTCAAATATCCTACGAATGGGGATGTCTATCTCAATATCCACCCACCCCCTGGACGGCTCTATATTGAGTCATCCTTATAAATATACGTCAAATATGACAAAACGTTTCCAAACATTTCATTGTCAATAGCACCGGCTATTCCAACATTTCATAGGGGGATTTACCAACGACATTGACATCTTCGACTTTGCCTAGCTTCATCATCAATTTGGAGCAGGGGACTTCGCCACCAGCATCAATACCTTCGACTTTGCCTTCACTAACAATCGCAAAACCACGTCTACATCATCTACTTGAAGCACATAGAAGAATCTCCCATGCACGAAAGCCTTGCCTAGTGCCCACCGTTTGCAAAAGTTTGAAGATGTCTTCATCATTTACAGCTACATTAACTACTTTGCGTGCTTTGATTGCATATACTACATCAGCTAAAGCTCTTTCACGAAGTGAAGTGATCAAGGACCCAAGGACAAGCAAAGTGTCAGGATGCCAAAACAGAAGTCATGAGCAAAAATTGATAACGAAGACTAGTCGAATTCAAAGCATCCTTAGTCAATCTTTGTATAGACGAGATTTGTGTATGTTCTTCCTTTTATCCATACTCTTTTCCCCACGTGGTTTCTGTGATGGATCTTTCATTAACACACACATATGGGTTGCAAAGGATGATCATTGCAGCTGAGTGTGAGATATAATAATTGGGCCATAGTAGTTGTACTTGGCTGGGTTGTTCTAGTTAAAACCAAATAGCCGAGGGGCTACTGTTGGGTTATATCAAATATTAGGGACTCCCATTTTTAGTGTTTTGGGCCAAAAGCCAGAGGGCTTATAGAGAGTGTTTATGGCCTATTTATAACTTCTAGGGACTCTTTTCTAAACAAAAACTCCACCATGGGAAGGAAGGCAAACCCCCACTCCCAACTCCCCTATAAAAGGGAGATGTGTGGACATTGGCCCGTCACTCATTTGCTCTCATTGTTTGCTTCTCTTATCCTCTCATGTTTGGTTTTGAACACCAAAACCACCATATACTATTGCAACATAGCATACTTTTCATTTAGTAGTAATCAACTCTTCAATTATCAAAGCATAATACTCTATGTTTCTGTGAAGTTCTAGTTGACTTTTTATTTAACAGAAGAAATACGCACCTAGATTCATCTCAACAAAGGTTCAACATGGGTGGTCTAGGCATACATCTATGCACTTTATCAGTTCTTCAACCCAAAGTTTATAATATCATAAAGATGTCATATAAAGACATTTTTCCACTATTATATATTGCTGCAAGGGGACCATCATCCCTAGATAAAATTAAAGTGTTGCAATCACTTAGGTACTTTGAGGGCAATGCATTGACCAATGAGAATTTGATCTATCCTTTGTTCTTGACTATGTAAAGAAGCCTAATAATGCTATGAGCTAATAATGCAAAACAACTTATCAGTAAATTAAAGAAAAAATGACTATTATAAAATAGGTAAAAATGCTCCATAGAAAATACTAAGCTCAATGGCTCAATTACTGTGAGAGCATGGGGAATGGCCTAGGTAGCGCCATTTGTTGATTTTGGATTTGTATAGATGGCAATGAAGACCGATAGTCATGAGACAAACATGGAACATGAGGTAGATGAAGAAATTATAGTCTGCATTGTTTGAATAATAAGTTATTGTCCAATCTAACCTTATTATTTGGTTAGTATCCGACATTATTGTATTGTGTAGGTGAAGGTCGTTTCCCATTAGAGGATAAAGCACTACGACATCATTTGTTTTTTTAGTATAGCTTTAATTACATGGATTGACAAGGCAGGACTTCTCAACCGACTAAATGAGTACAACAATGTAGCTACCCAAGTCTGCACTATCTACTTTAGTATAGCTCTAGTTCCATGTTGCTGAGGTTGACTGAGTCTTTGTTCCCCAACTCTGCTCTCTGTTTGTTAGGATAGTTTCGAGAAAGGAGCTTTGTAGGCCTTTTTGTTTTAAATGCATTCGCGCATTTGCACAATATAGAGTTCTATCCTGAAGTCTCATGGATGCTCACATCCTTGGTGTTTTGCATCTATTGGACAATATAATTAATTTTTAAATGGTATCTTAGCACTCTATTTGGTCACAAAACTACATGGAGCTAAAGAGTTGTGTGAAATGGTTTGCTATTGCAATGTAAGTTTAAAGGCATCTTAGCCTTATGCCTTTTGGTCAAAAAACTATATGGAGCTAAAGATTTTTTTTGTAGAATGTTTTATTGTCGTGATGCACAATTGTAGAAGAAATTAAATGGCTCATCATTATTTGTTATGCATTGATTATGGCTTTTCCCAAATGCTGCATTATGACTGAACCTATACCCAGTTGGTGTTGTGCTATGTAGTGGCACAAGGCATGTTGCATCAGACATAATGTAGCAAAGGCGCGGATGAATCCTAAAATTTGGGCCACTATTGGGCTAGCAACATGTGTTGGTGTCAACTAAACTTGCTTGGTAGTCCACCGAGGGGGTTCTCACGATGGTAGATTTATCGAGAGGTGCACGAGATCAGGAACTAGAGGGCAACAGAGACACAAGAGTAATTCAGACAAGTTCGGGCCGTCAGCGTGATGTAACATAACACCCTACTATTGGTTTGTATTAGTTATATCATCTGGAATGTGATGTGTTTTGAGGGCCCCCTACCCGTCTTATATAGCTGAGATGTCAGTTGCATGTGGCACACTGAGAAAAGGCGATATTTGTGTACATTGGTTGTAGGATTGTATCTATCCTAGCTGATCACGTGATATCTATTGGATGTCATCCTTGATCCCCTGTGGCGCCACTGAGCTGACGTGTGGATCGCAGGCCTTTGGGCTAGACTGCATTGGGAACTGGTATGGTGTGCCAACCAGCCTGGCAGACCTCCATCTTGTGGGTTGGGTCGCCTTGTAGGCCTGGCAGTGCGTGACGAGCAGCTCCCCTGGCTCCCAGCTTGTCCTATGTCATGCGCCGTAGGTATCCCCGGGCAATCTTCCATAGCTAGTCCCCAAGCACTTTGGATCCATTGTGCAACACCGTCTTGAGCATGCCCAAGCAGGTGAAGTCGATGCCAATTAGAACGGAGGAGGTGTCCGACCAGCTTAAATGGCGTACTGAGCGTTTGGAAAGCATGGCTGACCACTCCAGTTGTCAATCGAGCACTCGTGGTGGAGATCTGACCAAGTTGATTCACGGTTTAAGCAGTGTCAATGATGTTCTGAATACTTGAGAAATAAGTAGTTACAGGATCCTGCATTTTTTTATGCAATCCAGGTAAACAAGGAAGATGTTCGCATAGCAAATTTCTTTTGGACGGATGGTCAGTCTATCATGGATCACAAATGCTTTGGTGATGTTGTCTCATTTGACACTACGTTTCGGACTAATAAGTTTGAAATGCCTTTTGCTCCTATTCTTGGATCCAGCCATCGCAAGCAGACAATAATTTTTGGGACTACATTTATATGTAGTGAAACTATTGAATTATTTATTTGGCTTTTCGAAACCTTCTTTGCAGTAATGTTAGGCAAGCACCCAAACACAATTTTTACGGATCAAGATGCAGCTATGACAGGAGCAATTTCTTATGTATTCCATAATACAAGCCACTGCCTTTGTTTGTGGCACATTTTCCTAAATGCTGCTAAGCATATGTGGGGGTATAAACCCCATATACCCTCACGGTCTACATTGGGCCTGGACAGGACGACCGTACCATCCCACCAACATCAACACCGATTGGCCCAAAGCTGGTCGGATAGTCTTAGGCAGACAAGCTTATCACGAACACCAGCAAGGAGGATAGGCCTAGCTGGAATAGGAAAGTTTCTGTAAAGTCATGTAAAGTACGAAAACTTATACCAGATAGGCTAGATCCGACTTGTAACCTTGCTCCCCGTGATATATAAGGAGAGCAAGGACCCCCTTCAGGGGACATGAAATCTGGCATAACGCACAAACTCACACATCCACATCATAATACGAAATAGAGAGCAGGACTAGGGTTTTACGCATCCTTGCGGCCTGAACCTGGGTAAAGCTCGTGTCATTGTTCCCTGTTTGACGTCTTGCTTGCAGTCTCATACGCCTTCCACCAATCAACTACCGTTCAGGGCATACCCCTGGTCGGACTATCGCCGATATTTCGTCGACAGCATCTTAGTCATGTAATTTATGACTCGAACGACTCAAATAACAAGTTTCTAAAAGATTTTGAAAGTTGTGTGTATGAAGATAGATCGGAGACTTACTTCACTAAAAAATGGAATAAATTGTTGGCTACATACAACCTTGAAGATAACTCATGGATGTCAAATCTATATACTTGGAGGGCAAAGTGGGTTGCAGTATACCATGACTCTTTTACAGCGGACATGAATTCTACTCAAAGGAGCAAAGGTATGAATAATGTCTTCAAGAAAAGGTTTCGTAGGGGATTTTGTCTTTCAGAACTCCTCATAGAATGCGAAAAGGTGTCAATTAGTCTCCGTGAAAATGAGTTGGATGATTATTTTAAGTCTTGACGAAAGCACCCAGTTCCTTGTGTAGTTGTGTTCAATATTTACCTATGTTGAAGACTGCATCTGAGTTAAATACAAGGACAATGTATTTAGAGTTTGAGGAAAATTTTAAAAAACAATTTGCATTGTCTATTAAATTGATGCAAGTTGAGGGAAAAAACATGACATTGTTTGTTATGTATATGGAATATGATCATGGAGCAACAATATCATTCAACACTAAAGATTACACCATTACATGTTCATGTAGAATGTTTGAATCCATAGGTATGTCTACCAAAACATTTCAATTTGAAATTTAGTTTTTAATACAATTTAATGAAGCTGTCAAATCTATTTTATATACTAGGTACATTGTGCAAGCATGCTCTTAGAGTCTTGAATATGAACGGAGTGTACAATTTGTCAGTCACAATATATACTTCGTAGGTGGACGAAATATGCAAGAAGAGGATTCTATATTAGCAAACAACAAAGTGAGTACGAAGATTTGACAACACATGCTTCACTTATATCTAGAGAGGCCACATGTCTTGCATTGAAGTGTGCACCAGCAAAAGAACTTCTTGATGAGCTGCAAAAAGCCATACGTAAGTTGGACTTGGAAGCAGATATTTATCTAATCAAGATGGAAGAAAAAAGCAATGAGGTTACTCAAGCACAAGATGTCTCTGACCGCCACAACTTAAATGGAGTAGTTTCCTTTAAAGTTCCAAAAGTGATAAAAGGTCCAAAGACCACACGGTGCAAAAATGTGGTTGAAAAGAAATCAGTGAAAAAGAAAAAGAATAGTGCTAAGAAGAAAGGTTCTGATCTTACCTTTTATAGCTTATTATATGCTTCCTGCTACGTTTTACTTTTAAACTTCTATTAACTACTCAAATATTTGATTGTAGATGAAGATGCAAGTGTAGAAACCAGGGACGAACGTCCAGATCCAAATCAAATGATTCTAAGACATTAGTTATTTTCATGCATAACTTATTCGCTTACAATGTTTTTATGAACACTTTGTAATTCTATGACACAGGATCATAATAACGCAAGCCATTTTTCAACCATGGTTGCTCCGTTCATGCAAGGCGGATATGCTGCGCCCACAATGCCATACTTTAATTAAATTCCGGGTCCTTCTACAATGCATGCTCCATATATACCTGGAGGATATACAGATCTCTTAATTGGAGTTGATCAAGATGCTACGGCGCAATCTACTAGAAAGTTACATTTCGATAGTGTCAAATCATGAAAATAAGTAACTCAGAAATCAGCTCTAAATTTTTTGTAGAACAATATTTATTTTAGAATGATATTTATTTTAGAACCATATTATTTTAGAAAAGAACCATATTTATTTGGAGAAGAACCATATTTATTTTAGGACAATAACTTGTGCAATTGAGCCATCAGCTTATGCTTGCAACTGCATCGTCAGAACTTGTACGAAGCCTGCATGAGAGAACAAGAGGCAGAGACTGTACGTCTTCCGGTCGGCCTCGTCCCCATGGCCAACCATGGCAGTCAGTAATGGCAGTAGAGTATGGGTCATATGCGAGTTTGTGATGCATCGGATGCTTTCTGTACGCAGCCATTCATGTTCTGTATGCAGATGCAGCAGATGAGAAAACCAGGGACGAGTTGTGACTCAATGGAGCCCAGCCGCTGACGATGGAGCCGATGATCGCTACAGATACGCGAGCAAGCCGCGCGCAGTGGCGGAGCCAAGGGGGGGCTGGCAGGGGCCGTGGCCCCCCCTATCCTGGTGTCCGGGCTCATACAGGCAGGGAGGCAGCGACGAGAAGCCAGAGCAAGTGTAGAGAAGATGCTAGCAAGCGAGTGTATACGTCGAAGCTAGCAAGTTCAGGGAATTAATAAGCTAGCCCGCAAGTGTATGCGTCCATGTACACACCTTAGAAAAGAAACTAGCAAGCAAGTTGCAAATATATACGTTCATGAACACACGTGTGTTCATGACTTGGAGTTATGCAGTTTATTATTAATAAAAATGTTGAAAAGCTATTGATATATAGGCTTGTTATCGTATTCATGAGGTGTCATCGTATTGTCCAGCTTCTTTCCATTTAGTTTATTATTAGTAAAAACGTCAAAAATCTATTACCTTAATATATACACTTGTTATGGTATTCACGAGGTGTCATCGTATTGTCCGACTCCCTTCCACTTAGTTTATTATTGAGTAACTTTTTATTAGTAGTAAAAACATTGAAAAGCTATTGATATATATTTTTTGTGTATACATTTATCATATTTACAAGGTATCATTGAATTGTCCGGCCCCCCTTAATCAAAAGTTCTGGCTCCGCCACTGGGGCCCGCGCGGACCGCGGATGGAGGAGCCGAGGAGGCACCGGTTCGGTAAAGCAAACCGTGCTGAGGAGAAGCAAACCGTGCGGAAGAGGCGCCGGCTCGTAAATGCTGGTGGCATCCTATGTATCTCTCTACCACGCGTCCACTACTACAGATTTTCATATCACAGCCGGTTCGTAACCCTCATCACAACCGGAAAGTGAACCGGCAGTGTGCAAGCGGCAGTGTTGTGGGTGGTGCATCACAGCCGGTTTCTTCGCCCCGGCGGTGCTGAGCGTACAACACTGCCGTTTCGTAGCAGACACCGGCTGTGTTGTCCGAGCCCAACACTGCCGGCTTGTTCCAACAACCGACTGTGTTGCCAGGACGAACACTGCCGGTTCATTCATAAAACCGACAGTGATGTCAGGACGAACACTGCCGGTTCATTCCTAAAACCGACAGTGTTGTCAGGACGAACACCGCCGGTTCATTCCCAAACCGACAAGTGTTGTCGGGACGAACACGCAGGAGCCGACAAAGGTTGTCGGAAGAACACTGCCGGCTTGAGTGTTAAGCCGACGTGTAGTCGGAGCCAACACCGCCGGTTTAGGGCTGGATCCGGTAGTGATTTTGTTTTTCCATTCTTTTTTATTTGTAATTATAATAATTATATAATTACAATAATAATATTGGGCCATAATTATATAACGAATAATTTTGAATAATAAATATAGAACTATAATTATATAAAATATATTATGCTACTAGTTTCCATCGAACATGCACTTGTATATTCGTTACACAAATGTTTTTTCGACAACAATAAAATAAGAAATTATGCATAAGAATCTAGCGAGATGGGCGATGTCCTCTTTTGTATAATGATCCTTATACTTCTTTGCGGTTGCAATTGTATATAAGCCACCTGTTGAAAACACATCCGCCAGCATGAATTTTGCCACCTCGCACCGAAGTGTCTCTATCTCATAATCTAGCAGCCTTTGATGATTATATTTCTCCACGCCGTGTCCAAAAAGAGGTAAGTATAAAAATCAGTACAGTATATATGATTTTTTGCATTAAAAGAAATAAATGAAAACCGACGGTTATACTCACAAATTCATCCGGCATCTTTGTAGGCTGTCCAATATAGCGGTACATCGCCCACATGACATACAAGCCACACTCATTGTTGGCATACGGCTGTTTGAGGTACGGGATCTTGGACATTTCAACGACATTGAAATCTGTTTGCGTCCCACCTCTATGCTTCTTCCGCACACTATGCAAAATTAGGAAGAATATTTAAAAGGAAAAAATAGAAAAGGCATATTGTGATCATAGGACTATGGTGTTGCTAGCATCGCTTACGCATTTAGCACGTCGAACAGTGGCTGCATATCCTCCGAGTGGCTTTTTCTTGGAGTCCCACACCTCGATCTCATTTTTTATAAGATTAACACAAATGAGGGCGTAATGTTCGCCGCAATCGAAAATACTCGTAAGTAACGAATAGTCTGGAAAAAAATTAGTGTAAACACCCCCGTCAAGAACACATACTTGAAGTTGTAGGGTAGAAGTATGTGGGTTCTCTTTTTGTCAACAAACACTTCAAAAATCGGCACCAATATCTCTATCATGTTATCCATGCCGGAGGAATTACCAAGTTGGCCGAGGCGAGGCTTTTTGATTGACCCGATAGGGTCTAAGAAGCCTATGTGGCCGAGTTGACGCGGCCTTAAGAAGCAATATTTTGCAACTAGCACTGCGTAAAAGATCATGTAAAGTGCACAAAATTAAACAATTTGTGTCTAGAAAGAGCATTCTCGTAGCATTTCATGTGTGTAGGGTACTTACATTGTCCACAAGCACAAAATCAGTACATCGAGGCTGCGTCTGGTACGATGGAACAGCACTCCCAATCGACGTCGTATTTCACTTCTTCTTGATAAAAGAAAACAGCAGGAGGATTGATAATGAAAGCAAACTATCCAGTTTCAACCGACCGTGAATGATACAAGTAATAATCATGCAAGCGCTTAAGCGGGTGGGCAATCCCTCGTATTCCTCCGGGAGAACCAAATCCATTTTAAGCTCAAACTTCTTTGCCAAAGGTGCGGTCCCCATTGAGGCCCAATAGACTTCCTCCACTTCTTCTCTTGTCCGTGTAGGGTCTTTTGCGAGCAATTCATTTATTCTAAGTGCATGGATATGGAAATCGTCCTCGTCGGTCATTTCATTATTGTACTTGTTCGATCTATGCTTTTTAAATTCGATCTTCTGACCATCAGAGGTCATGATGCCAAGTTGCTTAAGGAATGTAACATAAGTATCCTTAGGTACAAGTGGGACCGACATTTTGCTGCATAATGTTTGTAATGCCGCCACCGAATGGCCTCTTGTTTTTCTCTTTACGCCCTTGGTCAACTACCTCGAGGATCTTTTGCGCGACTATGACGATGCATTAGTTGTTGCTTTAGGCGCGGGAGGACGTTTCTGGCCGTCCTTTAGAGACGATGTAGAGCCGGTAGGAACCTTTCCTTTTCCCGGCCGGAGGGTTTTGTGTGGACCCTCTTGATGTAGAGCGACCGTAAGCGGGAACAACAATAGGTTTAGGAGGAGGAGGTAGAGGTGGACATGGCGTATCTTCCGCGAGTAGGAGGTGGAGGTGGAGGTGGACATGGCGGTGTCTTCTCGCCGAGTAGGAGGTGGAGGTGGAGGTGGAGGTGGAGGTGGAGGTGGATCTGAACCTGGAAGAGGAGAGTGCTGGCGAGGAGGAGAGGTCGTCCCCGTGGTTCTTTGCATCCTAGGGGCTTGTCCTCCGCTCAAAGATGGTAAGGGCGAGGAGTCGCATTGGCCCTCTTCCTCTTCCTCTTCATCCGAGGACAACTCGTGCTCAAGCTTAATGAGGCGCTTACGCCAGGCCACATGACATCCTTTGTTCTGGCCAAGTTTCGACATGGACTGCGATGCGGGGTGCTCGATCAGTATCTTGTTGTACTTCTTCTCAAGTACCATGTCGATGGTCACATGGGCTTACCCCGGTGGAATCGGGGTGCCATTAATGGTGCCATCTCCCGCGAGGCCGGGCTCGGCCAATCGCTACCTTGTCCTTTGTCCATGATCGTTGGATGTACACGACATTGACGTTTTCACTGATGTTGTCCAGTGGATGAGGCGCATTCGAGTCTTCCCTTACAATAGGGGTTGAGCCACAGCTTGACCTTCGGTCTTGATGTAGTGTAAGGTTCTGCTGCAGCGTAAGGTCTGGTGCTAGACCCTCCGTTTGACGGGAGGCCAGGACTTCGCTGACTTTCACCTCAACGATAGCTACAACCCTGGATTCCCATTTTTCATCCAGCTCCTGAATCATCCTCCTTGTCTCTTCCACTCATTCCCGTTTTCCCCGGTCGCGGCTTCGGTAAGTATTGGCCTCGGCCGGGAATCCTTCGAACCAATTAACCACACCGGTTCCCCTGGTGCGACCAGGGTGCTCCCTGTTCCCAAGTGCTTGGGTGAGAACGTGGTTCTCCCTGTTAGAGTTGCGAGTGCCTTGCCTCACCTCGTCTTGGACCTGGGAGATCCTCCTGACGAGGGCGCTGACGACTGGATCGTCTATACGCTTTGTATTCTTTGGATGATTTAAGACATTGAAGCTCCCATCATCACCGTGATGGCACTTCCTCCCGATACGATACATTATCGCCCCCTCTCCTCCCAATCTGCAGCTCAACTTCAATCCCTTGTTCCATAAGTCTAGCCCGCTTCTCAAATTCCGCCTCAATAATGGTCACCAACTTGGCATATCCATGGGAGCCACAATGATGTGGATTATCTGACTTCTGTGAGTTCTCTTGATTCTTCACGCTAAGTGCTTGGAATTCCTCAGAGGCGCAGTGCTCCTTGAATTCCTCCCAGAATGGCGCATGCTTGGCCAACTCGCCATGCGCAAAGTTTGGATCTCGATTTTGTGTAAGTATATATTTCTTGTAATTTTGATTCCTGAAATACTTGAACATTGACCCCATTTTTTCTAGGTTTTCTTCCGGGCCTTCTCTCTATTAAATAAAGGGCCTTCTGGAGGGAAAGTGAAATACTTTGGGATTTGTGACTCCCATATATCTCTCTTGATACTAGCAGGGACCACAGCCGGGTCCACCGCTTTCGGATTTTCCGTATCTTCCGGATCTTCTGGATCTTCTGGATTTTCTGGATTTGCTGAATTTCGGTTCTTTGCCCCTCCACTTCCGCTTCAAGGGGACAAAGTTCCTAACAAGGATGCCGAGGGTTGAGGAGTATTTTCTCACAAAGAATTTCCGGTGAGGCCGGCATCCCGAATTCATCAAATCTTGTGACCCGATAATGCTTGTCTTGATGAAGCTTTGTCGGGCCACGCTTGGTTCGACTCGTGTGACCCGAGCCCTCGGCCCTTGGGCCGGTGCATTGGGCTCCGCATTGGCCTCCGCATTGGGCTCTGCATTGGACTTCGCATTGGCCTCCGCATTGGCATCCACATTGGCCTCCGCATTGGCCTCCGCATTGGCCGACGTAGGTTCCTCCTAAAAATAGGAGTAAGTTAATACCCTCTATAAATTGATTAACGGACATGGCAACATCATAAAATCACACCTAATTTACCTGGTTAGGTTGGTTATCTTGGTCATAACGCTTAGGTCCGTAAAATCACTGGGCTATCAACATCCCGATTTGCTTGTTTAGCCCGATTGTCACCCGCAGCTTGCTCCCCAAGGTTTTTCGGGAACGGGGAATGCGACGCATGGCTGTGACATGATCATGGTTAGTTCGTGTGTTTACTAGGCACAATTATTATGAAAAAGGGCAAAGATTTATTACATAGTGTAATATTAAGTGCCAAACTACTCATTGTTTCATTGAACACATGCTACTAAGTTGACAAACTACTCTACATCGACTTCCCAATAAAAAAAGCAATGACAATAGCCATAAGCACAAGCATGGCATCTTTCCAAGAATAAGGAGCAAAGATCGTTCTAGTCTTCCCATCTAAGATGGGTGGCTTCTCTTCGATCACTAGTGCAAAGGCTCTAAAATCACCGGTGGCGCATGCTCTTCAATCTCCAATGCCTCGCTCGGCGAGGGTTCGCAATCCTCCACTCATTGTAGGCCCTCACAAAATACCGGCGTCGGCTACTGTAGTACTTCTTGTGCAAATTACCGGGTAGTGATGTATTTGAGTGTTGCAATCCTCCCAAGTTCAATAGATTCCAGGAGTACGACCAACATGAACAACATAGTATGCTGCCATGGTTGACTACATATCATAATTTTAGAGCATCATTTAGAGCATATCATCATTAATTGTATAGCATATCATCATTTTAGAGCATAACATTTTTGAGCTTAACATCGTTTAGCATGTCATTTAGCATATCAATTAGCATAACATTTAGCATATCAATTAGCATATCATTTAGCATAACATTTAGAGCTTATCATCTAAGAGCAAAAGGGAGGGATCGATGGCTAACCGCGTGAAGCACGGTGGCGCTAGCCGAAGGGGGTGGTGGTGCTCGTCGGAGTGTTGGCGGTGGCGCGGGAGGAAGGGCCCGGGTGGTTGTCAAAGGCGCGGAGAAGCCGGGGATGGAGGAAGCGGCCGGCGGAGGTGCTCCTCCACACGGGGGTGGCGGTGCTCGTCGGTGCGAGGGTGCCGGGATTGAGGAGGGGCCTCCGGTGATGCTCCTCCACACGGTGGGCGACGGTGCTCATCGGCGGGGCGGTGGCGCTGGAGTTCGGTGTCGTGAAGGCGGCGCTCGAAACATTTCGTCAAACATGTAAGGGCGGGGTGGAGGGTACCTACCTCGTGACGAGAGAAGCCCCGCGATCGCGCTCCAAATGTTGTGACCTACAAGAAGAAAAAGCCGGAGGTGCGTGCGGCGGTGGAGTAGGCGGCGCGTTGGAGCTCGCCGCGCGGAGCATTGGGCGAGAGCGCGCACGGCGTGCTCGACTTGGCGCGCTAGGGCTGCCGATGCGGGCGGCGGCGGAGCGGGGTGGTGGCGGTCCTCGTCGGCACGGGCGACGGTGGACTGCTCCTCGACGCGGGCGGAGGCGGCGTGGGGTGGTGGCGGTCCTCGTCGTTGCGGCGTCGAGCGGAGCGTGGGGGAGAAGAGGGAGACCGGGCGGGGAAATGAGGGGGAAATGAAATTTTCATTTTCTCCGCCCGTTCATTTATATACCAGACACCATCACTGCCGGCTCCAACGACAAACCGGCAGCAATTCTTGTCATCCTTGCCGGGTTGGGGATACACCCGGCAGTAATGATCCTGATCACTGCCGGCTCTTAGCTGAGGCCGCGTGTGATTGTTCAGCACAGGACTTTTAGTAAATTGGATTTTTAAACAGTATTTTTTGTGTAGTGTTTCCTAACACTTTCTCAAATGAAAAAATGTCCTATGTATCAAATATAGATCTTGATGAGTTCTAACACTTTTGTATTCAAAAGTTTTTCATTTGAGATCATTTAGTGCCTCATTTGACCAAGTTTGACCGAGTCAACCTTGTTTGTTTTACAAAATACACTTTGACCGAACCCTAGATGGCCTCGGCTACAAAGATTGTCGAACCCATCAAGTCCTACACTTGATACATAGGACAATTTTGCATCGACAAAGTCCGAGAGAACTCAAATTTTAAATTTTGAATTTTTCACTTGCTACATGCCAGTTTTGAAACCTTAGATGGCCTCAACTCGAGAACTCATGAATACCAAGATTGTTCCACTCAACAAGGTCTACATTTCATACAAAGGACATGTTTGCATCCGACAAAGTGTTGAGACCAATTAAACACTAGAGCAAACAAATTATAACTAAAACAAAATAAAATTACAACCTTGCAAACCAACTATTATCGTATTCAATTTCTACCTAGGGATTGGACCATTCACATTGACCCACCGTAGTAACCACATGTGCCAGTTGATGTCTCCGATCGTGTATCCTCTCTTAGTATCGATATAGTGCAGTGCCCTTATGAGTGCACTCTCCCGTGCCACGTGAGACACAACGAATGGTCGACCGTAGACATCACCTACCGAAACTTCATCGGTGTCTTTGCTTAGTGAACCTTATTCGAATTGTTTGCCTTGTTCTCCGTGTCCAAGCCATTGGTGTCAACCCAATCCCAATCGTACCCGAAATAATCTGGCTTGGTTTAGAATGGCCATCAAACCACATGAAGAATATGTAACATCATGGGACACAATGCGCAAGTGGTGCAAAAAAAGATAATAATATTACTACTTAATAATTAAACAACAAATTATGTGCATGATCCAAGCATATCAATATATATATATATATATATATATATATATATATATATATATATATATATATATATATATATATATATATATATATATATATATATATATATATATATATATATATATATATGTTGATTGTACTTGTTGATACTAGATACGCACACGAAAGAATCAAAGAGAAATAATCCGCAAGCGCACGGATATCGGTGAGCACTTCACCCTGAGATATTCCAGTATCGTTATTTATTTATCCGCTAGGAGAAAACGTGCATCCGACTAACCCAAGTCTATACTTAACCCCCGAGCTACAAACAAGGTAAATGAGCGATATAGAGAGGATTACTACCACGCCTTCTTCCAACCTATGGCAAGCTTTGCAACTACTACTCTATGGGAGCACCTAAGAAAAGACACCACAGAGGATGCTTAACCTAGCACTTTTGGACCTACCTTACCTACTGACGGGAAGTGGATTACAAAGGTAACAAAGGGACTGTCATCTCCCCCGCTACTACCACGGTTCCGGCCAGATAGGGAGCATCTACGAGTGAACTTAGCCCAAGCACCACGCTTACGCTACGAACGATTACTCTATTCCCAACCGGAAGCGAATAAAGTAAACTCGTAAACCAAAGAGCAATAATAACAAGAACTTACTAGTATCAGAAGTTGAATTGCAGAATGATCCTAGAACCAAGCCTCGGGTTAGGAGACTTGATCCCGCAGTACAACCGGAGAGGAGACACCGACATGCCGGGCTTCCTCCAACTCTACCTCCACCCTATACTCTCTCTATCTATCTTGAATGCTAGGCTCTAGGGAGGAGATCCATTCAAGGGACCCTCTCACCGATCCTCTCGAAATAATGAATTAGGGTTTCATGGGATGCCTCCTCCGGGGGCCGGGGCCCCGCTTATATAGCCCCTAGGATGCACCAGCCTCGGATCAAACCGACCTAAACGGACGATTATTATTCATCCTCAAAGGCGGTGGAACAGGGATCCGTGAGGCCGATTCGATTGGTTGACTTGGCGGTCGGCCGACTCAATGGAGTCGGCCGACTCCCCACCCGGCCCGTTCGGGCTCCGTTTGGTCCGAGCCTTCTCGAACCTTCTAGATTACGAGAATTTTACCGGTTCCCGATTATCTCTATGTAAACCCGACATGTGGGCCTTCCTTGGGTATTTTCGGTGACACACCCCCGCAGAACAGACATTCACCAAAACTCGTAGAATTCTATTAGTGTAACCCCTATATCTAGTTGGTGAACATATTTTAGTCCTTTCTCATGTTTAGTTGACGGTAAAAATTGGCACTTAACGATCACAACAACTCCCCCAAGCTTACCTTTTGCTCGTCTCGAGCAAAGATAAACTCGCGTGATGGATCGGGAGTTGCTACAATGCTTTCACGCCTCAAAAGTACACATGCGTTCAAACAAGAACTCTCCTCCGGATTAGAATGAACTATTCGACTCAAAACTTACTCATATTACCTTTCACCATGGGGCTTGTAGCCGTCACTTGGGTCTTGAGTAGTTGAAAGACAGACGGTCAAGTCGAGCGCTATGTTTCTCGCTTGATCAACTATTATTCCGAGTTTTTGCAAGATTTTCAAATAAAACTCGAGTTCCTTGTATGAAACTTTCGTGTCTCTCATTTGTGGTATTTCGGATCCTCTCCAAGGCATGAGTAGTGTATGCCTTCTCTCTTCTCTCGAAATATGTGGTATTTGTGGAACTAAGGCATAGTGAAAAGAGCCTTCTCTCTCTCACCCTACTTTCTAATAGGCTTATGTGGAGCTTATAGGTGGGAGACACTCAAAACTCACTTGCATATATTGCACGCTTAAACCATGGATCCAACAGAACTAAAATAATAATAAAGTCATATGTGCATGTGAATGAGAAAATGGATGATAAGATGATGATAGGGTGATGATGGAATGATGGTGATAAGGAAATGATTATGAGGGGTGATCACTTGGTGAACATCTACTTCTACACTTGCTCCTTTGGGGATAACATGACTCCCTTTATTCGAAAACTTTGAAACTTTTTTGAAGGGAAGAACTTGGTCTCTCTCTTTCTTTTTTCTTTCTCTTTCTTTTTTTTTTTTTTTTTTTTTTAACAGAGCAACCAATCCTCCGAAAACGAAACTTTAGCAACGGGAGTGTATGACTTGAAATAATAATGACTGGAGCTTTTATGTAGGCAAATGGAACAAATGATGATTATTTCTAGATGTTCACTCCCGTGATAGGAGTAGAACCTTTTCGGATGAAGTGAAATGAGTGGCGTATGTATTTTGTGGATGGATGGATAGATGCGTACTCCCGGGGTAGGGAGCATAAGTGCGTATCTCCGTGGTAGAGACAAGACAAATATGTGGGGGAATGCGTACTCCCAAGGTAGGAGCAGCATAGGTGCGTATCTCCGGGGTAGAGATAGCACAATATGTGGTGGATGTTGATCTATATGTAGGTGGTACTTCTAGGGACAAGTAGCACGTAAATGAATGTAGTATTTATAAAATGGGTGCATGCTTCGAGGAGCGAAGTAGCATAGATCAATGGATGGAGAGCACATAGTATTGACTTTGACTCGCATGACTTGGTTCCTTATGGGTCCACAAAGATAACCACACTCAATGCCTATAAAGACTACACTCAAGCCTACAATATGATCTATATAAATAGATGGGTTTTCCTAATCTAGCAAGCATGAATGTATGGTCAGTGGTAGGAATTTTGAACTCTCATCATAAAGGAACTCATCATGCGGAATTTAATATTTTCAAAGATAAATTCTCCGTAACTCTAGCATCTCTAGGAACAAGATGGACAACGGCTCAAAACTTTCCCATATCATATCCGTCAACTACCTAGACTTTGATCAAGCATTCGCTACCCACAAGTTTCAGGTTCGAGTAAATCTCAAATCTAAACAATTGTGTCCAAAACTCGGGAGAGTGCAAGGTTGAAAACTAGGTACTTGAAAGAAATTATGGCAGAGCAACTATTCATCATTTCCATATAAGAGCTTATTCTGTAGGGTTCATTTTAGCAGGTAGACTTTTCACATACTCTCCTATATTTTATTTTGAAAACTTAAATAGATAGATAGATAAGCTAATGATACTTAGCTGGATACAAGGGGGTGCTCTCCCCCAAGCTGAATGTTGACGTAGTCAAATGGTGTTGCTGGCGTGAAGGCGTATTGCTCCTCCCGGAGTGTCGGGATAATGGTCAGAGACAAGACTGCGATTGTTGAAGACAACACTCCGACAGGGGACATGACGTCCTTTTGCCGTTAGCTCTTCTTGATCCTTTAAATTCTCGAGGCTCAAATAGACAAAGAAAGCTTGTGGAACTGATTAAGTGTTAGTGATAACCCTCTAAGTCTTGAATGTCTAGAACTTCCTTAACACAAAAATCTTTTTTAGCAGGATCTTAATATTTTTATAATTTTATATTTATGATATGCGAGACGATGAAAAATGCAACCAAGATGAAAACTTATTTTTATGCCACCACGGGGATATCTTTGTGGGTTGTCGCACCACAAAATTATTCGCATGGGGCTTAGCATTTTCTAGATGCAATGCAAGACGAAATTATTTTCTTTTCTAATGCGGATGCGGTAAAGTAAATATGCAACAAGAACTGATTATGCAAAAAGTAAATATGCTAAAGGAAAAACTTATGCAATGCTTTAGGGAAATATGGATAACTACCAAGTTACCTCCTTGGCAAGGGTTCGTGTTTTAAGTCCTCCGAATAGGACTTCTTGTCATGTTCAATCCTTTGGTGCATTATTTGATCCCAAAGGTAGAGACCTTGAGAACTGCACCTCTTGAGCCGATATCTCTTGAGGAAGGGGTCATCCATGTTCTCTCCTTCTCCAACGGTTTGAAGTGAACCTTTAATTGTGATGCTAGCAAGATCTTGTTTAGTGTGCATGTTGCGGGTTCGTAACTTTATCACCTGGAGCACCTGGGATGAAGAGTAGATGCTTCTAGTGGGCCTCTCCCTTGACCTTGTGCTCTACTTATTGTTTCTTCTCTCGTAGAGGATTAGTGGACAACACATACCCGAAGGAATATACAAATAATAACAAGGGTAGAGATGTCATTAAGCTAAAGGTCATATTCTATGCTACGAAAAGATTGGGTTGAAAATTTTAATTAGCGTAGAACATTTACTCAACATTACTTCTTCTCTTAAAGATTGATTTTACTATGTCTTAAGTTTGATTGGTGTATGAAATCTATAGAAAATAGTCAAACTTATAGAGAGGAAGTAATTGCGAGTGGAGGGATTGCAAACCAGTGTGCCAGAGTGACGAGGGTTTGAGAAGAGGAAGGGCATTGTTGGATCATCATTAGAGGTGTCGGCGGCCTTCCTCCCCCAAGCTTGTTGTTGCTCATCATTGGAAGCCAAGTGTATGTGTTGAATCATCCCTCGGAGTGTGTTGTAACTATATGTTCTTTAGACATTGTCCATCCTCTGTTCTGAAGTCTGTTGGAGAGGGATCTTGATTCTAGGTCCATTGAGCAAAGATCTCTCCTTTGCATTCTTCTTTTCTTTGGACTATCCAATCTAGGAGGGACAGTTGCATGATCTTCTTTTGTCAACCATTCTTGATTTTTGTTGAGCCTTGGTTGACGAATTGATGTTCATTGGAGATGTAGACTCGAGTTCTTCCTTGATGGTCTTTGTCTTCTAGCAGCATGGCAAAGAGTTGCAGTTAATGATACGCCATCCGTCTTGATGATCAAGGAAGGGACATCATTAATTATATGCAGGCTTCATCTCCAATGGCATAGGGACATCATCTTGCAAATGTAGTTGTTCATGATCTTCTTGGGCTTGTCGGTAGTCAACCCTTGGTGGTGATTGGTTGACACAAGGATGCATGCTCATGCCATGCTTGTCCTTGTTGCCGACATGCAAGATGGTGTTTTCAAGAATAACGAGAAGCGGAGTCTTTGATTGGCCAAAATGAGGTGAGTTGCACCCAACTTCTCATTGGTGACCTTACTCGAGTTTTGAGCTCAATGCTATGATGTCTTCAAGGTTGCTCGTAGCTTGTCGCCTTGTTCATCCACTTCCTTTGGGTGAGTGCTATTGATGTAGATCCTTCTTGTGGGACTCTTGTCTCCTTCTTTGTTCCATCACGAAGTGGTGATTTGGCGGTGTTCACCATGAATAGGCATGCCGTGGATTCTTTCAATTCTTTCTTGGATGATGAATGAGCTATTGTCTTTTGTGCGAAGTTGTTCGAGTTCATCATATGCCTTGCTTTATCACCGATGTGAGTTCATCTCTGGACTTTCCCAACTTGGATTTGGAAGTTTGTCTGCATAGGGTTAGTCCAACAAAATATTCCAACATCTACTATAGCATACTATCGGCTCAAAGATCAACCTAGACACCACGTCTAATTTGATTTAGGAAGGCATTTTAACCTAAGCACCACGCTTAATTTAAAAGCCTTTTGAAGTAGGATCAGCACACCTTTTGGTTCAAGAATTAAACTAGATACCTTATCTAACTCAATTCGGGGAAAAACAGTTTTAAACTAAGCACCATGCCTAATTTAAAAGGTGTATGAAAATACCTCAAAACCTACATATACTATAGCAAACAAAGGTGGTATGAAAGCAAGATAGAGATTTACTCAAACAGTGATGGCAAGAGCATGATTGTTGTTTAGAAAAATTGAGCATGCCTTAAAGGTAGGGACAACCAAAATAATGTAGCAACATGGCAAAAGATGTATTTATGGAAGTATATCCCCCAAGCTTGAATTCGCGTAAATCAAGATTGGATGAATGCAATTCAATGTTGCATAATGATTGGTTGGACATACCTTGCATTTGTTATTCCTTCGATCTTTTTGTATCGAACCCGGAAAGGTTAGTGGCAAGAATACCGAAAGGAATATTTTCATAATTATAACTCTATGCTTATTTAACAAGGACAAAGACACGGTGAAAAGGTGTACACTCATGTCATGGTCTCGAACAAAGTGCTTGTTTTAGGACACTAAGCTTGTCCTTGGGAAACCTTCAAGATGTGAATTGGTGAAGTGGTTCCCCTCCAACACCAATCTAAGTTCACTAACTCAAAATTCAACACAACGAGATCTACAACATTTATGATAAACATATGCATCTACAACCACCCTTTCGATATCTCGTAGGAATAAGGAGTATGAGGGGGTTGAAAATCTCGTGTGGGGTAACGTTGGGGAGACTAAGTGAATCGAGATTTTTCATATGAGCAAGGTCTTGATGGGGTGTTTAAGAAGTAACTACTTTGCTCATTGAAGCCTCCATCATCTTCTACTTCCAAGGGTGACTCGAAATAAATGTCCAAAATTCCCCACTGGATCGTCTATCGAAATGATCTCATCTAAGGCCTTATCCATCCATTCAAAGGCCATAGCACATAGGTCTTTAATGCTCTCTAGCCATGGATGTTGCTCTTTGCAATCCTCTATATGGTCTTGATGATTCCTATGCATGGGATATCTAGATGGACTTCTAGGATCATCCGGAGGTTTAGGAGAAAGGGCATAGAATGAGTTATAGGGATCAAGGATGGGTTTAAAGATGGGTTCGTATTCTATATCTGATGTGGGCATAGAAGGGGAGAAGATAAGAGTGGCTTCTAGATGGCTTCGCTCTCCTTCTATGGCATCACTTGACATGCCATCCTTGAGTCTTTCTAAATGTCCTTCAAAGGGATTGGATGTGAGACGCTTTCTAAGAGATCTCTTCCTCGAGAAGATTTATAATGCATGCACTAAAAGATCTCTTATGAAGCGGAAGTTTATGCTCCTCCCAAAATCGCCATCAAAAAGAATTTCTAAGGGTAGAATTACTTCTTCCCTTAGGGGACTTTGGAATACTATTGGTTTGGGATGGATAGCCAAATCATGGGATTGGAATGTTTGCAAAGTGGCTATGGAAACTTCCTCTTCTTGTTTGGGGGATGATTCCTTCTCTACCTCTAGGATGTTATCATGAAGTCTAGTGCAAGGAGTATGTCCATTAATAGTAAGGACAACCCTCACTTCACTAAAGGGTAAAGAAAGGAAAACTCCTCCAAAGGTGATATTATCAAGACCCATATACAAATGATGAAGAAGAACATGGTCTTGTAAGGCTAGGTCTAGACCTAAATTTATAGGAAGATTAAAAGATTCCCTAAGTGTAGCAAGAAGTTCATTACCTACTTGATCAGAGGATAGGACTTTGGGTTCATTACCCTCTTGATTAGAAGATAGGACTCTAGCTGTAGAAAAGGGTTGGCTTTGACCTATTGCAACCACAGATTGGTGTAGCTCATAGCTAGATGTGAAAATCATGGGTTCTAGAGGCTCTAAGCATGTGCTCATGGGTGCAAGATATTGGTGGATAGGCGTGGAATTTGGGTTATCTATAACAATAGAAAATAAAATGCAACAAAAAAACAAGAAAAAAGATAAAAGAACAATACATGGTTAAGCGACTTAGGTTATCTCAAAGCAGACCGTCTTTCTCCCGGCAACGGCGCCGAAATGCTTGTTGATACTAGATACGCACACGAAAGAATCAAAGAGAAATAATCCGCAAGCGCACGGATATCGGTGAGCACTTCACCGGGAGATATTCCGGAGTATCGTTATTTATTTATCCGCTAGGAAAACGTGCATCCGACTAACCCAAGTCTATACTTAACCCCGAGCTACAAACAAGGTAAATGAGCGATATAGAGAGGATTACTACCACGTCTTCTTCCAACCTATGGCAAGCTTTGCAACTACTACTCTATGGGAGCACCTAAGAAAAGACACCACGAGAGGATGCTTAACCTAGCACTTTTGGACCTACCTTACCTACTCGACGGAAGTGGATTACAAAGGTAACAAAGGACCTGTCATCTCCCCCGCTACTACCACGGTTCCGGCCAGATAGGGAGCATCTACGAGAACTTAGCCCAAGCACCACGCTTACGCTACGAACGATTACTCTATTCCCAACCTAGGCCGAATAAAGTAAACTCGTAAACCAAAGAGCAATAATAACAAGAACTTACTAGTATCGAAGTTGAATTGCAACTGAATGATCCTAGAACCAAGCCTCGGGTTAGGAGACTTGATCCCGCGAGTACAACCCGGAGAGGAGACACCGACATGCCGGGCTTCCTCCAACTCTACCTCCACCCTATACTCTCTCTATCTATCTTGAATGCTAGGCTCTAGGGAGGAGATCCATTCAAGGGACCCCTCTCACCTGATCCTCTCTGGAAATAATGAATTAGGGTTTCATGGGATGCCTCCTCCAGGGGCCAGGGGCCCTGCTTATATAGCCCCCTAGGATGCACCGCAGCCCTCGGATCAAACCGACCTAAACGGACGATTATTATTCATCCTCAAAGGCGGTGGAACAGGGATCCGCGAGGCTGATTCTGATTGGTTGACTTGGCCAGTCGGCCGACTCAATGGGGGAGTCGGCCGACTCCCCACCTGGCCCGTTCGGGCTCCCGTTTGGTCCAGAGCCTTCTCGAACCTTCTAGATTACAGAATTTTTACCGGTTCCCGATTATCTCTATGTAAACCTGACATGTGGGCCTTCCTTGGGTATTTTCAGCTGACACCCTGCAGAAACAGACATTCACCAAAACTCGTAGAATTCTATTAGTGTAACCCCTATATCTAGTTGGTGAACATATTTTAGTCCTTTCTCATGTTTAGTTGACGGTAAAAATTGGCACTTAACGACCGTCAACATGTACCACATCAAAAGTGTTGCTTCCCGCGGTCCATTCGCTAAGTGATATAGCAAGTGTAACCTTGGTAGCGCAAAGCCATCTCCTTGTAGTACGAGAAATCGGGATATTGAATCCAACATGTCGAAGTGCATGTATGCGAGGTTGACGGCACCTTCTTGGGCACTCCTCTCGGGAGGCCCAGCGCCCCCCTTCACCGGATATTGTTCTCGGTACCATTTGGGCGCCTTGAAGGGATGGTAAAACTAATTTCACACCGCGTAGCCGAGGATTGATGTCGGCGGTGTCGTGACCACGTTCCGGTTATCAATAGAGAATGGGGTAAGTGCTTCATGTAGCCATTCTAATGGGTCTATGAGCCGACATAAAATAAAATGCAACAATTCAACAATCATATATTTAACTAAATATATTTATTTATGAGCGCAAAAAACATATGAGATATTGGAAAGTGATTTATACAATAGCTGGTCGCTAGGGAATGGCCTAACGGGCACATCGAGCAAATGGCTCGGCGCCTTGGTGGAAACCCGGTGGCGTGGTGGCGTGAGGAGGTGGTACATTGTGCGTAAGACCGATCGATAAAATTCAACAATAAATATAGGAACAAAAATATATCATAAATAAAACTTGAGTAAATTAAAACGAACTAGCTAAAAATAATCGAATGCAAAAACTATATAGAAATTATATATGTACCATAGTAATATCCTTTCGGGGCCATTTGCGAAATTACGTCGAAGTTGATTTGGCAAGAAGTGAGAGTGGAAGTGAACTCGGTGTTTGCGTTGGCGAGTATGCATGTGGCCGGCTCCACATTTTATAGATGGAACTTAGTTATCCCGGCCCAAATGGATCAACAACCGCGGTGATACGTAACATTCTCGATCGGCCCTTGGTTACAACCGGGCCAGATAGACTACATTACTTTGCCGGCGCCTTCCAAGAACCGCGGTGATACCCCTGCCATGTCGGGAATTGACATGCTCGCACGCGCAATCGATGCATGCATGGATGCATGGATGCTGCAATCGATGCATGGATCTTCCGTCGATGCATGGATGTATGCGGCACTAGTGTCCAGGGGATAGATATGTAGGGGGAAATGTATTTTATTTAATTTTAGACCAACATAGATATGTGTGCAAAAACAATACCATGGAAAGAGGGCTTTTAATAGTAAATAGCGAAATATTTATTTAGAAAGAGTGCAAAGATAGAAGACAACAAATCATAAAATACATGTTAAATATACGATAACAAAGACCTTTTACTAAAATTACATCCATGTGTATCAACACATTGTAATTTAACCACCTCGATACAATTCTTGTTGCATCCTGCCGGTGGAGGTGGTTATGAGCTGCCCCTGTTGAGATTATAAAGGAGGTTATGCAAAGTTGATTTGCATGACCTCGGTGATTGTGACGACGAAAAAACTCCATGGACTTGCAAGTCAGCCGTCGTAGGAATTGCTTGCGCATTCGTGGACTTGTTTGCGCGGTCGTCGGGTACCCCAACATTTGGCTCACAAATGATCTTCGGGATAGAATTCTTCTTAGCACCAAATGTGTGCACCATTTTGGTGGACTATTATGATGCCTAAAGATATTTGAATGTGGAGGGCTTGATCCCACAAAGAAGCCATGTATTTGAAATATCGGGAAGAAAGAATGAACTGGAGAAATAAGGAGAATGATACTTGCAAACCATGGTGGAGGCTCTATGGCCGGAGGAGGGCCATTTTATGGACCCCTGCCGTGTTAGGTGGGAAAGCAGTGCTCTCGCCGATCGAGTGGAGCACGCCCCCAATAAGGAGTCTCATATTATCGGCTCTTTATTCAAAACCAGCAAGGTGATTGGCCTCCAACGGCCTTTTTTTTAAAAAGCCGAGCCCACGCGGACGGCCTTGAGGCTCTACCGGTGCCGGCTGTGGTGAGAGCGGCGGTGATTGGCCACCAACGGCCATTTTTTGTGTAGATATCCGAGTCGAGACTGCTTTGATGGAGGCTCTACCGGTGCCGGCACATGGTTAGAGCCGGCGGTGATTGGCCACCAACGGCCATTTTTTTGTGTAGATATCCGAGCGATCTGACCGCGGGCTCTTGACTTTTGGCGCGATGGGCCGGGCTGGAATTCTGAATGCCTTGGATTCCTGCCGACGTGGTGATGAAAATGAAAATCCAACAATAGGGTGCCTTTTGCGTCGTATTTCTTTTAGATAACTAGATTTTTTAATTTTAAATAACTTTATAATATATTTATTTTTAGCTCAGCATATGGAACCTATGAAGTAAGATTTTTAAAGAAAGGAATGTGTGAAGTAAGAACAATGGAAAAACAATGATATATTTATTCTAAGAGATTACAAAGATAGAAAAGAAAAAACAATATAAACAAATTACAAATACGATGACAAAGACTATTTTTTCATCATCAATGTTACCATCCATATCTATCAACACATTATAATTTAACCACCTCGCAGGATTCTTCTAGCATCCTATGGTCCAACAAAGTGACCCAGTGGTTATGAACTATGCCTTTCGAGATGATCAAGGAAGGCAACCACGCATTGACGGAACTCCTCGGGGATAGTCGAAGCAACCGGCATGCATGGCCATCTCTCGGTGTCATTGGTTGGTGGCTATCATGGGAGTCGGTGCAATCTTCAATGTCTTCTCCGGCCATGTAGATTTCACGCACGGACTTGCAAGCCCAATCTCGGGACTTGCAAGCGGTCCTCATACTAGCAACACCAAGACCCCGGGAGGAAATTCTTTCCTCCTATTTGGAGACACTAATATGTCGATAGCTATTCGCAGAATTCTTCTAACACCAATCTATGCACCATTTTGGTGACTACTACTGGCTTCATCGATATTTGTATGTGGAGGGCTTTTTACGCACAAAGAAGCTATGTATTTAGAAATCTTGGAGAATCTAAGAACACAAACACAAGTAGCCATTGTCATGGAGAGGCTCTAGAGGTTGGAGGATCTTTTTATAGAGCTCTTGTCGTGGTAGGTCGGAGCGGTGCTCTGCCGTGGTGATCGAGGGGGAGCGGAGCACTCACTGGAATCTCCCTATCACCGGTTAACGCTCCAACCGGTAGTGATACACAATCCCTACCGGTTTGTGATAAGAACCGGCGGTGATAGGGTCCAACGGTTACATTTTTACAAATAATAAGTCGAGCCAACCTTGGATTCCTGCGAGGTGGCGGGGGCGGTATTTTTTTTATTAATATCAAATCCTAAAAAGGGTGGCGCCCACCGGTTCGAACTCGGGGCTCGACCACGAAAAAATCAATTTGAGTTTTGACCGTTTGAGCTATTGTATAGTATGTGTTCTAAGTGCAAGGCATATCTTTTATACATTGTTTATAAAAAAGAAGTTCAATTCAATAAATCAAAAAAAAAATTATCTACCATATACTAGTTTAGAGGTACACAAGTAATATTAATTAGAATACATATATATAGTTGGTGAACAGCGTCCGACTACAGATTACATAGTTATCAATAATCTAACTATCCTCAGGTGGATCAACAATAAGGGCCTCATTATGATCGCGCCTTATGTAAGCCGGTTCGTCGCCTCTCCAATGTTCATTAGGATACGGTCGACTGAATGCAGGAATTTCCTCATAGCCCCCGTAGCCTTCTTCATCCGTCACTCCATCGACGCCGACAATCTTTCTTTTGCCTTGAAAGACTACACTTCTCGTGTTGTTGGCATTGTCTTTGCGTAGAACACTTGCATAGCATCTTTTTGCGGGACGAAGGGGTCGTCTCCGTATGAAGTCTTTTAAGGTCAAACTTGTAGTCAACCCATCTTCTTCTTCCACGATTTCTTTTAGATGGACCCACTTGCAGCCAAAAAGGGCTACCTGCACCCAAGCCATACGATAGCTCCCATATCTCCTATGACACCATAGTATGTCTCAATCACATTGCCGTCTTCGTCTTCAGCATTGAAACAAACACCACTATTCGATTTGCACTCTTTTCATCTTGCTTTTCGGTGAAAAATGTGAAACCATTGACCTCATATCCCCAGTACTTAACAAAGTGACTAGAAGGCCCCCGGCTAATTTGTCCGATTGATTACCCAACGTTACGTAAGCAAGTGACCTCGCAACCTGGTCAACAAATTCGGTTTTATGTTTTTTATGATGCCAAGCCCGTAACCTTTGCGGATAATTACGTAGCAACTCTTGACGGTGTTCTTCAATGTATGGCATCACCTCCTTGGCTTGGAGAACGGTGAATTGAGCACGTGTCCAAGACACATAGTCATCTACCGTACACGGTTTCCTACCTAGTGTGCCTTTGCCACCTAGTCCCTTGGTGGCGGGATTCGAGAACTCTGCCTTGTTGATGTCCATATAATTTGTGCGAATTCAATGGACTCCTCCGTTGACCATCCCTCAACCATGCTCCCTTCCGGTCTGAATTTGTTCCTAACATACTTCTGAAAACTTTCATCAATCTTTCGAAAGGGAACATCGATGTAGGTACATTGGACCAAGTGCTCTTATTTGGTCAACCAGGTGAATGAGAAGATGGACTGACATATCAAAGTAAGTTGGTGGAAATTGCATCTCTAAACTAGAGAGAAGTTCAGCAATGTCGTCTTAGCCGCTGTAAGCGTGCTCGGATTAATGACCTTTTTCGAGATCGCATTCATGAACCAGCCACAACTTTGTGATCACTTTGCGAACATCTTCCGTCGATACCACGCAAAGCCACTGGAGAAATTGAGTCATAATGACATGATGTCATGGGCCTTCATAGGTCCATAGTTGAACTTGCGTTCTTTCTTGTTCACTAGCCTCTTTGGGTTTGCACGGAGCCCGTCGAAACTTTTAGTTTATCGAAGAATGAAATTAACATGTCTGCTCTATCTTGCTTAGTGTCCAAGGACGGCCCCAGGAAGTACATATTGGCCATTTTCTTGAACCATGGGATGCAGCTCGTCTCGATTCCCAAATACTCCATGTCTTTACGGTGGCGTACGAATCCTTATGTGTCCCCCGGTGCTCATCAAGGTGTTAAGTGTGTGAAAGCACACGTTTTTAGTAATGTGCATGGGAGCAAGATGCTGGCGTATAGACAAAAATGGCCAGTAAAGGTAGTTTCCAAAATACTAATTTTTTCTTCCGCATGCTCTCCTCGGGCGCTTTTTAGCCCTTTGCCCCTTGCCAAGAACAACGTCCAGTGGTCACCGTTAAGTTACGCAAGTATGCGTTTTTCTGTTTCGATACTTAGGAGGCTTGCGTTGTCTCAACCTTGTCCCTTCAAAATTTATCTTGTTTTCCAGAATCAGTGTTTAATAGGCAGGAACTTACGGTGCCCCAATACAACCATTTTTGAGTTATTGGGTAGGTGTACCACATCGGTTTAAATCTAGGCACTCGACACAACCTGTATAGCCTTTTGTCTTCTCCGCGGACAAGGAACCTCGCCTGGAAGGTCGGTGATTGTAACCACAAGTACCACCTTGACAAAGTGATTTCTTCCATTTGTACTCATCCCCAAACATGCTCAACACCCTTCTTGAACAGATCCGAGTAGTTCATCGATAACTGGCTCTAGGTAAGTGTCGATGTCATTCCCTGGTTGCTTTGGGCCTTGGATCGGTACGGCATCCGGATGTACGACCGCTTCATAACGAGGTGAGCGGGGAGGTTGTATATACTGAGCGTCACCGGCCCACGTAAGGAGTGCTTCTAACCTGGTCAAAAGGATTCATCCCATCCGTGCTTAATGCAACCCAAAGGTTCGTTACATCTCCACCAATTTCCTTATAGAACATGGTTTCGCAGTCCGCGATCCCCGTCCATCGGCAATGATGCCTCGGCATGCCGTCGTTCTTATGGTCCTCACCATGCCAGTAACGGCATCTGGCTGTCTTCGCGCATGCGAATAGCCTACGTCTACGTGAGCTATAGGAAGTACTGTGTGACCTTTATGGGGCCTCCTCTCGTCTTCGTACCCTCCTCCCTCCTCCGATGGCTCTACCTTGTACCGTGGATGATTACAAATGGGGCAATTATCCCAGGTCAATGTATTTGCCACGGTACAATATCATGATCATTGTAACACGCGTGTATTCGTTCAACCTCAAGTCCAGGGGCGGCGATCATTTGCTTGGCACAGTATGCATTTTCTACAGTAGCCCACTCCGCTCCGACGAGGAGTATTTTCCATAGTTTACCTAACAAGTCATCAAAACCCGTATCGCTCGAAGCCGTTTGTAGATTTGAACTCTAACAACATGATGGTGGCTTCCAATTTACTCATAGGACAATGCTTGAACAATGGTGTCTTGCCATCCTCTCATTTTCTCTAACTTTTAAGTTGAATACCACTAAACCGTGTCTTGCGTATGAACATCAAAGAAATGCCATCTTCTTCTGTAGTATCATCCTAGCTAGCGTATTCTAAGCGCCTCGGCAATAGGTTCGGGTTGACAATGGGATCGTCGTCATCGTCGTCGTGGTGCACATCTGCCATGTCCCACATCATCATTGTTTCCCTCTGCATCAAAAACGAAGGGAACCCCCGGGGTGACACCATGTCGTATAGTTTGGCATGAACCCCCTCATTTGCAAGTGCGATATGATAGTGCCTGGATTCAAAATCATCCTAACATTCATGCAATCTTTGCATGGGCGGGAAATCATCTTCCCAACCCCCGGCGTGAGCCTCTTTACGGCTTGCAAAAATCTCTTACGCCTTTCATAAAAAGATTGTCCGTTCGAGGTAGATTCATCCACTTTCGATCCATCTACGCACAAAACAAAAGAAGAAAAAGTAGTACCTAGTGAATTAGCTTCATGGACAAAATTATGGATTAATTATGAAAAAATGAACAAGGTAGATCCAAAGAATGTGTCCACTTAAATAATTTAACAAAATTGTAAAATAATCTGCTCTACTCAGACAAAATTAACTAATTAGGCATCACATACTAACAATCATCTTGATCAAACCATAAAATTTTCTAAGATATATCACCAACCTAGCTTCTTGGATGATGGAGATGATGGAATCCTAGCACAATGTTCCCAACGAAGTTGCCGAAATCCTTGCACGGTGTTCCCACCGAAATTTGCTCTCCTTAGGAGAGAGGAAGAACTACAATGAACTACAATGAGAATCAAGCAAGGAATGTAGCCATCAAAACATAGATTGAAGCTAGAAAACCAAAGGAGTGGATGCTTGTGACTAGGTGAAGCAAAATAATCAAGGCATTCTTCAAAATTCAGAGTCCTAGCTCACGGTTTCGGAGTACGCAACAATGGAGAAAATGGCTCGCGCGCTCCTCTGTCTGGAATGGGTGAGGAGGAAAGCGGACAA
The DNA here is from genome assembly GCA_018135685.1 of Themeda triandra. NCBI lineage: Eukaryota > Viridiplantae > Streptophyta > Magnoliopsida > Poales > Poaceae > Themeda > Themeda triandra. Next base: position 3,618 of record JAENPR010001677.1, on the reverse strand, counting down.
TGGTACAAGGCTATGTCTTGTCAAAACATCAACATCGGTCGTATCCACGAACCGCGGTCTTTGTCTTGATGGGACGAAAGGTTTCGTAATCAACGCCGGGCGGTGGCAAGCGCCGCGGCGATGAAACAAAATCTGCCGGCTGTGGTTCGACTCGCGGTGATACTATATACATCCTGCCGGTTGGGACCAAGCCGGGATTAATTACCGGATGCTTCGTCTTCCTCGCGGCTGCGTGGGAACGACGCAAGGGAGCATGGGGAGCTAGACGGCAATGGGAACTGAAGCGCCCACGCTCGGTGACCTTTATAAAGCTGCGCCGACTTTGGCGTCTTCACCGAGCGCTTTCTTTCTCCTCCTACTACTCTTTCACCTACGATCCCCCTCCGACGACGATGAATGCGGGTGGCCGCGGCGGCGCGGCGGCCGCGGCAGCGCGCGGCCGCGGGGACGGGGTTCGGTGAACCCCTTCCAGGTGCGCACGCCGGAGAACCAAAATCAAGCCCGCGCGCGGCTCGCCCGAGGCGGGGCGGCGTAGGGAGGCGGAGGTGGAGGCGCCTCGCTCCGCCGAGGGTGGAGGTGGAAGCGGCGGCCCGCTTGTGGAAGTAGAGAATGAGGCCGAAGCAGCGCTCCGTGAAGCTACATCTTGTATGAGCCTTGGCCAGCAGTCGAGCCCGGCAGCCATGGCGGCCAGCCCGTTAAGGCCCGTCAGCTTGTGGCCCAGCTGTGGCCACGATGATCATGACAGCGCCGTCGTCGATCTTTAATAGTATTTATTAGAATATTAACAATCCTCTATGTAATGCAGAATTCGTATAAGAATTCTATTCATATGTAATGCAAAAAATTATTAAAGTTGGTCTTACGATTTTTCGTTTGTATTTATTTATATGTAATGAAAAAAAAATGAGGAAGAAAGCAAAAAAATTCATATTTTGTACTCGGTGAGGAAGAAAGCAATCCGGTAGAAAAAAAAGATGAAGGTTGCGCGCCATCTTGAGTGGCTTGTCAGTGGCCAACGCGGTTCTTGCCGGAGACGCCGCGGTGATCGGTATTACCACGGCAGCGCTGGCTAAAAGCGGTGATAGTTGCCATCACTCTCCTTTGCCTGACTCTACACACGGCCGACGGTAATATCATCATCTAGCGCTAGACACGAGCCGGCGGTAATATCCTCATCCTGCTATGCATCTCATCATTTTTGATCGAGAGTCGAGGCTCCGTCGAGCTTGGCACCCGGTTTGTGATGAGTCATCAGATTGCCGGTTTAAAACCATTCCGGCGGTGATACGGTGGCGATGTGTGCAAATACGTAGTAGTGGTCATGAATCCAGCATAGGGGTGCACACCGGTCGAATAGACTCACAGGATCACCTAATTTTTCCGTAAGGGTGGCTCCCAGCATTTTTCGGGAATTTTGTAAATTTTTCTATACAAGGAAAAGACATAGTAGAACAAGTTTACGTGTACAAACTTGGAGTAACCTAGTGTTTAAGAGGAAGACAAAGCATGCGAGGTCCCGTTAACGGTCACGGCCAAGCTGCTGCGTGTGCTAGACCTCCCCACGGTTCGATGGACCGAGCAGTGTTGCAAAAAAAGTCACCAAGTTGTTCTTAAATTTGTAAGCATGTATCAAATAGATCCATGAACTTAGAAAATGTATTTCTGGACCCATAAGCTTGTCGAGTGGTGCACCGTAGATCTATGGTAGCCAATGGTAGCCAAGTGGATAAGTTTTTTGATGTGGCATGCTAGCATGTCATGCATTTTCTATTTAACCCCTCATTCATTTGTTCTTATAAAATAACCCTCTCATCTCCGTGAAGAACGAGGCATAGTCTATGTAGTTGCGATGCGGCTTTGCGCCGAGCGTCCCCCGACCCCGAGGTGTTGCATGGTGCGCTTGGTCGAACGCCACCACCTTGTGCGTCGCCGCGAGGGGGTGTGCTGCTTGCATCCCTGGATTGTCTGCCATCATCGGGTGTGCATGCTTGTGAATGTGCACACACACGGGCATGATCCACGGCGACCCTTCCTCGGAATTTGCGTCTTTGCTGGCTGCTTGGCTGCATGGCCTCGTCGTAGCTGGCCGCAATTCGGCTGCGATGAGCACCACACGGCCTGCGTCGGCCTCACGTGTGTGCCGGCATGCATGGCCAAGCGAGGCTGCCTCGCCGCTTAACCGAGGCTTCCACGGGCCCGGGTCGACGTGGCCACACATCGATGTCGTGGTAGGCGTGCGATAGCACGTGGCGCCATGGACGAGCATCTTGATGAGAAAGTGGAACTCCATCATGGAAGCCGTAGCATTCGCACTACGGGAAAACTAGACTTTACCGACCTTTGCTAGTTCTTTCCCGACCGCCAGGCTCACGGCGGGCGGCAAAGACCCTGCGTTGCCGCCCGCCCAAGTTGAGCGGCAAAAGGCATGGCGCCGGCAAAGGCTTTGCCGCCGCGGACTAAGCGGCGGGCGGCGAGCATGGCGTGTCAAAGACGAGGCCTTGCCTTTGCCGCGACTAAGTAGTCGGCAAAGAGACTCTTTTTGTTGCCGATTTGCAGAGCGGCAAAGATTTTTTCTTTTGAATTTTGATTTGAAATTTTTTTGTGATCATTCTAGATTGTATTGAATCATATTTTCAAATTTGAAACATTTTCATAACTTTTTGCTATATTTCTTGAATTTATTTTGTTTACTTGCATTTTTCTCGAAAAAGTAAAATTGAACTGTAGGTGCATGAAATAATGAAACCTAGCCTTACGAAAAATTATATTAATGTTAGATAGTGTATTTTGAGGCCCTATCCAGGAACTCACCCAAAAAATTTAACTCCTTTTCATGAAACATGGTTCTCCAATTGCGGAAGACGTGTTATTTAATTAAATAAAAATGCAAACGAAGTCAATCATGAAACTTGGCGAGGTGTCATCCCATATCATGTGGAGGCTGTGATAAAAAATGAGAATGTTTCGGCCAAGTTCGACATGCGGATGGCTAAAACCCGGACATCTCCTCATGTGATCACTTGTGGTTACTTGTGGAGATGTCTAGGTTGTACATCCGACGTCACAACTTGCTCAAAACATTCTCAATTTTTATCACGGCCTTCACATACAATGGGATGACACCTCGCAAGTTTCATGATTTTTGGACTTCGTTTGCATTTTATATAATTAAAAACATTTCTCCTACAACTAAATAGTCATGTTTCGTGATTAATTCTTTCAAAAATTCGGGTGAGTTCCTAGATGCGGCCTTAATATACACTCTCCACATGAATATAATTTTTTGAGTGCCTACATTCCATTATTGTATACACCTACGAGTTCAATTTTGGATTATCCAAAAATATTTAAATAAATAAAATAAATGAGCTAAATATAGCAAAATGTTATAAAAAAATCTCAATTTTTAACATGTGCTTGTAAACAATATACTAGCACAACAATAAAAAGTTTGAATTCAAAGAGCTCATCTTCTCATACTTGGACAACATTAAAAAGTTTGAATTCAAGATTTAAAACGAAATTAAAAAAAGATTTGCCGACTGCCACGAATGGGCCGGTCGGCAAATTGTTCGGCCCAATAAGGCCCGGTAGGCCCAACCAGCCCCCATATATAAC
>JAENPR010000973.1:0-245664 GCA_018135685.1 Themeda triandra | reverse complement strand
GGTTGAAAGCCAATGGATAATGAGCAGCATTGCACTACATAATGAGATTGAGCACTGTCACCATTCTCTACTCATACAGCCTTACCCTTGTCTTTCGTCTATTTTATATCTTATGCAGGGTAATGTATGAAAAAGACAATTCTTCCTGATAATTATATTGACGATCCAGAAGCTTTATTCAGGAAGGCCAGAAGCAGGTTGAAGAAGACCAATCAATCATCATCATCATCAACTCAACTTGGAAGTTTGTCAGAAGCAGAAAGTCAACCTTTTGTGCGAGACTTGACACCAGCGTTTGAAGCCATGGCGAACAAGTCACTCCGCGAGTTCTCAGCTCCAACTACGGACAACATTCGTACTGGACCAGCTGCGGACATCGAAGGAGCTTTTGAGCTCAAGCCTGCGCTAATCAACATGGTGCAAGCAAGCCGGTTACGTAGGAAGGCCCATGAAGATGCTAGTGCTCATCTCCAACACTTTCTAGAGATTTGTAGCACATTCACTATCAAGGATGTCCCCGGAGATGCTATACTACTTCGCCTCTTCCCATTCTCACTCTTGGGGAGGAAGCGACGATGGTTCTACGCCAATAAGGAGAAGAATGCTACGTGGGCACTATGTTCCACCAATTTCTTGGCAAAGTTCTTCCCCATGGGCAAGACAAATGCTCTTCGTGGGAAGATATCAAGCTTTCAGCAACACCATGATGAGACTGTCCCAGAAGCTTAGGAGCGCTTTCAAGATTACATCCTCGAGTGTCCTCATCATGGCATGGAGAATTGGCTGCTTATGCAGACATTCTACCATGGGCTTAGCAACAGCACACGTGAGACGATGGATGCTGCTACTAGAGGTGCATTCTTATCACTCACTATTCCTCAAGCCACAGCTCTTGTGGAGAAGATGGCATCCAACCAAGGTTGGAGTGAAGAAAGAACGAGACGCAAGAGAGGGTGGAGGAATGCACCAGGGCGAAAGAGGTAGACATCTTGTCTACCAAAATGGATTTACTAATGAAGAGGCTCGATGAGAGAGCCCCGAGAGAAGAAAGAAGTCATGCATATACATGATGCTCGCATGACATGTGAAGAGTGTGGAGAGACCGGGCACACAAAGCTAAGCGCGTAGCGAGAAGGAAGACGTGAACTACCTCAACAACAACAATAACAATTACTATCGTCCTCGGTAGAATCAAGGTTGGAATCGACGCGGAGGCCTAACTACTCGGGCAATTATTCGGGCAATTACCAAGGTAACAACTCCTCCTACAATAATTACAACCGGCCGCCTTTGAGAGAGTTAGTCTTGAATCAAGGCAAGATGATGGACAATCTGTCCAGAAGCTGACATCAAATGACAAGGTCCTAGAGACACTCGGCAACGGGATGGATGGCTTTTCCAATGCCATCAAGAGCCGGCTCGCTTCAACAAGATACTTGAGTCGCGGTACAACGACTTGTTAACCTTGCTCCCTCCACCGGTCAAGGTAAGCCGCGGGACAACCCGAAGAGCTCGAAACGCAAATCTTGTTGATATATTCAATGTAGAAGATAGCCGGAGTGATCCATCGAAGGGGTCATGGATTGACTCAACTCGCCAATCAAGAAGGGCGATCGGGGAGACCAGTCATTCTGATCTCCATTGGAAGTACCAACTTCAATGAAGCAATCTGTGACTTCGGTGCAAGCATCAACATCATGCCAAGAGTGATATATGAGAAGCTATTCAGATGCCCCTTAACATACACAACTATGTGCTTATAGCTTGCAGATCAGTCACTCCGAGCTCCTTTGGGAGTACTAGAAGATATATGTGTACGAGTAGGCAACTCGTATGTTCCTGCAGACTTCGTGGTAGTGGATACAGGCAGTGATGAAAGGTCCCCTGTCATTCTGGGACGACCATTCTTGAACACTGCTGGAGCCATCATGTATGCCAACACGCCAAGATCATCTTCAACATCAAGGGCAAGAAAGAAACCTTCTTCTTCAAGAACAGTCTTTGCGGTTCCCGACATCCTCATCGGCAGAACGAGTGAGAAGAAGAAGAATCCGGCTAAGAAGAGCAAGAACAAGAATAAGAAGACCAAGAAAACGGAGACGGTGAGGATGGTCACCGTCCATAAGGAGCATGACCACTTACTCGGTCCCCACGTCGATCAAGAAGGATGACCCGAGTGTCCCAACCATTCAATGCTCCATCAACGAAGCTCTTTCAATAAAGCTGTATGCGTGACACCGGATCGGCGTCAACATTATGGCCAAGGTAACCTATGAGTATCTATATGGCACTATGCCTTTGGAGCCTACCTATGCACGGTACAGATGGCGAGATCGAGACATCCGCTTCGTCGAAGGAGAAGTGAAGGATGTCCTCATCCAATAGATGACCATTATGTCCCTACTGAGACTTCCTAGTCATTGACATGGGAGATGACTACGATCCTCCAATCATCCTAGGAAGACCATTCCCGAACACCACTAGAGCTATCATCTATATTGGGACGGAGAGATCCATTTCCACTTTCCCACCGAGAAGGTACGCCGCTACTTCAATAATAATTATATAATCACCGAGGAGCCCAAGAAGAACGAGCAAGGAGAAGGCAGCGTACCCGTCGCCCGTAACAAGAAGAACATCACTACTGAGATGGATGGGTGACTATGAGGGAGAAGTGTCTAGATATGAAGATCGGTACCCGAAGAGAAGAACATTGTAGAAGAACCCGAAGAGGTGCTACCGAGAAGAAAACCAAGTGATCCAAGAAGCTTCCTCCTCAAGGTCACCCTCTCCAACAAAGAAGGTGTGGAAGGTAAAAGCAAAATCGACCGATTCCTACACACGAGGCGACATCATCGAGCGCCCCAATGCGCCCCTTGAAAAATGAGCAAACATGATAAGTCTGGTCGGAGGACTTAAAACCACCTAACGCCGCGCCAAGAGGTAACTTGGTATTTATCGGCATCACTTTTCTAGCATTGCATTTTTACCTTAGCATCCTTATTTTCCTACTTGCACCTTAGTTGCATCTTTACCATCTGCGCATTAGAAAAGAAAATAAAGATGTTGTGCATTTGCATCGAGAAAAACTTTAAGCCCCATGTGGATAATCATTCACGGTGGTGGCACAAAAATAATTTCTCAAAGCATATTTATCTTTCCCTGTACGCATTCCTTAAATAATAAAAAGATAAAAATATTTCTTGTGATCCTGTTAGAATGAGTTTTAAGTTAGGAAAGTTCTAGACAACTAAAGCCTAGAGGTTTTTGTCACTAACACTTAATTAGTTCCACAAGCTTTGTTGTCTATTTGAGCTTCACGTAACATCAAGGATCAAGAAGAGCTAACAGTGTAAGGACATCAGTCCCTGTCGGATCTTTGCCCGTGACAATTGAGCAGCCCTGTCTCCAACAAGCAACTATCTACAACACTCTGGAGGACTAGAACGTCTTCGGTGCTGTCGCAACATTGCTGAGACTATGTCAACATCCGGCTTGGGAGAGCATCCCCCGTGTACCAAGCTAAGTGTTTCCAACTTAACTATTTATGCTTTGTTAAAGTATGCTTTGTTAAAACAACTAAAAAAGATGCATAACCATAGAAACCCAGAAAGATTTCCTTATTTATCTTTACTACTTTTGGAGAGCTCTTGCAATCTGTCTTAAAAGTGATCCCTAGAATAAACTCTACATGGAGATGATGAATAGTTGCTCTGCCGTAATTCCTTTCAAGTACCTAGTTTTCGACCTTGCACTCTCCCGAGTTTTGGACACAAGCTTGTTTAGATTTGAGATTTGCTCAACCTGAAACTTGTGGGTAGCAAACACTTGATCTAAGTCTAGGTGGTTGACGGGTATGATATGGGAAGGTTTTGAGCCTTTGTCCATTTTGTTCCTAGAGATACTAGAGTTCTGGAGAATTTATCTTTGAAAATATTAAATTCCTGCATGATGAGTTCCTTTATGACGAGAGTTTAAATTCCTACCACAGCCATATATTCATGCTTACTAGATTAGGAAAACCCATCTGTTTATATAGACCATATTGTAGGTTTGAGTGTAGACTTATAGGCATTGAGTGTGGTTATGCTGTGGACCCATAAGGAATTAGTCACGCAGTTAAAGTCAACACTATGTGCTCTCCATCCATTGATCTATGCTACTTCTGTCCTCAGAAGCATGCACCCATTTTATAAATGTTACATTCATTCTGTGCTACTTCTGTTCCTAGAAGTACCACCCACATATAGATCCATATCCACCACATATCGTGCTATCTCTACCCTGGAGATACGCACTTATGCTGCACCTATCCTAGGAGTACGCATTCTCCACTTACTGTGCTGTCTCTACCCTGGAGATACACACCTATGCTACTCCTACCCTGGGAGTACGCATCCATCCATCCATCCATCCACATATACATACGTCATTCATTTCACATCATCCAGAAAAGGTTCTACTCCTATTCTGGGAGTGAACATCTAGAAATAATCATTGCCGTTTCATAGCCTACATAAAAAGCTCCAGTCATTATCATTTCAAGTTATACACTCCCGTGCTAAAGTTTCGTTTTCAGAGGATTGGTTGCTCTAAAAAAAAAGAGAGAGAGAGAAAAAGAGAGAAAAGAAGAAAGAAAGAAAAAGAAAGAGTGGCCATTCAAGAAGTTTTCAAGGTTTCCAAATAAAGGGAGTCATGTTATCCCCAAAGGAGCAAGTGTAGAAGTAGATGTTCACCAGTTGAGTACCCCTCATAATCATTTTCTTATCACCATCATACTATCATCATCCTATTATCATCTTATCATCCATTCCACTTTCTCATTCACATGCACATATGACTTTATTATTATTTTTTTAGTTCCTATTGGATCCATGTCTTAAGCGTGCAATATATGCAAGTGAGTTTGAGTGTCTCCCCACCTATGAGCTCCACATAAGCCTATTAGAAAGTAGGGTGAGAGAGAGAAGGCACTTTTCACTATGCCTTAGTTCCACAAATACTACATATTCGAGAGAAGAGAGAGGCATACACTACTCATGCCTTGGAGAGGATCCGGAAATACCACAAATGAGAGACTTGAAAGGTTCATACAAGGAACTCGAGTTTTATTTCAAACCTTGCAAAAACTCCGGGATAATAGTTGATCAAAGAGCGAGAAACATGGCGCTTGACTTGGCATGTTCTATCTTTCAACTACTCAAGACCCAAGTGACGGTTACAAGCCCCATGGTGAAAGGTAATATGAGTGAGTTTTGAGTCGGGATAGTTCACTCTAATCCGGAGGGAGAGTTCTTGTTTGAACGCATGTGTACTTGTGAGGAGTGAAAGTATTGTAGCAACTCGATCCATCACTGAGTCTATCTTTGCTCAGGGACGAGCAAAAGGTAAGCTTGGGGGAGTTTGTTGACGGTCGTTAAGTATCAATTTCATACCGTCAACGCAGCAAGAGAAAGGACTAATATGAGTTCACTGTTAGATATAGGGGTTACAGCGATAGAATTCCACGAGTTTTGGTGATTGTCTATTTCTGCCGGGGTTATCGGAAAGAGAACCAAGGAGGCCCACATGTCATGATTACATAGAGATAAAGACCGAGACGGGTAAAATTGTATAATCTAGAAGACTCCGAGATGGCGACCCCAAGGCTGGGCCCCACTTTGTGGGCGGCCGGTCGGCCGACCAGGGGAGTCGGCGCTCCCCACCTCGACCAATGGCGTCGAGTCTCGCGGATCCTGCCTCCACCGCCTTTGAGGATGAATAATTATCGTCCATTTAGGTCGGTTTGATCCGAGGGCTGTGGTTCATCCTAGGGGGCTATATATTCCGAGCCCCGGCCCCAGGTGAAACCTAATTCATTCAAGAGTTCATTCTCTCATCGGAATTCGAGAAGCTGAGCCACCATCTCAATTAGAGCTCCATAGTTTAGTAGCATAGCTACATAGGAATAGATCTAGAGGGAATCAAGCCTAGCTTGGAGTCCGGATCTGTCGGAGTTCTTGGTAATTCCCCTCTACATTCTTGTAATATTCATCATTGTTCGTGATACTATGAGTAGTACTTTATTCTATTCTATTATATCAGACTTGACTTTGCTCTATTTGATTATGTTCTCAATTATATCGTTCTTAGTTTACTTTGATTATATGTTTAGCATAGTTGGACTAGAATTATGTTTATGCATAGGATCGTATAGCGCTTGCTCATTAGGCCAATGGGTGAGTGATAGATATTGTGTAGGCATGGTGCCTATACCGTATTTATCTGCGATTGCACCCTATATTCCGGATCGTGAGGTAGATCGCGGGAGTGACAGATCTGTTGAGTCCTTTGTAGCCCTTCTCCCGAGTATAGGTCTAGCGGAACAAACCTATTACATTGAAGTCGGTGCTATGTCTCTTGTCTTCTGGTAATATCACTATGCATAGATGTAACCTTTTCCCGCCATGATTGCTAGATGTTCTTGCACTAATCATTGTATGCTTTGACTTTATAGTTAGAATAACATAGGATTATACCCTAGATCGTCCTAGTCCATGCTAGTGTTATAAGCTTAGAGTGCTAAGTTGAGATGGCTTATTACTATTATTTTATGTGGCTAAATGCTCTCATTTATCTTATGTCATTTATTATTCATTCCTATATTTTATGTGACACTTACCACCGTATGAGATGATCGATACGAGACAAGGTTAAGCTCTCCATTATAGCATGTGCATTGCTCATCACTCATTATCCGTGCATTCCCTTCCCGAGTGGTAAAAATATAAATAACGATACCTGGATTACTCCGGTTAAAATGCTACGATGATATATTACGTGCGCTGCGGAACCTTCTTTATTTCAGTTGCACTTAATAGACATCAACACCCGTGCTCAGCACCACTTAATTACAAGTTTTAAATAAACAAGTTTAAAACAAACGGCCCTACTGACCACCATCTTCCTCTGCAGGGTCCTCGATCGGCGTCATGTCGCCAACCCATTGCTCGCCACGGGGACGAAGGTGGTGCGGAGCTCCTCGCGTCGGCGTTGCTGAGTTCGGCGTGATCCCAAGCGCGACGGTGGGCGGATCGCCCGCCGCCACCCTTGAGCGGACCACCGCCAACGCTGTGGACACCGCATAAGTGCCGGCCCAGGCGACGGGTCCCTTGCGCCCGGCCACGGCCCGTTGACAGTCGGCGGCTACCATCGTGTCTTCGTCGACCGGATCCGCTGGGTGCACCTCCTCCGGGAAGACAGCGCGGAGAACCGGCTTGATGTGCTCGGTCCTCCGATCAATCTTCTTTTGGAGGTAGGCGCAGGTCTCTCGCAGGCACTGGAACTGAGCAGTATGCCGATCTTTAATATCTGCAAAAGACAACAACGTGGTTAGCATGTGCTGTTAGATCCAGTACATGGCAGATAACATATGCAATCAACCTAAGTTGTGCAACTTACCGGTCAGCTCCGCGATCCGCACAGCATCCGCCTTGGCCTGTTCCTGGGCGGCTTCCAACTGCTTGGCCAGAGCGGTTTTCTCCAACTCCAAGGCCGCAGCTTTCTCCTCCAGCCCTGATGCAGAGGCAGAATTTATCAATTTTACCGACAACAACATCGTGCTTTGCCGGGCGACAGAGGTTATGGCCACATACCTTGTTGGCTCTCCTCCAGCACCGCCACCTGTTGCTCCAGTGCCAGCCGAGCAGCCTCCTTCTCGGCAAGCCGGGTCTCATAGACCTGCGCTTGCGCCAGCATGTTGGCCTTCTCCTCTCGGAGGGCCCTGCACTCCTCATCAATCGGCGCGAACCGTTGAATGGTCCGCGCACGCTGAGCGTTGGTGGTCTGCAGGGTCTGTTAACAACACAATCAATATGTGCTCTGCATATTCATCTACCACAAGCGACAAAACAACCATACCTGGATCCGGGAGGTGAGCGTCTCCAGGGCCTCCCTAATGCCCTCCTCCATCACCACCTCAGGCACCTCATCATATGAGGTCCACTCCTTCCCCACCATCCTCGAAATCACGATACGATTCGGAGGAAAGGAGGTGGTGGGTCCCTGAGGGGCTCCCTGTGGATCTCTTCCACAGGAGAGGATGGGGCGAGGCGACGGTCGCCCGGGCTCTGGCGGGATGCTGGCTCCGAGGTAGCCAGTGCGGTTGGCCCCGGCGTGGCCCGCGCCGGCTATGGACTCGGCTTGGCGGGGCGACGGACGGGCTCCGGCGACGGGACCATCTCATGCTCCGCCGGCTCCTTGGCCCGTGGCGATCCCACATGTGGCGGAGCACTGGTGGCATCCGCCTCGCCCTGCTGGGGCCCTGCGCTCGACACTGCAGCTGCTGGTGGTGGCGTGGCCGCAGTCCCAGTCGAGCTCTGGGTAGGGCCAGTACTTGGCCGTCTACATATCAAACAACATCAACATGAACACAGTTGATTCTCAGGCAAGCAATCGAAATTGCAAAGTATACAATTACTTACCGGCAAAAACCGCCCTTGAACTTGGGCACGCCACCGCTCCTCGGGGCCCCGCCCCCAGACCCTGCACTGGGCTTGGGGACTGTCTTGGGCGGAACCTGCTGCCCACAGGGGCCCCCACGCTCGGCACCCTCCTTGCGGCCGCCCCGTGGTTGGCGTAGAGGGGCGGCGGCGAGGCTTCGGCTTCGGCGGAGCGGGAGTCGGCCCGATGTTCCGCGGCGATCGCCGCGGCACCGGTTGGGCGACTTTGAGCCGCCACTCCCATCCCGGCGCATGCACAGCGCTTGCGCCGGTGCTCGGCTATGGTGATGGTGTCGTCGGAGTCCGACGACACCGGCTGTCCGGGGGCCGGCCTCTTCTTTGCCGACCTCGGCGCCGGCCTCCTTGCCGAGGTTTAATTTACCCCGGTACCAAGGTTGGCCGCTTCTCCTTCTCCTTGGGGCTGCCTTGGCCGGCTTCTTCATTGCCGCGCCGTTGCCCCCGGGTGGTCGTTCCCACCACGATCTCGTCCTCATCATCATCATCTTCGGGGCTAAGGTCCTCGACCTCGCCCGGTCGCGATCCTCTGCGGACGCGTACCAATGCGGGGCATCGCCCTCCCTCGCGATTCTCCACGCACGACGAGAAAATGCTTGGTCGCTTCGACCCTACACAAAATGTTTAAGTGCTCAGCACCATATCAGTGGTCCGCTACATTATCACATTGCACAGAAGGTACAACTTTTTGTTGCATTACCTGAGGTGGAGGATTCTTTGAGACCCGATGCAGTGCTTGGTGGTCGGCGAGAGAAGTAGTTGAGTTATACCTCTCAAACGGGACCGAGAGTGTATGGTGGACATCGTTCTCGTTGGCTTTCTCCTCCGTCTCCCGTCCGGATCCTTCACCCCCCACCGTATTGCCACGGTGGGTTGGTCCTTTCTTTGCACGGTTGCACGCGACGGACCATCCACATCCCGGCCACCGCGCGCCGTTCACCTTCGTTGTCAATCAACTCCGGCAGCGGCTCGCCACACCGCACATCCCCAACAGGTGGTGCCTCTCCCCACAGGATTTGCTTCGGATGCGGTGGATGTCGCATGGCACTTTCCTCCCAATGGCGACATCCTGGCTCATATAGAACCAGGCCCTGTTCCATTTCTTGGGAGCGGATTTGAAATTACTCCCCAGCCAAGACGCGGCCAACCCATCCCAGAGCCGGATATAACATCCCCGGCTACTTGGGACCCCCGGTCTCCACCCCTTCTTCCTAGAGCACGAAGAAATGGCGAAAGCAGTTGAAATGGGGGGATGCCCAAGAACATCTCGCGGTATGCGATGAAGATGGACACGATCAAAATGGAGTTGGGGTCCGGGTTGCATATGGAGATTGCCCACCATATGCACGGGTCCGGGAGGAACCCGTTCACCGGTTGCCCCAACCCGCGAACAACTTGGTCCTCAAAGACGACGAACTCACCCGGCAATGGCGTCGGCTCGTCCTCGCCGCGAGGCTCCCTCCATACCCCCATCTCACGCGGCGCGAGTACCCGTGGCTCGCCCGGCAAATCGAGCGATTCCGGACGAGGTGGACGGACCCGATCCGGCCGCGCCTCGCCGACTCCCCGCCTTTCGCGGCCTTCTTGGTCGGCCGCTTCGCTCCCATCTCCGCGGTGGCGATGCGGTGGTGAAACCCTAGCGGATGTGCGGTGATGGCGGCCGGATCTACGCTGCGCGGCGGCTCCGGTGCAAAGAGCGGCGGTGGATCTCGTCGGTTGCCCTGCCGTCTTGCCGGGCCGCACGGCGGATCTGGAGGCGAAATGGACGGCGGCGGCGCGGTTTTCTCTAGCGCGAGAATGCGGAGAGCTCGAGAACTGCTTGAGTGCGGCGCAATGAGTGCGGAACCGTCCACTAGCGGCGGCGCCGCTATTTATAGTCTCCGGATGACGTCCGGTTGACTTCTAGGGTTGGACCCCCTCGACTCATGTGGACCGCCCCATTTTTTACCCTAGTGGGCCGCGGTCCCATGGGCCGTACACGGTCACGTGCGGCCGCCAGATTTTTTACTATTCCTAGTAAATTTTTAACGGGCCCCGGTTCCGCTTGGCGCTGCACGTGGGCTTTATTTTTTATCCTGGGACGCCCGGCTAGCTCCTGGTAGTCCTTTTTAAAACACGCCTATGTCCTTGGTCTTCGAATTTTTCCGGTTACGATTTTGTTAAGCGGAGAGGGCCGTAGGTATTTTGTTTGGACTTTTTGTTAAAAAGTTCAATCGAACATATACTATCTTCCATCGAACTTGGGGACTACGTGGGCCCACGTCACCTTGCGGTGACTTAGGGCCCTCTTGTTTACTGAGCTTGATTAGTTGATTTTCTTTCTGGCTTACGTTGTGCATTGCCACGACAATTCGGTCACATGTCAACGTGGGCCACGTCTCGAGACAATTAAAAAGAAAAATTTCTTTTTTCTTTTTGAGCACCATGCATCTTTCGACAAGATCAACTTCCTTGACATAGCGGTGGTCGGACCGGGTGCTCGGGAAACTGCTCGGCTAAATGTGCTCGGCACTACGTGTGGTCGGCATTACACGTGGTCGGCCCACGCATGTGGTTGGCACTACGTGTGGTCGGCACTACACGTGGTCGGCACTTTGTGTGGACAAAGACGTGCGTGGTCGGTACTACGTGCTCGGCACATCATCGCCCGACGCTCAACATGGTGCATCTATCTTTGCTCGGCCACGGGTCAAGACGATGGACTTCCTCAAGATACATAGTGCTCGGGGACTAGGCGGGGGTATAAATCCGGTATACCACCATAGACAGTTCCAGGGCTGCTCGGCAAGACGGCCCAGACCAAACAAGACCCGGCCCATTACCGACCAGGTTGGTGGGCCGGACGTCAAGACGATGACGTGGTCCGCAACCGACCAGGAGGCGGATCACGCACAAGGATGCTTGTCCCGCAAGTATACTTAGTCGGTTAGATCAGATAGAGTCCTCCTAGGGCACGACTTGATGTAATCGGCCATCTCACGTGTACCCTTGGCTGCTCGGCTATATAAAGCGGCCAAGGACCCCCCTAGAACACAGGCTATTCTCTGGCATCCTAACCTAGAGAGCTTAGCCTTTCATTGTAATCCGACACTTGATCATACAGCATAACACGAGAAGCAGGACGTAGGGTATTACGCTTCCGAGCGGCCTGAACCTGGGTAAACCTAGTTGTCCTTGGTTTGTCTTGTTTCTCGAACGTCCAGATCGTACATCGTAACACGCCCTTACCGAAACTCACCGCCGTGGGATACCCCGTGGTGGACTGCCGGTTATCCGTAATCGACACCGCCGCTCGCCATTGGTGGTGGTGGGGTTTTTTGGCTTGAAGGTAGAGAGGAAGTGGAAGAGATTGGAGATGGCAACTGCTTGGTGTGGTGATGATGGGAGCCGAGTGGCTCTATTTATGAATGATGGGAGCCGTGGCGGAACCGACAAATTAGGGTTTTCACACTTCTATGGGCCGATATTGAGTTGGGCCAAGCCCATTACTGCTGTCAACTCAGTTACCAGCATGCGGTCGGCTAAATAGCTGAATGAGAACCATTCGGCTAAAAGCGTATACTTGAGTCTACGGCGGTTGTGTTCGGCTGATTTGCACAGGTGTGAGTACAGTCATACTCAGGAAGAGCCAAATGATAACAGAAGCAGAGAAGAAAAAGAAAACTAAAATTTCCTATGATTCAGGAAAAGGAAATTGTTCTCAGGTATGACAGGGTCAGGCCTAAATATTTACATCTTCAAAATACAAGCCAAGTGTCTATGCATTCAGAAAAGAGTTAATAACGTCAAGAGCATCAGCCTTGATTCGGTTAACTGCATCAAGAGCTTTTTGGTCCTCTTCTTCAGAGTCTTGTATTTTTGATAGCTTGCTCTTGATTTGCCGCATCTCCTTGATGACTGACTATATTTTGGATTTGGCCAAATCAAGAGGTGGCAGATTGGCGAGCTTAGCTTCATGAGACTGAATATTGGCATTTAATTGAGCTAGCTGAGCTTCAAGTTTGGTTCTTTCATCTCTCATGACTTGCAGTTCTTGTTCTAAAGTGCTCAAGAGGTGCTCGGTTGACTTGATGTCAGAGTAAAGCTCCTTGACTTGCTGTTCTTTAGCCACTTTACCTCTCTCCAGGTCAGCCTTGGTGGACATATTCTTATGTGCCCTCTTGATAGCATCAAAGTGATCATCAAGGTGGGATAAGGCATCTATAGCAGTTTTAAGATTGGGAGGAAGCTCTTGATCAATGAGCTCTGCTATTTCCCTTATCTTGTCCGAATCTTGGGTCAAGGCAACAACATCCTTTTTCAGAAATAAAATTATATCCTTCAGCTTGGCTTGACTCTCTGACGATAACTGCGATTAGAAGAAACTTCATCATCCCAAAGAAATTCTTCACAATAAGGGAGAAACTGGCTTGTGGATGAGCAGTATCCTGTTAGTGAATAGAGAAAGTAGTTTAGTCAAGTGATTCGGTCTAAGTGAAAAAATAGCCGAATGGAGTAAGATTAATACCTCTTCGGCAAAAACTTCATCAATTGCATCCAGAGTGGAATCAATATCCTGGGTAATTAGCATAGTGGATGCCTCAGAATTAACAATCTCATGGCTTGTTGAGGCAACCTGTATAGCCGGGATTGATGAATCTGTTGCCTGATGAGGAGTAGGTTCTTCTGTTGCTTTTCCTTGCTCATCTAAATCATGGAACACATGATGAATACCAATGCATTATTTAGAAGGGCACAGATGCAAGTATATACCAGGGTTGCCAACAAGCTCATGGGCATCTGCCTGACCAGTGGAAATATCAGGGGAATCCTCCAAAGTCACTATTTTTTCAGAGCTCTGAAGATTGGCTTGTACCTGTAAAAGGAATGATAAATATGGGTACCTAAACAAGTAGGGACAGAAAGACTGGGGGCATTCATACCTGAGAAATTGGTTTAGCTTTCTTTGACCTCGTCTTCTTGGGGACAGTAGTGTCTTTGGGAGAAGAAGGAGTCTTCCTTTTTAGGTCCTTCAAGAGCACTGTCTCATCGGCAGGGGTCCTGTTGAAGACTGCTAAAGTTGGAGCATCATGTCCTAATACAGTAACAGGACCAGGTTGCCAGTATTGAACTTCTGGGGGGCTTGGAGGAGCATTGTCCTGTTCAAAAAAGTGATTATGATGAAAAGTAAAGACTCAGGAACAAGAGAAGTTCTGGAAAAGATAAATACCTCATCATCAGAAGCAAATTGAGGCATTAGGACTTGGCACAGAAGGTGGGCTTGAGTACTGAAAATGTGAGAACGCCATTCTTGCCACCAGGATTTGAATAAAGGATGAACAACCTTGGTTGTTATCAAAGGATCAGGTCCATATGATGGAAATTTACATCCCAAGTTGAAGACTTTGTTGGTCTCAGTGATGTTTGACAGGGTCTCCCTAGGTTTTATGATGCTTGAAAAATATAATCTTGGAGGCAATTGACCAAATCCTAGCTGCACAGCAACCATGTTGGGATTGTAAAATTCATAAGTCGGGTTTACCCGGCCTACCATGATGGAATTCTGCGGCAAAGCACGGGGCACGATGAAATAGTTAAAAATCTCCTTGGATTCATCATCTGTGCAGCCCAATTGGTAGCTGAATTTACAAGGCAGAGTCAAGTTTTCGTTTCCTCTGTAGGGGAACCAGGTTATTTGATCAAAACCCTTGTAAAACAGCTTGAAGAGATGGCCAATGTCTATATCAATAACAACAGAAGATGCAGCTTCACCATATGTCTGACAGGCTTTTTGTCGTGGATCCTCACCTTCAGCGTAGTTGATAGATGGAAAGCCCAAGCTGTGGAGGTCGATTGAGACAACCTGGTGCATGTACAATTGCAACCACATCTGAACCAGCCACCAAGGGCCATTGACGCAAGAAATTTCACCTTGGTTCCTCATCTGAACGGTAATCTGATGCATCATGTGGTAAACAGCGCCCAGGAGGTATTTGCCCAAGGGGATCAATTGACCTGCAACCAGGTCTTCAGCCATCACTATATGGTTCAGAGTGGGCTCATTAGACTTGCTGCAGAAGATGAATCTGCATAACCACATATTCATGAAAGCCCTGTATTCCTTGTCAGATACAGCACCAGTTGATGCATAAGACTGAATATGCTTGACCCATCCACCTCCTGACTTAACAGATTTCTGAGTACTAGTGCCCTTGTACTTAGTCGGGTATGCAGGTTTGGTGATGTTCAACCCAGTCATCATGAAGACATCTGCTAAAGTGATTGATATTGGGCCATGGCCGAAGATGAATGCGTTGACCGCATCGGACCAAAAGTGAGAAGCGGCAATCAGCAAGGAATCATTTCTGGGCATTTCGGCTAATGACAATTCCAAACAGTGTTGGATATCCTATGCCTCCCAAAGATCACTATTCTTGGCCTGCATCCTACGGTACCAATCACGCCAGCCTGCAATTGAGGGAAGAGGCCATGTTTTGAAGGTGTTCGGCCACCTGTTTGGGGGGGCAATCCTGGATTTGAATGGGATCCTCAAAGTTTCCTTCTCAATAAATTCCCTCGGATTGGGGTCTCCCATCGGACCAAGGAAGAATGATCCAGGATGAGCAAGATTGGAGATCAAAATCTCGTTCTTCATTTCCTTTAGAAGAGGTGAAAGCGAATGAATCAAGAACACATCTGAGAACTAATTCAGGAAAATTGCCGAATGGGTAAAGCGAGTAGGGTTACCTCTAGAAGCTCCTCTTGAGTTCCTGTTGCCATGATTGAGCTGTTTGAAATCTCCGTCGCCATTGAAGACAGCAGCAAGCACAGATCTCAAGTGGCGGCTGCGGGCGTCGGCGGTGCTGACCTAGGCGAAGGGCGCTGACAGTCAATTTTGAAATAAAACCCGTTTATCTCGAAATTGAGGAGGCATGTGTTAACACTAGAATTTGGTCAGGGATATGACAGGTGGGCCCACGAGCGGCAGAGAGAGCAATTCGGCAAACACGTGTGCGGTCGGCTAACTTTCTATATGATCGACAAATGGTCAAGCGGTCGGTTGAGCAATGGCTTCATGAAAAAGGAAAGAGGGGGCTAGCCAGAAAGAGAAGGAGTCATAAAAGTCAAGGACTCCGATTATGGTTAGAGTTAGCATATTTGTATTTTTCCAATTTTGTTCTATAGCTCGTAGGCGTTTAGGACTCATGTTTGTCTAGGGTATAAATATAAGCCCTCGACCATTGTAATAAGGGTTCACAACCAATTCAATACAACCGGCTACGTGCCACCCTTCGAGTCCTTTAGTCGTGTCGTCGAGTTCTTCGAGAGGGCCAATCGATCCGTCGACCTCCGTAACTCCCGGCAACCTTGCTATCATGTCTAGTATCGTGCGGCGGATTTAGATTATGATGCAAGTAGTCTCATTCGTTTTGCTTAGTATCGTGCGGCGGATTTAAGCTTAATAATGGGAAGTTTTTGCTTGTGCCTTGTATCGTGCGGCAGATTAAGACATGAGTAAAAATAGTTATCGGCTCTTTTAGATTTGGCAAGATCTAATAGATTCATTAAGTTATCACATGTTGCATGTTTTATTCTTTGTTATTTATTTGCAACACTCTTTTGCCCAATCTAGATTGATACTCTTTTCGGCTCTCGATCACCCCTTCATGTTTATTCAATATAAAGTAGATCGAGTTCATATAGCCGAATTAGATCAATCAAGATTGTTACATGTTTTGGGTTCAAGTAAGTTAGGGCGTTTAGATCTTAGTTAAAGCTGGATATCGTGCGGCAGATGTAGGCTTTGCTTTGCTCTAGATTGTGATGGCTTGTTTGTTCCTTCTTCATGGACCCCGATTCTTGCCGATACGGTTATGCTTACGCATGTAACGAGTATTTGTAGATTTACCTAGGCAATTATGTGCTTTTAGCTCTTTATTGTTAGATTGTATCATGCGGTGGATTGATCTAGTAGTAAGGAGTGGTGTAAATTCATAGTGAGTGGTATCATGCGGTGGATTAGCTTGCTTGGGTTTATGCTCGACGGGTTTATGAAGGCTAGACGTGCGGCAGACTAGTTGGAGTAGCCTATGCATGGGTTGTTTAGTAGATTTATATTTACAAGTTACTTATCCTAAATTATTAGTGCTTGATGATGCTTTAAACTTGAGATATAGGTTGATATGCCTTTATGATTTAATCTTGTTCAAACATGTCTTCATTGACACGTATTCGGCAGTTCATTTTTATTCATGTAATTATGTTACATTAGCCGAATGAATTGCAAACTTGTTGGCAGATAGCTTCTATAGCTATGTGTCATCATAAGTGGCTTCAGGGCCATAAAGATGGAACTGTCTGGTCTCACCCAGCACGTTCCAGTTTTGATCTTACCGTTTCTTTCCCTTGTCGATTTTCAGGTCAAATCGACTGGCACGCTTCCGGATTCAAACGCTCGGGCACCCGATTGAAGCTAGGCTTTCCGGCTTGCTGTGTGTGAGACACGGTGCGCCACATTTTGTGTCAACACCCAGTCCAAGTGGTTCCCAAAAAGGGAGGAATGACAGTCATTGAGAACGCTAAAAATGAACTCATACCTCAATGAACTGTCACCGGATGGCAAATGTGTATTGATTACCAAAAACTTAACAAGGCAACAAAGAAGGATCACTTTCCGCTCCCCTTCATTGATGAAATGTTGGAACGGTTAGCGAAACACTCCTTCTTTTGCTTCCTTGATGGGTATTCAGGATATCATCAAATTCCCATCCATCCAGATGATCAAAGCAAAACGACCTTCACATGCCCCTACGGAACGTACGCGTACCGTAGGATGTCGTTCGGGTTGTGTAATGCACCCGCGTCATTTCAATGGTGCATGATGTCTATCTTTTCAGACATGATCGAAGAGATCATGGCAGTTTTCATGGATGATTTCACCGTCTATGGGAAAACTTTCGATCATTGTCTGAACAACTTAGACAGGGTCTTGCAAAGGTGTCAGGACAAAGATTTGGTACTTAATTGGGAAAAGTGCCATTTCATGGTCCGAAAGGGCATCGTCCTGGGACACTTAGTGTCCGAGAGGGGAATCAAGGTAGACAAGGCTAAGATAGAAGTTATCGAGCAACTACCTCCCCCGGTAAACGTAAAAGGAATCCGTAGCTTCTTAGGTCATGCAGGGTTTTATAGAAGGTTTATCAAAGATTTTTCGCAAATCTCTAGACCCCTCACGAACCTATTAGCTAAGGATGCTCCTTTTGAGTTTACCGATGAGTGCTTGAAAGCATTTAACATTCTCAAGCAAGCACTCATCTCTGCACCTATCATCCAACCTCCCGATTGGTCTCTACCTTTTGAGATCATGTGTGATGCAAGCGATTATGCTGTTGGTGCGGTCTTAGGCCAAACCAAAGATAAGAAGCATCACGCGATAGCTTATGCCAAAGACAAGACATTAACGGGAGCTTAGCTCAATTATGCCACAATAGAGAAAGAGCTTCTTCTTTGTAGTATTCGCTATCGACAAGTTTTGGTCTTACCTAGTGGGCGCAAAGGTGATCATTTACACGAGATCATGCTTTGCCTTAAAGTTTTTGCTCACTAAGAAAGACGCGAAACCACACTTGATCCGCTGGATTCTTTTGCTCCAAGAATTCGATCTAGAAATAAAAGATAAGAAAGGAGTAGAGAATACCGTAGCAGATCATTTGTCGCGATTGCAAGTCACTGACATGCAGGATTTGCCCATCAATGACTTCCTCCGCGATGACATGCTATTGGCAGTGACGGACTCCAACCCCTGGTATGCAAACATTGTGAATTACATGGTTGCGGGACATGTACCACCTGGAGAGAGCAGGAAAAAGCTGGAGATTGAGAGCCGTCGTCATCTGTGGGATCACCCGTACCTGTACCGAGTGTGCTCGGATGGCATACTAAGGAGATGTGTGCCGGCAGCAGAAGGGATGCAGATCATTGAAAGCCGTCACTCGGCACCATACGGAGGCCATTACGGAGTATTCCGCACTCAAGCAAAAATCGCGGTGCGGATTCTTCTGGCCGACGATGTATCTTGACACCAAAGAATTCATTCGAAGGTGTCGGAAGTGCCGATTCCTGGTGGCATCACGGCTCGCAACGCAATGCCCCTCCACTTCAACCTTCAAATAGAAATATTTGATGTGTGGGGCATTGACTTCATGGGGCCCTTCCAGAAGTCCCAAGACTGCGAGTACATCCTTGTTGCTGTCGACTATGTCTCCAAGTGGGTGGAGGCCATGCCATGACGAGCAGCTGACGCCAAACATGCCCGAAGGATGTTCCACGAAATAATCTTCCCTCGCTTTGGCACACCACGCATGGTGATAAGCGATGGAGGATCACATTTCGTTGATCGAACCTTCAGAGCATTCTTGAGGGAGCTAGGGGCCAAGCACAACATTGCCACGCCATACCACCCACAAACCAGTGGCCAAGCTGAGACCTCGAACAAGCAGATCAAAAACATCCTACAGAAGACAGTCAACGACATGGGGAAAGGATGGAAAAGTAAGCTTCCTGATGCACTTTGGGCATACAGGACTGCTTACAAAACCCCCATTGGCATGTCACCGTTCCAGCTTGTGTATGGAAAGAGCTGCCATTTGCCAGTAGAACTCGAGCATCGAGCCTACTGGGCAATTAAAAGCGGGAACATGGACCTCAAGCTAGCCGGAAGAAACCGCCAGAGGCAAATCTCTGAGCTTGAGGAATAGCGGGAGAAGGCGTACCACAGTGCCAAGCTCTACAAAGAGCGAACGAAGAGGTGGCACGACAACCGGACAAAAACCAAGGAGTTTCGGCAGAGCGATAAGGTTCTGCTGTTCAACTCCAAGGTGAAATTATTCGGTGAAGGAAAGCTTAAAAGCAAGTGGAAGGGGCTATATACCGTTGTCAACACATCGTTTCATGGCGCAATCACGATCCAGGACGACGAAGGTAACATCTCCAAGGTAAATGGTCACCGCTTAAAACCTTTCCTTGAGCCTTCTTATCGCGCAAGGTTAAACCAAGAAATTGATAGAATAGATTTAGTCATGCCGGATAATTTCTTGATTTAATTCAAGGCATGACTTTTATTTATTCTATCTTTCTTGTGTTTATCTATAAAAAATTTATTTTTTTACATGTATATTTTGTGTGGGAACCCTCTAGTCGCTCTCCGATTTTTTCTAGGATTTTTTTCACACAAAAATATTTTATGACCAAAATATCAAAAATATTCAAGATTTCCAATCAAATTCCAATTTTCGCGCCGGTGCAATCAAAATCACCAACAAATTCGAAAATCGAGACGGCATCGGCTAGAAATGGAAGAAAACCGGGCGGCGCGCCCAGGTGCGCGCGCGCGCCTGGTCGACGCCCTCTGACGCCCAATTTTCTCCCATCTCTTTCCTATGCTGTGCTGATGCTGATGATCCTGGTGATTCTGATCCTGATGCGCAAGAGATGCGAGGATGGCTCTATTTCACCTATAAATACCACCCTCCACCTCTCATTCTCTTCACACCAAGACAAGCCTTATCTTCTACCTCTCTCTCACACTTTCCAGCAGTATTTCTAGCCTTAGCCATGGCCTTAATTCCCACCAATGCTGGGTTCAACAAGGAAAAACCTCTCTCCTTCGCTAGAAAGTTCCTAGAGAGGAGAAATGAGGAAACCACGGTAGTCGCCAACACAACTCCATTGAAGGATGGCGGTGCCTACCCAAGCAAGCGCTACAAGGCCACGTCAACCGGATCTTCGTCGTTCAAGGCCCCAAGTTTCTCCTACACCGTAGGGGGAGCGAAACTGCCAAATGGAAGGCAAGGCAAAGGATTGTTTAGCAAATCCAGGGGTCGCTACCCATGTGTCCCTCGCCTCATTTGCGACCCACCTATTCAAGGGCAGCTTGACAGCATCTTTGGAGAGGATCCCCCGAAGAAGAAAGAACCTACTAGAGCAGAGTTGAATAGGAAAATCAAGAAGATCTCTAGTTACATTCGCCACCTTAGGGGAAGGTTGGCGGAAGGGTGGACTTATGAAGTCCAACTCCAGGACAAAATTAACTCCTATCATGTAGAAATGTTTGAGGAGTTGCAAGAAATGGCTCGTAAGCACGGAGTCATGCACGCCCTCGAAGAACCTCGTCTCTAGTAGCTGCGCGCAACCCACCGCAGTAGAGTCCTCTGAAACAGCTAGGCACACACGCACGCATTTCCCTTTTTCAATCATTTTCCTTTCAATTTTAAATTCCCTAAGTGTACCTATTGTAGCAAGTTTTGATTATCAATGAAATATTTTATTTTATTTATATATATATATTGTGTCTTGTCTCCACTTGTTTTTGTATGCATTTAAAGAAAAAGACAGTACAAAAACAAGTGTGGGGGAGGCACCTTGCTCCTTGACGCGCAAAGATTTTCGACACGACAAAAAAAACACAAGTTTGCGCACCCTCTCACTCCCCTGCTAATTCACTTTACTGTTGAAAATAAAATTTATAAAACTAAAAATTTTACAAACTCCATCTCCAATTTTCACCAATCGAGAACGAGTTGCATACTTTTTATTCCTTTCTATCTTGATTGTGTGAACAACCCGTGCAATAGGGACCCCTTGTTCTATCTAAGTTATTGGCAGGTGAGATATAGTAGAATGATATGAAACTTACCAACTCGTGCAATGGACTTGGGTATTTTTTTATGCAAAAATTCAAAACCTTTTTAGCATATGCTCCTCGTGTGATAAAGCGCTATGTCCTACCAGAGCCAAATATCTACGCTTACATGCAAAACCAGTTTTAGCCACCTTTAGCGATGTCAAGTCTTGAGATTCTTGCTAGAGATGGCCTTATCCCCAAGATCATTGCATTCACCCACCAAATAAACATGCTGACTCTCACACCGAGAGCCGCGCACAGCATTCGCCCGCCAAATAAATATGCCGACTCTCACATTGAAAGTCGCGCACCATGTGCACCCACCTTTCCACCAAAAACGCTCATTTCTTACACTGAGAATTGAGCACATATATTTATTCCATGTTTTCTCCCTCTTCCACCAAAATACTCCTGTCAATAAGTCATGCATCTCTCTCTCCATCATTCATTCAAGAAAGGTATCGATTATTAGAAAAATCCTACAAAAAGAAGCTTAGTTCGTGAATAAGGAATAGTTTTTTTTTCTCCAAGGTCTTAAGTTAAAAAAATGAAGGAAAAGGAAAAAAAAGGGAGTTAAGGCAAGTTTTAGAATTGTTCTTCAAAGTCCATACCTTCTTGCAATTTTCTCCTCAATAAGAGAGGAAGCATGATCAGGAGTCCACAAATATTTTCTACACTTGCACTTACACTTGCATCATCTAGGGATATGGCCTTCTCTTCATGACATCCAGCTGGCTTGACATTGGAATCTGTTCATCATCCATGACCAAAACTCACATATCAGCCTGTAGCGGTAGGATGATCAAGAACACCTGGATAGGACTAGCCACCTGAAAAAGAGCGACTTGAGAGTATCACATGAGGAGCTAAAGCTATCTTTGCGAAAATTCTAAAACCCCAAGTCTCAAAGCATGGGTAGTGTGAGTTGACTTGATTTCAAGCTATTCCTCCCTCAATAGCTATAAGATAACTTGGTAGCCACCATGAATGTTCACAAATGCAGGAAAAAGCTCGGAATAATCTGTATGCAGGTCAACTCTTGGGAGAATACAACCACCATAGTTCTTCATCCTTTACTCGAGGACGAGCAAAGAGCTAAGTGTAGGGGAGTTGTTGGCGGTCCTTAACTCGATTCTAACCCCGCCAACTTTAGCCTAGGCAACACCAACTTTCACCTAGAATAGGGCTCTACCCTAACTATTTCCACGGTGTGGTGCGATTATTTGTTTTGCGGGACATAACCGAAAAACACTCAAAATGGACCAAGACATGAAGAAAAACACTTGTATAAAAATACATTTTATTTTTTTGGTCCAAGCAAATAAGACAAAAAGGAGGAGAAATCCAACTCGAAGCCAAGCCCACCAGAAACACCAGCATGGGCCGGCCAGAGGCCCAACAGAGAGGCAACCGACCAAAGCTGAAGGCCGGCGGGGCCTAGCCAGGCGCGCGCGCGCCCACTGGAGCGCGGCCCAGGCCCAGCTTCGGTTGGTCGGTTTGGTTACCGCCCCTGATGGTCGGTTCGGGGGTGTTTTCGACATTTACCCTGCGGAAACCGACCATCCCACTCCTATATAAGCATGGGCAAGCCTCCTCCTTCAAACAATAATTTATTATTCATTTTTAGTTCTCACTCTTCACCACACCTCCACTCTACAAGTGTACAATAGAGAGAGTAGAGCCACTCTACCTAGCCTAGCTAGAATAGAAGTAAGGAGTGAGAGAGGAGCAAGAGTAGAGCATCTCTCCAAGAGAGCTCTCGGGAAGCTAGTCTTCCACGGGCGGAGTGCTTAGGACTTGTCGGCTCCCTCCTCGCTTGTACCTCTACGATGTCTTGCTACTTGAAGTAAGACATCGTGTTTATCTTTCGGTAATACCTTTGAGTAAGTTATACTTGCTTGTTATCTTCTTGCGGGTTCGTCGTTCGTCCCGTGACGGAAGCTCTAGTAAGAGGACCCCGATAGAGACGGAGTTCCTGGCCACCGCTAGAGTTGTAGCAACGGCATAGACGTGGTGTCTAGGCTAGGACCTACCTTCGTTTGCCTCGTAGTCCACGGTTGAGGTGGTAGGCGGCAGGTGGTGACAGCCCTGTCCATCCCTTGTAATCCCCCACGTCCGGCTACGGCGTAGAGCTATAGGCCGGCATCACTTGGCAGACCAGGTGCGATCCGGTGCCCGAAGTAAGAAGTATAGCAACAAGTTTAGCCACCTCTTAGGCCCATTACCCTAGAAAACCTCATTACCTAAGCTATCCTACTCGATCTCTGGGCAACCTCTGTTTAGAAATAACTCACAAGCCGTTCTTCGTGAAAGAAATACGATACCCGATTACTCACCGGGTGAAGTGCTATAACGGTGATTTCCGTGCGCTTCGGATTTGGCTGCATACGCTAAGAAACGCCAACAGATCATTAGGGTATGTAACCCATTTGTTAGTAGGTACACATTTGTATATTTATAAATAGATCATTAGATGAATTATTTGTATAATGACATAAATAAATATTTGGAATCCTTTGATCATCAATCAAAAATCCAATAAGAGCCAAATCACTCATAATGCTTAAAGCGCTAGAAAATGTTGCATTACTAACCTATAATTCAACATGTGATAATAACTATGAATCAAGTAGGTTTCACTAAAGCTTAAGCTATGGTGGTTCTCTATGTGTCTCATAATATTACATAGGGGTATTTGTATGTCCAAGTCACATAGATGGCCCATGTCCTATGTTTTATATAAATCCTTGGTTGTAGTAGCTAGGCATTGTATGACTCCTAGGGTTAGCACTAGATGCACTAGTTAGGTTAACTAGGTTATTAGGTTATAAGTTGTTAACTAGGTTCCTTATTCCTTAGCTTGGTTTGCTAAACATATTCACCATATGTATGGCAATGTAGTAGTTCACTAGGTTTCATGTTTTAGGGTCCGGGCACATTAGTACGTTGTCTCACTAAAGTGGACTAGTGAGGGTTTATACATTAGAGTAGTTAAGTAGCTAAAACTAGTGTGGGTAGCCTCTTCTACTATGGCTTAGGGTTAAGGATTAATATTCCCATATGTGGAGTCATGATCATAGGTTGAAGTTACTATGTCAAGGGCTGGTGTGATTCTACTGGCCTCTTACTGGCTATGGCTAATCATTGGTTGGCTATAGGGTTTATAATATGGACATGTGTATATATATACATATTATACCTTGGTAACATTGCTACTAACTCTAGTATGGGTTCATTAGGGTTTAGGTTCTTGACCTAGGGACTATCACAAGGGCATATCGTGGTTAGTGATTGGTCATAGACTCTCGTCAGTAAGTATAGGATGTTACCATAAGGTCCTAATCACATGTGGCTTAAGGAACACATTAAGACACATGTGAAGATATTATAATGCGGTGCTATTTGTGCAACTACGTAGGGTTTCCTACATAACAAGCATCAAACATGGGTTTGTTTAGAAAAAATTTTGTAGTTGGGATTTTTGTGTTTGGTGAATTTTCTGGGTTGTTACAGTCAGTCCATGGGGAGCAGTACGATCCGACCAGTGAGGAGTGGCTTGATCCAGAGCTCGTGATGAGGGTGGGGAAAGGCAAGAAGCGTGGGCGGTTCTGGCTTGGCGACGGCGTCCTCGACATGACCACGACTCCTCCTCTGAACCATATCCGAGCAGCGAGCATGAGCTCAAGCCCGGCCATACGCCAGTGCCCGACCGTGGTGTCGACATTGCAGGTAAGTGTTCCTCTTCCATTCCTCGTTCTCTAACTTGTACATACCTTAGCTCCACAATCTTGAAACATTGGGGTCAAATGTTGCAGGCACAGATGGCGGCGATGGAGGTCGAGCGGCAAGTCCAGCAGGAGAGGCCGGCGGCTTTGGAGGCCGAGCGGGAGGTCGAGCGGCAGAGGTTGGCGGCTATGAAGGCCAAGGTGGAGCACGATCGGCAGCAGATGCACAGGAGCTCAACTACGTGCGGAGTCTTGCCCAGACCCAGGGTGGAGAGATCCCACCGTTCCTGCTTAGTCAGCAGCCGCCTACACCTCCACCTCAGCATGATTCTACTCCGGTGAGTATGACGAATGTTTTAGTTTCTCTAAATGTGAAATCTAGTGAAACCTAGTAAAACCTAGTGAAACCTAGTGGTGGTGGTGATGGTGGTGGTGGTGATGGTGTCGAAACCTAGTGAAATCTAGTGAAACACGTTCCGCATCTTCTTGTTTGTGCAGCGTCAGTCGGCGGCGTCGAACTCCCCTCACCTTCTCCTCGGCAACTCCCCGGGATCGCACACGGGGCCTTCTTCTCTGCCCGGACCGTCGCCTTGAGCAGTTTGGCACTTCCTACCTCTTGTTTACACTTGTCTCTTGGCTGTCGTACTTTACGCTTGTGGCATGGAGACTATACACTTCTTTGTTTATGTTTGTGAGTTCGAACTTGGAGACTATACACTTCTTTGTGACGTGGATGTGAATTATGTGATGTTTATGTGAATTATGTGATGTGGATGTGTTTAATGTGATGTGGATGTGGTTAATATGTTATGCATCGTGACATATGTGTTTATCTTGTGAATGGAAATGCAAAAAAAAAAAAATCCCTGTGGCTTTGCCGAGGGCTATGGTCATGCCCTCGGCAAAGCTGGGAATTCTGGAACACACAGATTCCATAGCACTCGGCAAAGAGGGAGGCTTTGCGGAGAGCTTTGCCATAGCTCTCGGCAAAGAGTATTTTTTTAAAAAAAATTGAAAATTCTGTGCCGAGAGCTCCGGTGGCATGCTCTCGGCAGCGATTTTTTTAAAAAAAAAATCAAAAATTCTTTGCCGAGAGCCGTATCCGGCTCTCGGCAAAGACTGACGTTACCGTCATCTCGGGATGTCACGGCGAAAGACTTTGCCGAGGGCCGGCCGACGCTCGGCAACGCCTTTGCCGAGAGCCCGACATATGCTGCTCTCGGCAAAGAATTCTTTGCCGATCAGTACAATGCCGACATGCCTTTGCCGAGAGCAACGCTCGGCAAAGCCTTTGCCGAGGGCAAAGCCTTTTTTGCCGAGCGTATCAGGCTCTCGGCAAAGGACTGGAATCCAGTAGTGTTAGGGAGGTATTCTCCAAAGAAACTTAACTCCAGCGTCCCCACACCTCTTGCAGTTGCACCCTCCGAATTAAGAAGGGTTTGCCGGTTAGTCTCGAGGCTCCTTCCCCGACGCCTCCGTGTCAATACAGGCCTAAACCGCTCCTTCCCCGACACCTGCATATCAATACAGGTCTAAACTCTAAACATCTTAGATACATCTTTGGTGACTCTTTGCTCCAATTGTCCTCCACCACCCGCTCAGCAGTGCCCTACCAGGCTCACTCAACGCCCTTTAACTCGCCACCATCACGAGGCCCCTCACATTATTGTAAACCCCACGTACCACCGCCGCAGCCTGCAACGACTCCGCCTCTCCTTCCCAATTGCATACATCTCCAACAGATAGCGATCAAACGCTGTAAGATTTTGGTTAGCCTCGATCGGTTTCACCCCACAAAAAGACGATTCCATTGGCAGGGCCTTTGCACGTAGCAAAGTCTAGCGCGGCATTTTAAGGGTTTTCTCTTGCAAGGCACGACAGCAGCGCGGACAGCGGCGGCGGCGGCAGCGCGAGTAGGCCGCAGTGGCAGAGTTGCCCATGCAGGTTTGCCATCTCGCTGAAGGCCGGTGCCGAGCCCCAGAGCGCCTGAGCTGTTCATGGAGTTTCAGTTTTTTTTTTTCAACCGAAGAACCGACTAAAAAAACGAAAACCAAACATGCCGGTTTTCTATTCTAGAAAACCGATCAGTTGTTATCTTCTGAGAAACCGAATGTTTTAGAAACCGGAAAACTGAATTGAACCGAACTGTTACTTAGTAAAACCGAATGCGAGTCTGACTCACACGAAAATCTCATTAGGAAGAGTAGTGGCGAGACGAGACGATTCATTTCCGATCATCAACAAATGATTTGAAAAAAACCCACCAATCCAATGCATCTACGTGAATTTTCCTTAGGGAATAAACGTGAAAACATCATTTCGGGACGAATTGAGGAAAATGGAAAATAAAAAGGAAATAAAAGAGGAGATATGGCGTTCAAAATAAGAGATCCACGTACTTACACGATAAATTTGTGAACCAATTTTTTTCCAAGGGTCGGCAAAATCTTTGTCGAAATATATTAGTAGGATTAAGAAAAAAACTATACACACAAATTACAAGCCTTCAGGAAAGGAAAAAACTGAAGAGGCACTAACCAAAAACCATAAGAGAGAAGAAAGAAAAACCCAAAACATGGAAAACAATCACAAAGGAAGACTCTGCTAGTCTAAGGCCTGAGCGTTGGGTGACATAAAAGTTAGGCATAAAGACTAAAAACACAGCTACATGATTCGCTTCATAATCCATCTTGGTCATTTGCGTGTGAAATCTAGTGCTGAGCATGGCAAAATTATACAGCCAACCAATTTTTTCTAGTACAAACAGTGTTGCGGTGTGAATGTGTCACCAATGGTCCTTCCCCGACGCATGCGTGTCAATACAACCCTAAACATCTTACATACATCTTTGATGACCTTTTGCTCCAACTGTCCGCTCCACCCATCCGATTGTCTTCCACCACCAGCTCAGTGGTGCCTTAGCTGCCTCACTCGCCGCCCTTTAACTCGCCACCATCATGAGGCCCCTCACATTATTGTAAACCCCTCCCCTCCTACCACCACCTCGCCTACTGCCGCTGCCTGCAACGACTCCCTCTCCCCTTCCCAATTGCGTACATCTCCAACCAGATAGCGATTAAACGCTCTAAGTAAAGATTTTGGTTAGCCTCAAGGGTTTCACCCCACAAAAAGACGATTCCGTTGGTAGGGCCTTTGCATTATGTGGCAAAGTCCAGAGCAATATGTTAAGGGTTTTCTCTTGCAAGGCAGCGCTGGCAGCGCGGTGGCGGCGGCAGTTCAAGTAGGCCGTATGGCGGTGCTACCCACGCAGGTTTGCCATCTCGCCAAAGGCCTGAGCCAAGCCCAAGCGGAGCGCCTGGACTGTTCATGGAGTTTTTTTTTGGTTTAAACTGAAGAACCCAACTAAAAAACACAAAAACCAAACATGCGGCCGGTTTTCTGTTCTATGATCAGTTGTTGTCTTCTGAGAAACCGAATCTTAGAAACCGAAAAACTAAACCGAACCGTTAGTTAAAACCGAATGTCTAGTCTGACTCGCACAGGAATCCCATTAGGAAGGGCAGTGGCGAGACAAGACGATTCATTTCCGATCAGCAACAAACGATTTGAAAAAAAACCACCAATCCAATCCACCTACGTGAATTGGCCTTAGGGCATAACGTGAAAACATCATTCAAGGCTGAATTGAGAAAAATGGAAATTAAAAGGAAAAGAAAAGAGGAGATATATATGGCGTACAAAATAAGAGATCCACGTTTACTCAAGAGAGAGAGAGAGAGAGAGAGAGAGAGATCCACGTACTTGCACGATAAATTTGAGAGCCATTTTTTTTCCAAGGGAGGCAATAACAAAAAGGAGAGAAAAAAAACCAAGACATTGAAAACAATCACAAAGGAAGACTCGCTATTCTAAGGCCTGAGCTTTGGGTGACATAAAACTTAAGCATAAAGACTAAAAACACAGCTACATGATTCGCTTCATAATCCATCTTGGTCATTTACCCACACGCTATGTTGTGCTCCACTGTTAAAAATAGCAATTGTGTGAAATCTAGTGCTGACCATGGCAAAATTAAACAGTCAATTTTTTCTAGTGCAAACAGTGATGAGGTGCGAATGTGTCACCAAAGGTCACAACTCAGAGCTGGAACCGTAGCCAGCCTGAATGACGCCGGATCAGCTTTGTTAAAATGACGCCTTCCTGCTCAAGCAATGGTTGGCAAAGACATGCTTGCACGAGGTAATTGCATATGCATCTCTGGCATGAATTGTCTACGATCAGAAAGGACACGTGCGTGATTGAGTAAATTAAACTTCTGTTTGGGTTATTTCAGTTCATAGGGGTTTCGGCTATGAGCAACGAACAAGCTCAGGCTGTTAGGGCTCAGCTCATTTAGTTCGGGAGCCAACTCATGATCCAGTAATAAAATAATAAGGACGAGTTCACATCTTACATCATGATCGTTACACTCATCAATAAATTAAAATGGCCATGACGACATAGGATTCGATTAATAGCAAACCATGTATCTTAGTATCTTACATCCTAGCTAGGTCATTTGTTCTAAGAGATGACTACATCATATAATAAAAGATAACATTAATCACCAAAGTCACATCAACGACATGGTTAGAACCTCACCATCTCAGGTTACTAGATCATCACTATTGGAGAATGCAATCCACGTCCAGCCTACACAAACAAAACTGTATAAGTACTTAGTACCATCAGTAATAAAAACATTACACTTCATCAGGAGTATAAGTACTACAATTCATATGTAATCAACAGATTAATTGTATAAAGCAATTCATATATGTAATCAGCCAACATTTCCATGTTGTTGTAAGGTGTTTTAGAAAGCTTAAAAAAACTGATGAACCATTAATCTACCTAATACAGGGCGGTTGTATTTGTTTATAAGATTATTTTTCTCTCAAAAGAAAACAAAATAATTCAAGTTCGCCATAAAATAATTCTGAAGTAGCAGAAACCAAACAGTTTAAATGATCAGGTGAGTTGCAGACCGTTTTCCAGTAAGATTTCAAACAATCTCAAGTTCACAATAAAATAATTGTGTGCTGTTGTGTTTAGCAACGTTGTTCAGTTTCTTCATACTATAAAACACTAAAGAACAGAGAAGCTTTCAGTCGAAGTTACCAGCCCTGTGTGGCAACGCTGGTCAAAAAAGAGGACTCACAATCACCCTAATTCTATGTTTGAACATTCAATTTCAGCATTACAACAGCTGAATTCCAGCATTAAGTATGTGTAGCCAATTTTTCATGGAACTTAAACCTTCCTAGCTCAAACCAGCAATAATAAGCAACCAAAGTAATTAGCAATAAATTAGTTAACAATTGGAACACATTAATCAGCAAGCAAGCTACTGAACACAACAGATTTTTTTTTTTTTTTTTGACAAACTCCACAGCTGCACGGGGTAATAGCAGCAAGCTACTTAAAACAGCCCTATAATGGAAAAACTAGCTAGCTTAAATTTAACTACCAGCGCGCAAGCATATGAGAAACGGGTCCCAACAATTTTAGAAACATATCTTCAAAAATAGAACCTTGAATGCAAGAGAATTTCTAATCTATTATGCCATAAAGAAAAATATGCTTTTCAATCAAAGCAAGATAACAATTTTGCAAATTAGTAAGATAGCAAGTAGTTTGAAATATTCTTACTAAGTCTGCAATCATCCATTAAGGCATCAGAAAATAGTAACTGATTTGCTAACAAACAACCATTGAACACAAGATCATGTTTCTTATAAGATACACAAGTTAACCGACAATTTAGCCTTATGGGTCAACAGAAGTAGCATAGACAAATAGGAAGAGAAAAAGATATAATCAGAATTCTCAAGTATACAGATAGAAAGAGTAAAAGATATAATCTGAATTCTCATAAGTAGGCGTTACGAAAAGAGGTTTTTCTACTGTATATTCACAAGTACAGTATGCTTCGAGCAATTTGCATGGATAGCAATGCTAACAAAGTAAATAAAATCATTTAACAAACCATCCATGCGAGTTATTTATCCAGCTCTAAGCAGCCACTAACTATAGACACTAGACAGCTACTAATAAAAATTTCACTCCAAGTCCACAGAGCTACATTCACATGCAAATTTGCAGATACGCCTTTGTTGCAATTTGCATAGAATAATTTGGGACAAATCATTATCGAAAATTATAACTAATATTATCGTGGTTAGAATCTGCCAACGAAGTGTGTTCTGTCCTTCACTCCTTCCAGCACTAAGCATCTTGAAGAGTCTATATGCAAAAACAGCGAAAGCAGCACTAACAAAATGGAGAAGACATCAGATCAGGTAATAGCACTTCTCAATTTCTCAGACTCCCTCCATATTTTTACATGATATACAGTAACACTGCAGGGCACTTATTTGTGGATATGGACGCTTATCAGTGTGCATCAGAGAAGCTACAAGGCGGTGTTAATTATAGTTACTCCATCCATCTATGCAGCAAGAACCCTCAGATCTCCGCCATCCCTCTCGCAGTCTCGCATGACCAGAGATTCAGCAGATGGCTTCTCGTCGCCATGGAGAACCAGGACGTAGAACCCACCGGCCTGGGTCGCGGCGGCCACGACCCAGCCCGCGACCGCGAGGCCCAGGGGCATCACCTCCCCGGTCTTCCACATGAAGGCGGCGGTGAGCGTGGTGGTGAGGAGCCACACGGCGAGCTTGGGGCGGCCGCCCGCGGGGGAGCCCTGCGGCGCGACCTCTCCACGGCGGAGCGCGCAGACGAGCAGGGCCAGGTTCAGGTAGGAGAAGACGACGAAGGCGGCCCCGCCGCGGTCGCCGTCCTGCAGGAGGCGGCGGACGGAGAGCGCGGAGCTGACCGTCAGGAAGACGAGGGACGCCACGGTGGCCCTGGAGCTGGAGACGCGGCGGGTGGTGACCATGGCCGCCGCGGGCTTGCGGGTGGGATCGCTGACATAGGGGAGCTCCGCCGCCATGGGTGAGGGGTGGGGAACTGGGATCGGGGCTGCTCGGTGATCGAATCGCTGTGTTGAGAGTGGGAGAATTTGGGGCTTGTGCGCCGCAGTCACGTCCCTCCTTCCCCGAGTCGCCCACGCGCAGGCGGCGTCGGGGCGACACCCCTGCCCGCCGCCGGTCCTCCTCCTCCCCCCAACCTCCACCTCGCCGCCGCCTGAGTGCGCAGCCCGGAGGCCGGCGCGGCGCGCGAGGATGGTGGCGGCGGGGCGACATCCCGGGCGGCGCGCGACCCTACCTCCAGTGCGTTGGAGATGTTGCGCGACTGAGGCGGGCGGCGCCGGTCTTCCCCGGCGGTTGGCGGCGGCCCTGGTCCCTCCCTGGCCGGATCCGCTCCCCCCTCCGCCGGATCCATCGTCGCTACTGGCAGGGGTCGGTCGGGGAGGGCTGCAGCGGTGGTTGGTGGGGACCAAGGGCGAGCTCCGTCCGTGGCCCGGGGATGGGGCTCCGGCTTTCCTGCCACCGGATCCGGTCTTCCCTGACCGGGTTCTGGGCGTTGTGGTGGCAGCGGCAGTTGGTGGCTCGGTGGTGTGGGGTGCCTTCCCTGTGGTGGTTCCGGTGGTGTTGGGGGGCTGGCAGCGCCCCCCCTCTCCCTCCCTCCTCCGGTGCTGTGGTGCTGCTGCCCGGTGGCCATGGCAGTTTGCTGTCAACTGCTGCCGGGATGGGGGTGTTCGGTGGTGGAGGAGCGGCTCTTCGGCGGCGCCATGGTGGTGTGGCCGGCTGTGGTCTTGGCTGGTTTGCGGTGCCATGGCGGTGCTGCGGATTGTTCCAGACATGGCGGTCGCTGCTTCTCTCCAGGCGGGGGAATCATCGGCAGGGCGTCGTGGGGCTGCTGCCCTCTCGGGTGTGGGGGGCGGCGGAGGGGCTCCCTCCTCCTCTGCTCGCCCTCCGCCTCCTCTTGGTGGTGACCGTTTCGTGGCGGTGGCTGGGGTCGTGTTGGCGTTGGGGGGCGGATTCGTCTTTGCCGTCCCTCCCCCATGCCTCCGACTGCCGTTGTGGGGCGGCCGCTATGAAGACGGAGGCCTTGGCGTCCACGGGGGTGCTGGTCCGGGGCTATGCTCCTGTTCCGGCACCTTCAGGGGGTGGCAGTGCCTGCGGCGGGAGCTCGGCTGATGGCGGTAGTCGGCGGCGGCTACGGTTTCGGCGAGCGGTTGGTGGATGTTCACGGTGGCGGAGGGCTGGTGTTCGGCAGGGGTCTTGCCAGGGTGCTGGCGCAGCTTTGCGGCTGCTAGCGTGGCCGGCGCGTCTACTCTGGTGAGGCTTCTTCTGATGGCTGGCAGGGACCTGAGTTTCTTGTCCGAGTCGGTGCTGGGGTTCTTTTGGGCGAAAGCCTGGCGACGGCGACACTTGTGGGTGTCGTTCCCCTGTTGAGGGCGTCGCGTCCTTAGCACATTCCATGGGTGAGAACCCAGTCCTGTCATGGACGGACGACGGCGGCGCTTGGACGTCGTTACCTTCTTGAAGGCGTCGTTGTGGAATTCGACTCGGCTAGGTTGTCTTGGGCAGTGCTTCTTCGTCGTCTCTGTCAACGTGTTCGTGGTTGGTGTTGGCTGGCGGTTTTTCCTTTAGTGGCTTAGTTTTTTAGGTGTTTTTGAGTTCTGTTGAGTTGGCGTCAGTGGTGGAGCTCCTAGCAGTTTCATGTCGGACGCTCGTGTCGATGACCCAATTCGACCGAGCTCTAAGCGGTTTAGAGGCTTGTTGTCGATGTCCCAATCCGACCAAGCGCGGAGCTGAGTTGAGTTGGCGCTTTTGTGGCGCAAGTTGAGCTGTTTTTTGGTACCTATGTGTATGTTGGAGTAGGGTACCCTCCAAACTATATGGTTTTTTTGGCCCGGTTTCCAGTCAAAAAACTGGGATGGCACCTGCCTTTTCTTTTTTCCTCGTCTAATAGAAATCCCGGCAAAGCTTTTGCCGGCCTTTCGAAAAAAAAAAACGTCCCACCGTGAGTTTTCACTTTTCACTGAAACGAAATTTCCGTGACTCGACCGAGCCGCGCATGGTCGCCGCGTGCTAGTCTGAGTCTGCCACAACGCTCCTGGCAGACTCTGGCCCGGCCTGGCTCATCTCCTGGTGTCGTGTTGATCAATCATTTTTTTTTTAAAAAAAAAAAGAAACGAGCTTTAGCATTGTTGGCTATGCAATCCTAGGTACATGCATGTTATGAAGATGACAACAGATCCATACCCGACAGGTAGTATCTATCCATATCCGTACCTGCGAGATGAGTTTTTACCCATCAGGTTACCCGCGAACAAGTACGGGTAGGAAACTTCTTCCAGACCCGTACCCGCGTGGGTAATTCTATCCGCCAAGTTACCCACACCCGACATTAAACCTGAGATTACATATATTTATCATACATTCATATGTAAAAAATAACTCTTTCCAGCAATAACATACATTCATATTAAACTTGACATCATTGCAACAAGCTAACAGTAGCATATATGATAATACGGAGTTCATAGTAGCATATATGATAATACGGAGTTCATAATAGCAAATTAATAGTAGCACTAGGGGTGTTTTAGTTGGACTTGGGTTACATTGTTGGGCTTTATGAGCTGAAATGTGCAGGGTATCTCATTATTTCTACGAGTTTTTTTGTTTACCCACAGGTACGCAGGTATGGGGAGTATACACACACCCGTACCCGTCATACCCGTGGGTAAAGGTTTTTTGCCCAGTAACATACCCACGGGTTAAAAATTCATTCCGGACCTGTATTTTTATCGGGTAAAACCCGCGGGTACTCGGGTTTTGGGTACCCGTTGCCATCTTTAGTTATGTAAACGAAACAATACATTTCTAAATGTTTTAGAATTGAGGATCAAAAGATCTCAGCCTGTTCTTTTTTTAACGGAATTTGGGATTCCATTACTCAACCTGGTCAGCAACATCGCTTGACACTCATTACATCACACAATCTGGCACTCTGGCCTATGGCTGTGTGCAGCCGCAGTTGCAACCACAGCAACTTATTCCACGTGCAGCCACAGCGACCGATTCGAACAGCCTCTATATTGGAGTAAATTAAACTTTTGTTTGGGTTGTTTGAGTTTATATTAGGGGTTTTCGGCTACATGTTTTTGCACAGGGGCCAACTCATGATCCAATAAAATAAGAACGAGTTCACATGTCTTACATTCATCAACAAGAGTAGCCAAGACAGACATAGTATTCGATTAAATAAAAATTTGTATCTTGGTATCTTACATCCTAGGTCATTTGTTCTAAGAGATGACTAAACAATCATATAAGTCGCATCAACGACATGGTTAGGACCTCACCATCCCAGGTTACTAGATCATCACTATTGGAGAATGTAATCCACATCCAAACACACTTAAAACTGCATAAGTAGATAAACATAGTACCGTCAGTAATAGAAACATCACACTTTATCAGGAGTACCAAGTACTACAATTCACATGTAACCAACAGATTACTTGTATAAATCAATTCATATGTAATCAGCAAAGTGAACATTTCCAGTTGTAAGGTGTGTTAGAAAGATTACAAAATCTGAATTCACCATAAAATAATTCTGAAGCTGCAGTCTAACTATTATAATAATAAGTGAGGGTTACAAGGTGGGTCCCAGGTAGGTGAGATCACAACTACCGGGGTGAGATCACAACTACCAGGGGACAACTCCGTCTACAATAGTGGGGGTGGTCGCCTTTTATAGTGACCTGCCTCCCCAAACCAACAAAGACTCAAATGCCCTCTTAGGGATTCTGGAACCTTAATTCTATGCCTTATTACAAGTGGGCCCGGGAGGGCAACTGGTGTCTTCTTCCATCGCGCCAGAATCCATGGGCCGCCAGTCTTCTCGGCGCTTCAGGAGCCCAGAAATGCTTAATGGGCCGCTGGGCTCTCTTGGTCTTCTTCTTAGGCCCCGAAGGTCTTCGCTGCGCCAGGGCTTGCCTCTGCTTGATGTTTCGGGACCCCTCCGCTGGATCCCTCGCCGAGCGCGGTTGGTCGGTGGCAAAGACCTCCGCCGATCAGGTCGGGACCTCCGCTTGCTAGGTCCGCACCTCCGCTGGATCCCTCGCCAGGCGCAGTCGGTCGGTGGCAAAAACCTCCGCCAATCAGGTCGGGACCTCCGCTTGGAACACGGTGCGGACCTCCGCTGGATCCCTGCATTTACTCAGGCTCGTCTGGAGCCTCAGCATCCAACAGACATAAACAAGGTGAGTCAGGTTAGAAAATATTTGGCATGGGAGGCACTTTGCCTCCGTCACTCTACTACGGCCTCCAACATCTAGGGGTGACTATATAGTGAAAAATTAGACAACACCACGGTTTTTAGAGGTTTTTAGGGGGTGCCTTTGCACCCCCTAGCTGTCAATGCAGCTTTGCCCCACATATAAGCCCCTAGCTAGCTACAACGATCGCGCCATGTGATTGCTCGGAGGAACACAACGTAACATCACACACAAACAGGATCATGGCGTCATGGCCAACATTCCTTAGTTTCCTCCTCCTGACATGCAACTCGGCCATCGCAATCCACAGGTCAGGCTGGAACGCCACTACGACACTCTTCGTCGGCGCGACGTACGCCACCCGGCCTGGTCCTGCTCCTCCTCTGCCTGCGTCGGTTCGAGACGGTGCCGCCCGGGTCGCCGGCCAGGAACCACGCCAGAGCCGGCGTCTGGCTCACCACCACGCTGCTGACGGCCGTGTTCTCGTGGAGGGTCTCCGCGCTGATGCCGCCGTCCCTTGCCGCTGCCGTGTGGCTGACGGCTTGTGTGTGAGAGAGCGTGATTATTGTGTATTTATTTGTGTAGTTGCCTAGGTACTTCAAGCATGTATGTTACTAAGACCAATATATCTTTATCTTTACCTAATAATTAATCACGGAAATTTCCTACCTCCTTTTCTATCCGCCAACGCCTTTCTGTCTGCCAAGACCGTGTCCGCCACCGCCAAGACCGTGTGCTGTATGCATCGCGTAAACAAATAGGAAAGAAAAAAATCTGCATGCCGTAAATAAATAAGAAAATAAAAAAGTATACCGTGTACGAATAAGAGAAGAAAAAGAAACATGGCCTGTTGGTCTGGGCAAATAAATAGCGGACCTGCGTTAAGAACGCCACAGGCTCCCATCGTGTGCTAATCCGAGTCTCCCAACCTATTATTAGTTAACCATAGTCACTACACCTATTATTAGTTACCTAGCAAATAGGCCCTTGCAACAGGAGAAAAAAACTATTGAACATTTATACAAAATAATTAAATGAAATATCTACTTATATTTCAAGCGTGACATCCATAGCATAAGTATGCTGAGAATAAATAATAATGTTCTATGAAACCTATATATTGAATAAAAATACATTGGCTGCAAGAGCGCGAACTGCCGTAGGCGCTGGGATACAGTTGCCGTTGTGGCCATGGGGATGCCATTGCCACCGGGACGTGTGGTCGCCCGGCCACGGTCACCGTTGCACTAGGGACACGAGGCTAGAAGGGCAGGGGCGCGGAAGCCGGCACAGGGAGGGAGTGGTGGCCGGTGAGGACGTATGGTGAGGAACGGAGGAATTTGAAGACGTCCACTTAAGTGGAGAGGTTCCATGCCATTGAAAGATAGAGATAAGGTAGAGAGGAAATAGAAACAAAAGAAAAGTAAGAAAAGAAAAAATGAAAAAAAAATAAAAGTAAGGAAATAGAAAAAAGAAAAACTCACTATGGATACTTAATTCTTCAATAGCAGGTAACTTTTAGAATTAACATTAAATTAAAATATTATCATTTGAGTTGAAGTCTATAAGCTTAGAGATACTATTGCGTTTTCTCTCCCGTTGCAACGCACGGACATCTTTGCTAGTATGTATATAAACAATGAAATAGAGAGATTAGTGTGGAACAATTCTGATTTGTTCAGGCCTGGCAGGGACGATAGCGAGGATCCTTAGAGAGAGTGTGGCATGCCTGTTTTAATTTTGTGCATGTTAATTAGGGAGGTATTCTCCTAAGAAACTTATTAACTCCAGCCTGTTAGCCTCGAGGTTCCTTCCCCGACTCCTGCATGTCTCAATACAGGCCTAAACCCTTACACGTACTGCTACATAATTGATTTTTTTTGAAGGATCTGGAGAAGCCCCTGCAGTTGATAGAATTAATAAAAGCATCGAAGTTCAGTTACAAAAACAAACGGACAGTAAAGCAAAGCAAAGGAGGAGCAGGAAGAGAGTATCTTGCAAAATCAATACTAAAATACTTAACCAAGGCGGGCGCTACTTTTTTTTTAGAAACAGGAGGGGTTTTACCCCCTACTGGAATTTTATTAAATAAAAAGAACAATTACAAGCTCAACAAATGAGTCTCAGGAAACAAAAAAAGTTACAAAGAAATTAAAAAGATTACACAAAAACATCTAGCCATGAATACAACAGAGCTTGGTCTTCTTTCTTTGCGCGCAGGATAGCCTGGACAAAAACTCTTTTCGGAAAATTACTTTGCACCTTTGAATTGAATTGTCTATGCCTCTGAAGATCCTGTCATTACGCGAGGTCCATATTGCCCAACGCATAGTCACTATGACTTCCATGAAGAAAGGACGCTGAAATTGCAACCGAAAACTTTCCAAAATCTGGAAAGTGTCCACCGTGTTTGGTACCAATAGTTGGAGACTCCCCCAGGAAGCCAAGGAGAAAGGACAATGAAAAAACAAATGAGGAAGATCCTCCTCTACAGCAAGATGACAGAGAACACAGTTGTAAGATTGAAGATGCATCGTCTTTGGACGAAGCAAAGACCTAGTACTTAATCTGTCTTTTAGAAGGAGCCAGAAGAAAAACTCTCTCTTGTTTTGACAAAAGGAATTCTCGAGCCACCCAAAGGAAGGATGCACTTGGATATGACCAGTGAGGCATCTATAGGCACGACTGGAAGGGAAAAGATTTTATCCCCAAATGTAGGACCAGACATCATTGTCAGAAGTAAGTTGAAGGTCCTGCAACAGAAGTGTGAATTCTTGGTATTGTTGATATGCTTCCGGCGGTAGAGGCAAGTGGAACTGGGTGTGTAGTTCTGGAGTGGAGACTACCGAAGCAACTGAGATATTATCCTTTTTACAAAAGGAGAAGAGTTCTGGATATTGTTCACTAAGAAGGTTGTTGGACCCAGGAGTCATGCCAAAGAGAGCAAGTATCATCGATTGAATCTGAAGCAATGCCTTTAAATTTAGTGAGCAGTTTCAGGACATCTCGCCACCAAAAGGAACCCCTGAAAATTGTGTCAGAAGATGGAAGTTTACTGCCAGAGTAATATTTGCTCCATACCAGCTGAACCCAAGGGATAGTTTGTTTATTGAAAAATTTGTGGAGGTGTTTGAGAAGAAGGCTTTCATGCGGGCGCTACTTTTGTTCGCCACGGTTAATGCCTTTGATTAATCGAGGCAGATCTTTTTTATTTACCATGGCGGGCACTTTTGTCCGCCTCGGAAAATCGATTTAACACGTCGAGGTGGGCCTAATTGCCTGTTGAGCTGGGGGCCAAATCTGGCAGCAGGCTAAGATTTGACTCACTGGTGGGCTTAGTTTTTTTTTTCAAATGATTAACAAAGCGGGCATCCTAAAGTGACTGCCTCGGTTAATCGATTAACCGTGGTGTGCACTGGTGACCGTTGCGGTGGAGTCATGATTAACCGTGACTTTTCAACCGCGCCTGACGGCTTTGTCCGGCACGATAAATCCAAAACGCCCGCCTCACATAAAGTTTCCGTAATAGTGTTAACATCTTACATACATCTTTAGTGACTCTTTTCTCCAACTGTCCGCTCCACCCATCCGATTGTCCTCCACCACTAGCTCAGCGGCGCCCTAGCCGCCTCACTCGCTCTCCTTTAATTCGAAACCATCACAAGGCCCCTCACATTATCGTAACCCCCCCCCCCCCCCCGGCCACCTCGTCCACCGCCGCAGCCTGCAATGACTCCCCCTCCCCTTCCCAATCGCGAATATCTCCAACAGATAGCAATCAAACGGTTTAAGTAAATATTTTGGTTAGCCTCAAGGGTTTCACCCCACAAAAAAGACGATTCCGTTGGCAGGGCCTTTGCCTTATATAGCAAAGTCCATAGGGGTGCATGTTAAGGTTTTCTCTTGCAAGGCACAGAAGCAGCGTGGGCAACAGCGGCGACGGCAGTGCGAGTAGGCCACAGTGGCGGTGCTGCCCACGCAGGTTTTTCATCTCGCCAAAGGCCCGAGCCGAGCCCAAGCGGAGCACCTGGACTGTTCATGGAGTTTCGTCCTTTTGTTTTAAACCGAAGAAACATGCCGGTTTTCTATTCTAAAGAAAACCGATCGGTTGTTGTCTTCTGAGAAACCGGATGTTTTAGAAACTGAAAAACCGAACCGTTAGTTAAAACTTAATGCCTAGCCTGACTCGCACGGAAATCTCATTAGGAAGGGGGACGAGACGATTCATTTTCGATCAGCAACAAACGATTTGAAAAAAACCACCAACCCAATGCATCTACGTGAATTTTCCTTAGGGCATAAACGTGAAAACATTATTTCAGGGCTGAATTGAGAAAAAATAGAAAAGAAAAGGAAAGAAAAGAGGAGATATGGCATAAAAATTAGGCAACGCATCAGGTGCAAACCACAACTTCGTGAAAGCCCATGCAAACCACAACAAAAAGTCATCTAACTTCACCAAAAATAGTCACATATGTAGATGATATGATGATACACAACCTTATAAAATATCTTGTCCAAACTCGACATCATCTATGAGATATAAAAATAATAAATTTTAAGTCGAGAAAGTTGTCCAGATGATACGTTAGAAATTTATTG
This sequence comes from Themeda triandra, assembly GCA_018135685.1. Classification (NCBI taxonomy): domain Eukaryota; kingdom Viridiplantae; phylum Streptophyta; class Magnoliopsida; order Poales; family Poaceae; genus Themeda; species Themeda triandra. Next base: position 204,978 of record JAENPR010000973.1, on the reverse strand, counting down.
TTTTTATATCTCACAAACGCTGGTTTGGACAAGATGTTTTACAAGGTTATGTATCATTATACCATCTACATACATGTGTGATTTTTTTTTGATGAATTTAGACAACTTTTTTGCCATGGCTTGCATGGGTTTTGACCAAGATTGTGATTTACACCTGATCCGTTGCCATGCATCTTGGAATGGAGGAAATAGCTGTTTATGGAAAAAGCAGATTCACGTTTCAACTGTTTAGTTGGTTTTCTGTTTGTTGCCATCAGAAATACTTTTGAGAAGCTTAACCAAACCCAACGTGAATCAACACCAGGATAGTAGCCCTTGTTCCTACATAGTCGATTCCCCTTTGCCAACCATTATACCAAATTTTTTTTGGACAACAAACTATTATTCCAAACTTTTGAATCAGGAAGCTCCGTTGCTTGGAGAAATCAGCATAGAATTAGAATCTCTTTAGGCCTGACATATAAAAAAAGAAAGGCATCATGGTACGTATGGCCTAGTCCTACTCGGTGCTATATAGCGCTGAGCCGCTGACGAAAAACCAAATTCATGTACATACGCAACACAAGGTAGGATCAAGTTGATCATGTTGCCAAATTCTCTCCTCCAGAGGCTGGCAAGTTGGTGCCCGTGGTTGCTGAGAGATGAAACGAAGCAGCCTGTCAAGGTTCTCGTCACCGGCGCTGCTGGTACGTCGTAATTAAATTCAGAGCACACGAACCAAACTGCAGATAGGTCTCGGAAAAAAAAAAAGTATCGGGAAGAAAAAATGCAGACGAGGACTCTGAACTCTGGAGAACATCTATAGTCTCCCTGAAACGTGCTTGCATGGTGGATTGCTCTTGCAGGGCAGATTGGGTACGCCATAGTCGGCATGATCGCGAGGGGTCTGATGCTTGGGCCAGACCAGGCGGTGGTTCTCCACATGCTGGGCACCCCTAGATCGGCGGACGCCCTGAACGGCGTCAGGATGGAGCTGATTGATGCCGCCTTGCCTCTTCTCAGAGGTGCTCATCGTTTGCTGTCTGTTCATCTGCTGTGTCATGCGTTGATCGTTTGCTGTCGCTGCACAGGTGTCGTGGCAACGAGCGACGAGGCCGAAGCGTTCCGAGGCGTCAACTTCGCCGTCCTGATCGGCGGATTGCCGAGGAAAGAAGGGATGCAGAGGAAAGACCAGATCGCCAAGAACGTTCCCATCTACCAGTCCCAGGCCTCTGCGCTGCAGCAGCACGCTGCCCCAAACTGCAAGGTTCTTGTGGTGGCTAACCCTGCCAACACGAACGCGCTCGTGCTCAAGGAGTTCGCGCCCGCGGTGCCCGCCAAGAACATCACCTGCCTAACGCGGCTCGACCACAACCGCGCCCTGGGTCAGATCTCCGAGAAGCTGGGCGTGCACGTCGCCGACGTCAGGAACGCCATCGTGTGGGGGAACCACTCCTCCACGCAGTTCCCCGACGCCAGCCACGCCACCGCCAGGACCCAGCACGGGGAGAAGCCCGTCGTGGAGCTCATCGCGGACGAAAAATGGTAAACCGATCTATCGCGCGTCCTGATCATCAGTGGCAGATAGATGGAGCCTAGCTAGCGCCCTAGCTCCTCCAGCCTTTTCAGGCAACAGGATCATTACTTACGCACACATTGACACATGTGCATGTCGCTGCAATTATTGCAGGTTGAAGGAGGAGTTCGTCACCGTCGTGCAGCAGCGCGGCGAGGCGGTCATCAAGGCGCGCAAGCAGTCGAGCTCGCTGTCCGCTGCCAGCGCAGCCTGCAATCACATGAGAGACTGGATCCTTGGCACCCCCAAGGTTCAAGATATGCCCTTATCCAAGCTAGTTTGAACTTTACATCTACTCATGTTTGTTAGTGAAGGATTATAATTTTGGTCTGCAGGGCACGTGGGTGTCTATGGGCGTGTACTCTGACGGGAGCTATGGCGTTCCCAAGGGCATCTTCTACTCGTTCCCGGTGGCATGCAACAAGGGAGAGTGGTCTGTCGTGCAGGGTGAGCTCTTATCATTATACCAAGTCGGTAGCATCGGCAGCACCACGGTTCTTGGCATGATCTGTTTGTTGTTGCAGGTCTTGAGGTGGATGACTTTGCACGATCCAAGATGGAGCTTTCGGCGAATGAACTCGATGAAGAGAGGTCCATGGCGTACGAGTTCGTCAGCTCTGAAAGAGATCAGTAGATCACTTGTGTATACATGAGCCATAATGACGTAAACGAAAACGGTTATGAGCTGACAATTGTTACAAAACCACTAATAAAGCAGACAATCAAAAAAATAAAGCAGACAATGATAAACAGGAATGACTGTCCCCAGTTGATAAATTGCATGATCACGAGACATAAAAAAGAGGAAAAAGTAGAACGTGTCATGTCGATGGTTATCTTCGATCCAATAACAAGAACATACTTGCAGTTACCTTCCTAAGGGAACAGAGTACAATAATCACAAAAGAAGGGCAAATGTACTACAGTACATGTCCATTTGCCCTTCGCCATATTCAAAGAACTAATAATCATGTACAAACGATAATTTACAGGCATGTCATATCACCAGTTGGCAACTCTCCTTGATGTGGCATCTGTCGAGACAGAGCATCTCTACCTCCAACACACTCTGGACGTTGTCCAAGCAATGGTTAGCAAAGCACATGCTTGCACGAGATAATTGCACATGCATCTCTGGCTGAATTGTCTATGATCAGAAAACACGTACGTGATCGAGGAATTCTGTAGTACATATTCTCTGTTCTAAAATAGTTAACGTTTTAGTTATATAATAAATCTGAACAAGGACATCTCTCTAAGATACATAGCTAAAGGGTGTATAATATGCTTAATCAGACTTGACTAAAGAAGAAGCACCGGAGCTTTACAATTGTTGGCTATGCAATGCTACATGTGTGTTATGTACCAAACAATCTATGTCTAAATGTTTTATAATTATGAGGATCAAAAGATCTCAGTCTGGCTTTTGACAAAGCAATGGCTGTGGTTATGGCTATTGTTTGCCTACAACGAGCAAGCTCAGGCAGTTCGGGCTCGGCTCATTTAGCTCGGGAGCCAACTCAGGGTCCAATAAAATAAATAACCAAAGAACATATGCAAATTCCAATAGAATAAGAACGAGTTCACATGTCTTGCATCATGATCCTTACATTCATCAACAAAAGTGGCCAAGACGACATAGCATTCGATTAAAACAAATTTGTATCTTAGTATCTTACATCCTACGTTATTTTTGTTCTAAGAGATGACTAAATCATATAATAAAAGATAAGATTAGTCACCGAAGTCACATCAACGACATGGTTAGAACCTCACCATCTCAGGTTACTAGATCATCACTATTGGAGAATGCAATCCACATCCAGCCTACATAAACAAAACTGCATAAGTCAGATAAACTTAGTACCATCAGTAATAGAAACATTACAGGATTAAAAAAAAAGACACGTTAAAGACACGTTACACTTCATCAGGAGTACAAGTACTACAATTCACATGTAATCAACAGATTAACTGTATAAACCAATTCATATATATAATCAGCAAAATAAAAATTTCCATGTTGTTGTAAGGTGTGTTAGAAAGCTTAAAAAATCTGATGAACCATTAATCTAAATAATACAGGGTTGTATCTGTTTATGAGATTTTATTCTCAAAAGAAAACAAAGCAATTTCAAGTTCACCATAAAACAATTCTGAAGATGCAGAAACCAAACAGCTTAAAAGATCAGATGAGCTGCAGACCGTTTTCCAATAAGATTTCAAATAATCTCAAGTTCAAAATAAAATAATTGTGTGCTGATGTTTTGTTCAGCAACGTTGTCCAGTTTCTTCATACTAAAACACTAAAGAACAGGGAAGCTTTCACTCTAAGTTACCAGCCCGTATGGCAACGCTGGTCAAAAGAGGACTGCAAAATTACACTAATTCTATGTTTGAACATTCAATTTCAGCATTACAACAGCTGAATTCCAGCATTAAGTATGTGTAGCCAATTTTTCATGGAATTTAAACTTTCCTAGCTCAAATCAGCAACAATGAGCAACCAAAGTAATTAGCAATAAATTAGTTAACAAACTCCAGGGGGTACTAGCAGCAAGCTACTTATAAAACAGCAGAATAATGAAAAAAGTAGCTATGTGTAAATTTAACTATCAGCAAGCATCTGAGGCATGGATCCCAATAATTTTATAAACATATGGTCAAAAAGTAGAACCTTGAATGCAATAGAATTTCTAATCTATTATGTTATAAAGAAAAATAGGTTTTCCAATCAAAGCAAGATAGCAATTTTGGAAATTAGTAAGATAGAAAGTAGTTTGAAATATTCTTACCAGTCATCCATTAAGGCATCAGAAAATAGTTACTAATTTGCTAACAAACAACCGGTGAACACAAGATCATGTGTATTGTAAGATACACAAATTAACCGACAATTTAGCCTAGTAGTCAACAGAAGTAGCAGAGACAAATAGAAAGAGAAAAAGATAGAATCTGAATTCTCAAGTATACAAATAGAAAGAGCAAATGATATAATCTGAATTCTCATAAGCAATTTAAAATTCACAAGTTAAACATGATATATTGAATGCATTATCTTTTATTCAAAAAACGTTGTTACGTGCAATTGAAAAGAAATTTTTCTACTGTATATTCACAAGTACACTATGCTTGGAGAAATTTGCATGGATAAGAATACTAACAAAATCAATAAAATCGTTTAACACACCATCCATGCGAATTACTCTTTATGTTGGCAAATATTGTCACAATATACAATTGGACTAGTTTAAGGCATTTTTGTTTACATACATTTACTTAAGTCACATGGAGTTGCTCCAAACGGCTAGTTGAACCCGTTTAAGAAAGAATGGATCGAGCTGTGAAGACCAAGCTACTCACACTTTCCTATATTATATCTATTTTAGTTTTTTAGAACTTTTACTATGCATCTAGATATATGATATGTCTAGATACATAATAATACATGTGTATCTAGAAAAGCCAATGAAACCAATGGAACAGAGAGAGTACAAGCTATATATTTTGTCCAGCACTAACTATAGACAGCTACTAATAAATTTTCACTCCAAGCTCCACAGAGCTACATTCACATGCAAATATTGCAGATATTCCTTTGTTGTAATTTGCATTTCGAACAAATCATTATCGACAATTATTAATATAATATAACTGTGGTTAGAATCTGTCTAAGGAAGTGTGTTCTGTCCTAGCTTCGAGCACTAAGCATCTGTTCAAGTTAATTGGAGAGTGATGTACATGTATGCAAAAGTCGAAAGCGACGCAAACAAAATGCAGATGACATCAATCAGATCAGGTAATAGCAGTGGCTCCCTCCATATTTTTACATAATATAGTAGTACTGTAGGGCACTTTCTTTTATTTTGGGATACGATATGGACGCTCATCAGTGTGCAATCAGAGAAGCTACAAGGTGGTGTTAATTTTACTTACCCCATCTACACAGCAGGAACCGCCAGATCTCCCACATCCTTCTCGCAGTCTCGCATGATCAGAGCAGATGGCTTCTCGTCTTCACGGAGAACCAGGACGTAGAACCCACCGGCCTGGGTCGCGGCGGCCACGACCCAGCCCGCGACCGCGAGGCCCAGCGGCATCACCTCCCCGATCTTCCACATGAAGGCGGCGGTGAGCGTGGTGGTGAGGAGCCACACGGCGAGCTTGGCGCGGCCGCGCGCGGGGGAACCCTGCGGCGCGACCTCTCCGCGGCGGAGCGCGCAGACGAGCAGGGCCAGGTTCAGGTAGGAGAAGACGACGAAGGCGGCCCCGCCGCGGTCGCCGTCCTGCAGGAGGCGGCGGACGGAGAGCGCGGAGTTGACCGTCAGGAAGACGAGGATCGCCACGGTCGCCCGGGAGACGCGGCGGGTGGTGGCGGTGGCGGTGGCCGTCGCGGGCTTGTGGGGGGATCGCTGACGTAGGGGAGCTCCGCCGCCATGGGTGAGGGTGGGGTGGGGAACTGGGGATCGGGGCTGCTCGGTGATCGATTGGGGTTTTATTTGCGCGAGTTTTCAGTGAAATGAAATTTCCGTCTGAGAGTCGAGATAGCACCGACCATCATACTCTACATGTTTATCAATTGGGGTGAGGCCTGGCCCATCTCCTGCTATCGTGTTGATCAATCAAATTTTACCAAAAAAAAAAACTTTAGCAATCCTATGTACATGCGTGTTATGTAAACGAAACAATACATTTCTAAATGTTTTAGATTAGAATTGAGGATCAAAAGACCTCAGCCTGTTCGTTTTTTTAACGGAATTTGGGATTCCATTACTCAACCTGGTCAGCAACATCGCTTGACACTGATTACATCACACAATCTGGCACTCCGGCCTACAGTTGCAACCACAGCAACTTATTCCACGTGCAGCCACAACGACTGATTCGAACAACATCTATATTGGAGTAAATTAAACTTTTTTTTTTTTGGGGGGGGGGGGGGGGGGGGGGGGCTGTTTGAGTTTAGGGGCTTCGGCTACACGTTTTTGCACAGGGGCCAACTCATGATCCAATAAAATAAGGACGAGTTCACACGTCTTACATTCATCAACAAGAGTGGCCAAGACAGACATAATATTCGACTAAATACAAATCTGTATCTTAGTATCTTACATCCTAGGTAATTTGTTCTAAGAGATGACTAAACAACCATATAAGCCACATCAACGACATGGTTAGGACCTCACCATCTCAGGTTACTAGATCATCACTATTGGAGAATGCAATCCACATCCAAGCCTCTACACAAAACTGCATAGGTAGATAAACATAGTACCGTCAGTAATAGAAACATCACACTTCATCAGGAGTACAAGTACTACAATTCACATGTAACCAACGGATTAATTGTATAAATCAATTCATATGTAATCAGCAAAATAAAACATTTCCAGTTGGAAGGTAAGCTTCCAAAATCTGATGAACCATTATGATTAATCATAGGGTTGTACCAGACAGCTTAAAAGATCAGGCGACTTGATTTCAAACAATCTCAAGCTTAAAAGATCAGGCGACTTGATTTCAAACAATCTCAAGTTCACAATAAAATAATTGTGTGCTCTTGTGTTTAGCAACGTTATTCAGTTTCTTCATACTGAAACAGTAAAGACAGGGAAGCTTTTAGTCCGAGTTACCAGACCTGTGTGGCAACGCTGGTCAAAAGAGGATTGCGGAATCACACTAATTCTATGTTTGAAAATTCAATTTCAGCATTACAACAGCTGAATTCCAGCATTAAGTATGTTTAGCCGATTTTTCATGGAACTTAAACCTTCCTAGTTCAAACCAGAAACAATAAGCAACCAAAGTAATTAGCAATAAATAAATTAGTTAACAATCGGAACACATTAATCAGCAAGCAAGCTACTGAACACAGTAGAAAAAATTTGACGAACTCCATAGCTGCACAGGGTACTAGCAGCAAGCTACTTAAAACAGCAGAATAATAATGAAAAAAAAAAAGCTGCAACAAATTTAACGACCAACAAACATCTGAGAGACGGGTCACAACAATTTTATAAACATATAGTAATCCAACAAAAAAGAACCTTCAATGCAAGAGAATTTCTAATCTATTATGTTATAAGGAAAATATGCTCTTCAATCAAAGCAAGATAGCAATTTTGCTAATTATTCAGTACTAAGATATAAGTAGTTTGAAATATTCTTACTAAGTCTGCAACCATCCATTAAGGCATCAGAAAATAGTTACTGATTTGCTAACAAACAACCATTGAACACAAGATCATGTTTCTTGCAGATAAACAAGTTAACTGATAATTTTGCCTTCTAGTCCTAGTGTGTCAACATAAGTAGCAGAGACAAATAGAAAGAGAAAAAGATATAATAATCTAAATTCTCATGAGCAATTTATCCAGCACTAATTATAGTCTGCCAAGGAAGAGTGTTCTGTCCTTCCAGCACTAAACATCTGTTCAAGTTGGAAGAGTCTACGGATATACAAAACAGTGACAGCGACACAAACAAAATGCAGAAGACATCAGATCAGGTAATAGCAGTTCTCATAGGCTCCTCCATATTTTTACATAGTACAAGTAATACTGCAGATCAATTTTATCTATGGATATGGACGCTCATTAGTGTGCATCAGAGTTCAGAGAAGCTACAAGGTGGCGTTAATTATACTTACCCCATCTATGAAGCAGGAACCGACAGGTCTCTCCCATCCCATCCCTCTCGCAGTCTCACAATGATCAGAGAAACAGGACATAGAACCCACCGCTGACGGTCGCAGCGCCCGCGACCCAGGCCCAGCCAGCGACCCCGAGCCCCAGAGGCAGCAGCGCCCGGACCTTCCAGGCGAAGGCGGCGGTGAGCGTGGTGGTGAGGAGCCACCCGGCGAGCCTGGCGCGGGCGCGCGCGGGGAGCCCTGCGGTGCGAACACGAAGAGGCTGAACGCGCAGAAGATCAGGACCACGTTCAGCTGGCAGGCGACCACGAAGGCGAGCGCGCCGCGGACGTCGTCGTCGGGGACGACGTGGGGGAGGCGCCGCGAGAGGTTGAACCACAGGAAGAGAAGGATCGTTGCGGTGGCCCAGCGGACGCGGCTGGGCTTGTGGCTGGGATCGCCGGCGTAGGGGAGCGCCTGCGCCGCCGCCATCGGGATCGGGCTGCTCGGCGGTCGACTCGCTGTGTTGAGTTGAGTGGGAAGATTGGGGCTTGTGCGCCCGCCGGAAGCCGGTGGTCACTTGACTTTGACTTTTTTCCCCTTTTGATTGACGTGTTCTCTTTTGCTTGAACCGGTTTTAATGTGTTACAGGGAAGAAGCCTATAGGCAACAAAAACAAAATTGCCGTACTTCTAAAATGGTACTATTCACATACTATTGGGAAATAACTTTGGTCGTGTTTTCTCAGTAGCGTGTGATACACCCGGAAACACTGCAAAAAGTTCAGTGTCGTTTGCACGATACATACTCTGAAACTACCAAATTCAAGGACTCCAACTATTACTATCGAGGAAAAAAAAAACTAAGGAAATACACATATTTGAGATAGACGACATAGTCAATAAAAATAGAAAGCAACTAAGCAGAGCATTTTCTGTTTGCAACTGCGCATTAATGTGAATCTCTTTAACACGAATCCTCAAAGTTGGCTTACGGTTCCCTCTTCCAGCAGCCTTGCAATGCCAAGGCGTGGCTGGCTAGACGTGCAGCCGTCCCGGCACAAGGCCACGACGGTGCAGTCACCACGAGCGGGTGGTGCCCAACCACAGCGCCCGAAAGCAGCGCAGGGCCATATGGCCATTGCGAGCAGCGTCCGGGCACAAAAGTGTCCACTGCTTGCCGAAGATATTGAGCACACATCAGCAGGGGTTAGAAGTGAACCAATTCAAAACCTCCTCCCTCTTGGGTATAGGACTTATGTGTCCCCTCAAAATAAGAAATAGAAGTTACACTTAACTTGGTTATCCATGCAGAACTGGACATGTTGCTAGTTCAATGGATCAATATTTTTGTATCTAAAGACGACGACACGCTAAATAAAAGCAACTCCTTTCGACAGGTAAGTTACCTACATAAATGTCCAAATTTGTAGCAAGCAACCAATACAAAAGCAATTTCAAGAGTTTCATCGGTTTACATTCAGCACCCATTACTTGAAAAAAGGTGTTAACGCCTACTTGTGGCACACTTCCATCTTGACCTTCAAGGCCTTGCTTTAGCAAGTTGAGTTGTTTACTTCAGGCACTTGCAGCATCACCTTCTAGTTCCTCCTCGCTTATATCAGTTGATCTCAATGCTGCAAAATAAACTAAATATTATAAATAAGATCTGCTGATTGCAAAGTGATATGCCATAATGAACATTTATTACTAATCAACCACATGTTCACCCTAAGTTGCAAATAAATAGCTAAGAAAGCAAAGCCCCACCCGTTCACAACTTGCCCAAATCATTCAGAGAAGACAGACCTCTTGAGGAATACCACTTTTGTGTATATCCCACATATTATCCATATTATGCGTTATTACATTCAACTATCAAGGATAGAAATGTGCAACATTAAAGATAGGCACATGGTATACATCTTGTGTAGTGTCACAACTTTAGAGTGTTTTTCAGCGTAAAATCTGACACCCTGTCGTGTATATATAGTATATATCCAAAACAAAAGGTATAGTTAGACATAACATAGGTTTACATCTTACTTCCATAAATCCACTGTACAGCTGTAGTATTGCGATACTATCCATATTTTCATGCACTAGTGAAAATTTACATATTCCAAACTTTGACAAATCATAAAACAAGCAAAGTTGTACCTGGAGTGCAGAAGCTCACATAGGGAACAACAATGTTGACACCGTATCCATCACATGGATCATTGAATACCTTCTTTGCTTGGCCAGATTTTAGATCAAAACTAAATATGCCATCATCTGTCCCCACAAAAAAGATTCCAGCGCCATGCGCAAATACAATATAATTAGAATAGATGGAGCGACTGCTGACAGGGAGCACCTTCTCAAGCTCAATGACTTTAATTTGTGCCCATTCCAATACTCCATTGGTATTCACCTCTGATGACCAGAGGGTGAGTTTTGCAGCTTCATTCAATCTTGCGACTCCCAACCCACCATTCTCCATTTCCATCAGGGCAGTAGAACACTCATCCAGTTTAAGAGGTAGATGAATCACATATGTTTCCCTTGTTTCCATATTATAACTAAGAACTCGACTACCATCATCAGTCGAGAAGTGGAGTGTATTCCCCACAAGTGCAGTGGACGTTGCATCAACATCACACTTAGGTACCAGAGTTGGATCGCTCCAGAAGCCAACCTCTGATGAGTAGATGTGCAAGCAGGACATAGTCTCAGGCTCAATACCGAGGCCCAAGGAGATCACCTTGAATGGTTTGTCGTGGCAATCTAGGTGGTTGCAAGCGCCACTAGCTGTGGCCCCGCAAAGCACAGTTGCGTACCAAGCAAGTTGTTCGCCAATATCCAGTTGTGGTAGATCCCACTGCTTGTCTGTGGTTGGGTCCCAGACGGTGAGGACGTTTTCTTCATCCTCCATAACGTTCCTTTCGAGGAGGACGCGGCCATGGCGGGCGTCGAGCACGATGCAACTACGAAGGGTGGCTTGGGGAATGCGGAAAGAAGAGGCTGGGAAGAATTGGGCACTTTCGATGTTGCAAAAGAAGCCAAGCATCGGTGGCTTACAGTGAAATTTTCGGAATTCACGGCGGAATCGGGGGCTGCAGATGAAGCGGCCCCAGGACTTGCAGACGAGGGTGGCATCGATGAGCCTTGCAGGATTTGTGGGCGGGAGGCGAAGGAGGAACTCCTCGATGAGCTCATCAATTACAGCGGGCAGCGGCGCCATGGGTGGGGAGGATATGGACTCCGGCAGGATACGAGGATCTAGGGTTTGGTCGGGGGAGAAGACATGAATGGGGATTGTGGGGGACTAAGGACAGATGAACGACAGTGGGAGGTGGGATATTTAATTATTTTCTATCTAGTCCATTGATAATGTGCTAGTTTTAGAGTAGCTCTTAAATACCATTTGTAGGAAGAAAGTGCCATATATAACTTCATACCTTTTTGTCCAAATGGCTTACATCTTTACGTGGTGCATAATTGGGGCACATGATAGGAATGCCATGACCCGTGGAGCTTTTGGGCGAACGTCCTCACTGTAAACCCTACCTCGGTTCCAGCTTTGCCCATTCATTTGTCGTGCACATATGGCTCAACCTAATCATCACTTTAAGCTTCTGATGCACTTGAAGCACTCATATTCGGCGACTCACCTTCAGAGGCTGCTACTGCTCCCAATGCTGCAAAAATACACAATTTGTAAAGATAACATCAGCTTATTAAGAACCAATTCCCCCACGATCAGTATTTGGCTTCTAACCACACAAAACAGACAAACAGCAATAATTTGTTATCTACAGCTTTCAGGCAACAACCACACTTAATCATTAAAAGAATTTCAACTGAGGACTTGAGAAAGAAACACCTCTCGCTGTTCAGCACAAATGCAATAATTATCTATTTTTGCATATTATTAAATCCCAAGTACATACTGTGGATGCTAATATATGCATGTAGAGGCACATGTAGGTTATTGCTTCAAAAAGAAGACAAAATATCTATCGTGCTGGGTACCTTGCTGGCTAATAGCTACACCTGATCATTAACACCTCTTACATTCCAATCATCCATTTTCTATTTTGCTAGTGACAAAGATCATGGCAATTGGCGAAAGAATATAAAGTGTTACAGATAGTCGCCATGCTGATATCTGGAGTAGAAACAAATGTAGATATTAGATAATGGCATTTTGTAATACACACACAAAAGAAGAAGAAGCAAAATGTATATCTCTTGCTGGCAGCTGGCACCCTTACCAGCTTCCTCTGAAGGCACACGAACATGAGGGACATGAACCAAGCCAAGGGTGAGGTGCATCTCTGCCATCACCTAGAGTGAGTCTCCCCTCCACCCCACTGCAGTTGCATTGCAGCTATTGCTTCTAGCAGTCTAGTACTGCTTGCTCTACCCCAGATAACTGGACAGAAAAATTAACACAAAACAATTCAGATCAAATGAGCACCATTCAATGGACCCATAGATTTTCTTCAAAATAAAGTATTCAGTATTCACATACTGTTGCTTGCATATATCATTTTCATATATTACAATGGTTCACAAGCAGATGGCCGATGACTCGATGAGATAAACTAAAGCAAGAGCTCATTAGATAAATTTCTCAATTCTATTTTCCTTGTTCTACAGAACCAATGCTTTCACGACCTCAACCACAGGTGCAATGATGGCAGAGCCAGACTACAGTGACAGCAATTCAACTCATGGGTAGCACATATTCAACTTCATCTGAAAAAAAAATGAATCATATATACGAGTTCTGAATTATTTTGGACTTGGTGCAATGCTGCTGTTCAGGGGACAGCAATGGTTCTATAACTGATAGACAATATGACCAGCAATCGATAGACATATATAATGTTCTCAAACATTATGGCCGAAAGATGTATCTCCTGAAATTTTCAGGTATGCATTCTTGTTGAGAACCTATACTCTTAGTCCTATTGGTGTCCACATTCACTTTATACTGGATTTGAACATAATAATGCTTATTAAGGATTCCTGTACAAACCGTACTCATCCATGAAACATTGATAATATTATGGAACCTAAACATTTTCATGATGGATGATTATAAAACAAACAGGAAAAAAGAAAATGTATCTCTCCTACTTGGATCCGTAGCGGCCCTACATTATTCGATGGCACATGAATAGGAGGAGCATGAACCAGAACAAGGTGAACTGCATATCTGCCTGTGGGGCCAGGGATGCAACCTTGCTGCAGTTGCAAGCTAGCTACAAATAATCCCAAATTAACAGCTGTGTTTGAAAAGGCTAGGTGCTAGATAGGCAGTCAGGGTTCACCTAGTGCACCTACATGTGCCTAGGCATCGCCTAGGCAATGCTAAGATTTTGTACTTTCTATGGACGATTAGAGTTATCAATGCTAAGTAAAGGAATATCAAAACCAAAATAAAAATTGATATTATCATGTAACTATGAGTAGTATACTATAGTTTATTTTCTCCATCTCTACTTTGTTGCATTGTCATGCAGATCACGCCCAAAATATCTCTATGCATAAAACAAGCCTAGATAAAATACCTAGGGCAGGAGGTGCAAATCCGCATAGCGCCTAGGAGGCACATAAGTAGAGCCAGCCGCTACCTTTTTAAAAAGAGATTAACATAAAGAAATTCAGATCAAGTGAGCACACTTCAAAGGATTCAGAGATTTTTTATAACTCAAAAGGAACTGGCTTCACATACTGCTGGTTGCACATATCACTTTCATAACAAGCTGACTAATAAGAATATTAATGAGCAAAAAATAACAGAAAACAACTCAGACCAAATGAGCACAATCAAAAGATTCACATATAATTTGTTCTTAACAATATAGTTTTGACATACCATTGCTACTTCATATCATGATAATTAATGATCAGATGCCCATTGAGATAATCTGGAGGAACAATGGCTCACCAGATAAGTCTTCAATTTCATTTTCCTTATTCTACAGAACCATTTCTTGTGCAACTATCAGTCACTTATTTTTATATGGAAGAATGAAAAGAGTTCTGATCCATAAAAATAGAAGATAAAAAAGAATGGGGATCCCAAGGGTTTTATTATGCAAAAGCAGATTACTGTTAATTTTTAGTGATAAAAAATTGTGAAATACTAGTTATGCCACTCCCACTAGACCCACATAGGTTATAATGGTATGTAACCTATATGGATCCGTCTATTTCTTAGAGCATGACAGATAAATCACATCTTCTAAAAAAAGGTGCAATAGTGGAAGCATTTATGGTGACAGTATTGTAAATGGGTAGCATGTGCTCAACATCTGAAAAAATTACGTTGAGTTCTGCATAGTTCTGCGCAGTGCTGCTGTTGAAGAGTACACCAATGGTTCTGCAGCCAATAGACTTAGCGTGAACAAAGGTTCAGAAGTTCATATATATGTATAATATTTTTAAACATTGTCCTACAGATGTTTATCCTGAAACTTTCAGATATGTAAACTTGTTGCTGTCCTATGTCCTATCAGTGTCTGCATTCAGTTGCCCTTTTAAACCTTTCTATGTGCTTTCTACTGGATTCAGAAAATAGATTTCCACCATAGCAATGTTGAATGATTCCTGTGTGAATCATACTCATCCATGAAACAATCATGCATATACTGCGAATGGAGCCCAAGATCAATAGGATCCTTGAGAGCATTTTGAGAATTAAAGGTTACTGAATGTGGTATTTGAACCGATCCAGAATTATGCAGGATTCGAATGCTTGTTTTCTCGAAAACACGTACTGTTCCAACCATATTCATCACAACCATTCTTTGCATCCAAAAAGGTTCATGAGTGCACATTGACTAGGCCAATTCAGAGTTCTTTTCTATGCGAAAGCTACATTAGTTCAGAGTTTTCTTGTTTATACAATTATAAACAAGCCTAGAAGAACTTAACAATCCTCAAGATAACTAAGAGATGCCTCCTGATCAAAACACAACACCTTTAACTAAGGCATGGATACTGTAACCTCCTAATGCTAGAGTTGTCCCACAAATATGTTTTCACATTACTCGCTACTACCATGATTAGAATCAATTGCCCTCAATGAGCATTTATTAATGGCTCCATTAGCCCTTCTTCCTAGTAGGATACCTTCCAAGCCCAGCCTAGATTGACATCAATTTTCAAGACAAGAAAAACACATGTATCTAGCCAATTTCCTGAAGGATTCATTAGAAAATTTATTACATATTTACATAGGAGCTTTATAATTTTAGATGTAACTTAACATCCCAATTTCATATAATAAAATATTGATTGCATTCGCTTATCGAGGAAATGATAACCCTCAATGAACATTTTTTACTCACCGAACACAAATACCCAAGTTGTTGTTTATAGCAGAGCAAATAGCATTGACTTATTAATTACTATCCACATGTCCACAAGTTAACAGCCACATTTGCGCAAAATTATTGTGAGAAGATGGACTTATAACTCGTGAGAAATACAATTGTTTGTTAGACACGTATATTGTACCATGCATATCTTTTACTTTATGAAGTAAATCAGAGGTATGCAGTGTGCAGCACTATACCTATCAAGAGTCAAGATTCCATTGTTTCTCCATAACAAGTACAATAAATGAATTAGCTCATAGGAATGTCTAGACAGTGTACTAAAAAATTGTTAATATCCCCAATAAAGCATAGAGGTAGACATAAAATAATTTGACAATTATTCTAATTTTATAAACAAACTGATATTGAGCAAAAATATTATCATGATATTGTGCATAATATTACAAAGTTCCAAAAGTTGGCAAAATCATAAAGCAAACAATGCTGTACCTGGAGTATAGAAGTTCATACATGGAATAACACAACCAGTTCTTCAGTATCTATGCGCTGTGCTCTAGAACTTATCAATTATCGTAATGATTAAGAACTCATACACACAGCAAAATCTTCACAAGTGAGAAACATATAATCCAAAACAGCTGATGACAGTGGCACCATCTGTTTTTTCTCCTCTCTACTGCCTCAGCTGACTACACAAGAAAAATGGCATAAGTGACTCCATCTTCAAACGTTAACAATACAGCCTGGGAAAAAAGCATGGTTTTGGTTTCTAACTTGACCATCATATAGCAGTAAAAATATATATATTGAGCATGTATGTATCCACATATGAAACAGAGCAGGTATCAAAGAAATGAACTATGAAGATAATGGAATACCTAAAGATTTCTATGGTTAGCATCACTGCCCTACAGTAAGTCAATACTCAATAGCCTAGTAAAAAATAATCTCTCCAACAAAATAACCTAGTAGAAGGATACAGTTTAACCTCCTGAGTGCATTATGTGCAATTAACAAGCTTAGTCCTCAGCAAACCATAACATATTTTTATGGTACAGACAGAACCTACTTTCCACAGTTAGGGATTGTATTAGTCAATTAAGTAATGAGAATCTGAGTATACTTTCATCTCCAAAACACTATCTCTCTTCCACTTTATTACCCTTCTTGTCTCTCACCAAGCCCAGCAAACTGCCTCCTCTGTACGAGTTATGTATGGAGTTTTACTCCAAGTTTATATCCAAAGGAAAATATTGGACCTCTTGAGACTTTGATTTTTCTAAAGAGATTGGGTTGTTTTTCCTAATGCAATTATTACATAAAATTTTGCTACCTATTCGAGTAAGGCATCAGCAGAGACGTGTTCAAAACTTGAAACTCAAGCTACTAAGATCATATATGCAATTATGCATAGATGATATATCAAAAAATGATTAGGTTTTCAACAATAGCATTAGCTACAATATTATGAAGAAGGATGCTTATAAAGATATTACTGAAGATTTTGTAACAAAAAAACTAAATGGATAGCATGTTTCATAGAAAACATAGTAGTTTACAAATTAAAAAATTCATATATATATATTTTGGAAAGATGTAATCAAGAAGTTACCTATTTTAAAAATAACTGTTCTTTTACATAGGGCCTCATTTTGAATTCTGCACTGGGCCACCAAAATGTCAGGGATGGCCATGGTTCCAACAAGTTCTACTAAATAGTAAATAGCTAACCAAGCAACAGTAACTTATAGCCTCAGTTCTGTCAGTTAACAAATTGCACAAAACATTAAGAGATGTTTGACTTAGACTTGATGAGGAACACCTGTCTTTGTTTAATTCACACGATATCATCCATATAGTGAATGTAACAAGAACGTTTAACCAATCAAGACTAAGAAATGAGAAGCATTGAACACAAGCACAAGGTAGACATCTGGAGCACAGAGTAACAATGTCACTGTGTTTTTCACCAAAATTTCTAACACCAAATCAAATACCCAGAAGAATTATAATAGTGTGTCAAGGATGGGTTGTAACCCAAATAAAAGCTATCAGGTCGCCATAACAGAGCAGTACTTGTACATCTCTTACTTTAATAAATTCCCTGGACAAATATATCGCCATGCTATTACCCACATTTTCATGCCAGTAACAAAAATGCACATGTCCCAAACAATGGAAAATCATAAACCAAGCAAAAACTGTATCTAGAGTGTACCAGCTGCTTGTAGGGGACAACGCTTAGGAAGTAATTGCCCACACATAATATTTTCACCTGGCCTGACTTGAGCACAATACTGAACAATCTACCATCTGCATGCCTCCACAAAATAAAAATGCTCCAATGCCATCGGGACAGCCAACAAACATTGGACAGGTGGACAGAGGACAAACAGGGAGCAGCTTCCCAAGCTCAATGACTCGATTTGTGTCAATCGTCCAATGTCTCCATTGGGATTCGTCTCCATTGACAAGGCAGAGAGTATGAAGGGTCCGCCGTGGTAGTTGATGTGATCGCAGGCTCCGCTGGCCGTGGCAGCACAGAGCACAGCCGCGTTCCAGCTCCACGGGCACCAAACGACTGGCACCGGGGGTCAGTTGGTGCCACCCGTATTGGCTCCAGAAGTTGAGGTGATGCTCCGAGGTCGGCGCGGAGCGGGCAGGGTCAATGAAATTGCAGAGGAGGCCGAGCATGGGGGGCGAGCAGCGGAACTCACGGAATCGGCGGCCGGAGATGGTGCGGCACCAGAGCTGGCAGACGAGGGCGGGCGGCGGCGCGGAGGAGGCTCGCGGGCTCAGACCGCGGGAAGCGGAGGAGGATCTCCTCCAACAGCGCCATGCTCCTTGCTCCCCCCGGAGCCCCGCGCCGCCGGAGCGAGGGTTTTGGTTCAGCGACGTGCTTTTCTGGGACTGTTGGGCTGGCTAGTTGGGCTTAACCAGGTTGAGGCCTTGACACTTGAGCGGGCATTCCTGCTGTCTGCGAGACCCTGCAGCTCTGCATGTGGACCCCATAGGTCAGCGAGACGAAACCACCCTACAGATTGCATTTTGTTCCACATAGACATGAGTCAATCGGAAGTCCGGAATTAAGCATTTCATAATGAGGCAGGGCTGTTTGGTTGCCTGTATGAGCCCATACATGCATCCCGGGATGCAGCGGGTGGGTGTTTGGTAGCCTGGTCTTGTCCCCCAGCCGGGCGAGCTCCGCTCGTGCAAAAAGCCTCGCCCGGCCTGGCTCGCGAGGAATGAGCGATTCGGTCGTTCCTCCTCGGCCTGGCTCCGCTCGTGCACCCGCGAGCGCGCGCGTCCCCCGAATCCGTGCGCGCGGAGATGGCGCGAAGCTCCTAGGGTTACCTTCCCCTTTCCCGCCATTCACCGCATATATATTCTCACTCCCGCCGGCTCCCTCCCTTCTTCTTCCTGTCGCTCCCAGTCTGCGCCGCCGGTGAGAATCCCTCTCTTCTTCCTCTAGCTAGCCAACTTCTTCGTCGATTCATGGTGTTCTGATGCTTATCTCTGCCTCGATTCTCTGTAGGTGCCGTGGATCTGATGCTTCTTCAACCAGGTGATTTTTTCCCCAATCTTTCTCCATTCATGCTCTCTGATTTTGAAACCCTAGGTCACCTTTGCCTTTTGATCTCGATGCAGGGACACCAGATCCGTGTTCTTGGTTGTTCTTGAGGTATGGATCCGTGTTCTTGGTGTCTTACTCTTTTCTTTTTATTGCAATGCAATATACGACATGTTCTATGAGCTAATCCCCTCTGCCTTGAATGTTTTCTTGCAGATCTGACCTCCCTCACCTCCTCTTGATCTTCTGCTTCGGCACCTGCTTGTTGACGTGGGTATTTTGAACATCTACCCCCTCTCACCTCTCCCTTAATCAGATTCCGTGCCATCGTGAATGCCAAGAACCATCAAAAACCATGTTCGTTGCAGTTAAGAAACAGCCAGCCGCAGTCTGATGTGGCGTAAAGCCAGCAAAACGAACAAGCCATCCATTCATAATACTTGTGCAAAGCAAAACTCTGCATTCACTATCTTGCATACTTTGGAGCTTGGATATAAACAGGCCATCCGTTCAGAATATGTTAATTTCTCCACATCTGTTGGCATAAACTTTACCACATATCCATCACAAGAGTGCAGTGTTCTGGGCCAGACAAACGTGCAGATACCCAAAAAAAAAAATGATCCAACATTTTAGTAAGAGAAGCAACCTGCCCTGATCATTGCCATTCAGAAAATTATATATTTGATTGGATAGGATGGATTAGGCTACAGAAAACAGTCTACAATGGTCTTTATAACATGCAAACCTTAGCGGCGAAACCAAGCACTGAACATGTATGCTTTGAGAAAATGAAATGGAGGACTATCAAACAAATAAATGTGCACAAGTATAACAGATGAAATGCCTTAGATTCATGTCGGCACCACCAGGAAAAGAACACCAATGACTTGACAACAAAATAACCAAGTAGAAAATCCAATTCAACTTTCTGAATGTAGCGTGCCACTAACAAGCTTAGTGCTCAGCATAATATGGCAACTACACACTAAACAACACCAATAACTTGACAACAAAATAGCCAAGTAGAAAATCCAATTCAACTTTCTGAATGTAGTGTGCCACTAACAAGCTTAGTGCTCAGCATAATATGGCAATTGCACATTAAACAACACCAAAGGCTCCTAGTTCCCACAGGATTTTGGATCAGGATTTTAGGCTCCTTATCAGCAACAAGTGCATGCTCAAATGGAGAATTCATTTCATTCCACACTGACAAAGCATTGCCTGCATCAACCTTATAAGCATGGGTCTTTGTAGATTAACACTCTCACATATCTTTATGACATTGGTGTGCCTTCTTAGGAAATGGCGGTTACACTTAGATTGGTTATCCCGGCTAGAGGGTACACTAGATATCCATAGCATTATAGTGGCACTACAACAACTACTTATAGGAGACAAGCTACCTTGGCACAAATGGAAAATGGGCAGCAGGCAACCAAAACAACAGTAATTTAGAATTGTCTTCGATTTGCATTCACTACCCACTGAAACCAAACAAGGTGTTATCCCCCAACAGTAGCACACTCCATTGTAGGATTTGAAGGCCTTGCTCCAGAACCTTGTGCTTGAGTTTTTTAATTCATGCACCCAGAACCATCAACCGCTATCTCCTCATCTGTAATGGTCAATCCTGGTGCTGCACAACACAAACATTAAAAATAAATATATGCTGATTGTGGAATTGATATGCCGTCAGTGTACATTTTCTTACAAAGAAACATTTCCAACATGCTGCTAACCAAGCATCCCTAGTTACCCAGTACCCACAGGTGGAATTATTAACAGGCAGTACTTGCACAAATCATTAAAAGAAGGTTGACTGACTCAACTCAAACTCAAACCCACTGAAAAAGATCTCTCTTTGTTTAACAGAGATATCATCAATTCATTCATGTCATTTATATGTTTAATTTTAATTCAGTTTTTTCTGAATCAGCAAAGAAAATGTTCAACATTGGTCATAGGCACAAGGCAGGCATCTGGAAGGAATAAAGCAAAATGCTTCAATTTGCTAGGTATTTTCAGCCTACAATTTTCAAGACCACATCAAATGCCTATTATAATGAGATGTATAACTGATGAATAAACTTATGTAGATAGTGTCAAGGATGATCTGTAACTAAAATAAAAAGGTGCAGGCAGGAGTAACAGAGTTTGGCATGTAAACAAACTGACAACACACAATATCATGGGTACTGTCCATATTGACAAGTTATAAGTGAAGTTATATATACCTGGAGTGTAGAAGCTCATGTAGGGAACAACTTTTATCACACAAGTTTCATCGTTCTCGAGTTCCTTTTTCACCTGGCCCGACATGAGATTAATGCTGAACAACCCGTCATCCGTGTTGAAGAAAAAGACTCCAGGGAAGAATCCAACAGGAGTAGGATAGATGGACGAAGCCTTGACAGGGAGATGCTTCTCGAGCTCAATGACCCTGATTAGTGTCCATGCTA
This sequence comes from Themeda triandra, assembly GCA_018135685.1. NCBI lineage: Eukaryota > Viridiplantae > Streptophyta > Magnoliopsida > Poales > Poaceae > Themeda > Themeda triandra. The sequence goes on along the minus strand of JAENPR010000973.1, from coordinate 183,420 downwards.
TGTCTATGTCTTCATCAGCACTCGTCTCCATGTCCATGGACCAGAGGGAGAGTCTGGTCCCTTGTCCTAACGCGACACCCAGGGCACCATCCTCCATTGTCATGAGCACAGGATCACACGCAGCAGAATCAGGAGGCACGCTGAACACAAATGTATCTCCCGTGGGCAGATCACACCCAAGAATTCTCCTGCCGAACTCAATCAAGAAGTACAGTGTGTTCCCCACAAGGGCAGTGGGCGCGACGTTGACATAGCACCAGGGCAGCGGCAGCAGCCACGGGTCACTCCAGGGGCTGGGGAATGGCCTCGGCTCGCTCCAGGCTTCGCTCCAGGCGCAAGCCTCGGATGAATAGACCCTCATCGTGGACTCCCCCGCGACGGTGGCCACGAGGACGACGGCGAAGGGCCCGCTTTGGCAGTCGAGGTGGTCGCAGTCGCCGGAGCCATTGGCCGCGGAGAGGCAGAGCACGGCCGCGTTCCAGCCGGTCGCGTGCAGGGACACCTCTGGTAGTTGCCGCCGCTCGTCCGTCACGGGGTTCCACACCACGAGCCTGGAACGAATCTCCGACCCGATGCTGCGGAGGAGGACGCGGCCGTGGCGAGCGTCGAGCACCAGCCACCCGCGGTGCTCGGCGGGGGCCGGCGGGCGGAAGGAGGAGGCGGAGACGAAGCGGGCCACGTAGCGGCTGGGTCGCAGCTCGGTGGTGTTGGCGACGAAGCCGAGCATCGGCGGCGTGCGGTGGAACTCGCGGAACCGGCGGCGGAAGCGGGGAGTGGAGACGAGGCGGCACCACGGCTTGCAGACGAGCGCGGCGCGGACGAGGCTCGCGGGATCGGCCGGCGGGAGGCGGAGAAGGAACTCCTCGATGAGATCCTCCGGCACCGCCATGCTGCCCTGCCAGGAGGTCCGCCATTCCCGCGCCGCCGGCAAAGCGGCGGCGAGGGTTTGGTGATTTGGTCGGGGAGGAATGGAACGAGAGGGCTTCCCTGCCAGGGTGGGGTCTAGTCGTCAGAGAGACAGGGGACTGGGTAGCCGGCCCCACAAGCCAGATGAGCAAAAATCCGTCTGTCCTGAAACAGCTATCCACATGACGAAGTAATTTGAGCACATCTGCAGCCTTATAATAATAATAATGCCGTAACTCGTGGAATTAGAATTATGCAATGTTCATGAACTTGTTTCAAATTCAGATCTCTCATGTTTGAATTTACGGATTGCAGCAACTGGTACTGGTTCCTGTTCCTGGCCTATGCCCTCAACCGGAAGATTTTCAGTCCTGGCCTACGGCCACAGCCTGAATGAAGATTTCATACGCCTCCTAGGAAGGCAGGATTGCAGGAAGAACTGAAGAATTTCGAGATTTCGCTCCATTCAACATTGATATGCCAACACATGGGTGTTGAGCATGGCATACTCACCCTGAGACATGGGACTTGCTGATAATAAGCATTCAAAATTTCGTTAAATGATACTTTTGTCAAAATTGGAACAGAAATGTTGTGTCTATGACAACAAACTATCTGCTTACACTTTGCTTGTAAACTGTCAGATGATTGCAGCAACAGTTTGATATCTGAAACTATCACCCAAAGAATTACACTAGCACTGCTGCTGATGAGTACAGCCAATAGCTCTGATTCTATAGCTGGCACAATACAGAAAAGAACAATTTCAAAAACCACAAAAACTAACAACCGTTTATAGAGTATTATATAGATTCGTCAAGTTTTCCAGATATCATCAGTGACTGACTGACGACTGCGACCAAATATCTCCATTCACAAGCCCCTAGATCTTGCATAGGTTCATTCCAGCAGACGAACCAAATCGGAAGGTATTATTGTGGTCAGGAAATCTATACCGAACGCAGAACTCCCTCTCAATCCAGCACTTCATCACATCTGTTTGGAACGAAGGATATGATCTTGTTCTTTTTGGCTAAAGAAAAGACATGCGCTCAATCAAGAGATAGAATGCTGAAAGCGATTGAATCGATAAACCAAATTCCAGACACAAGTACGTCCGTGGTGCGCATCAGAGATTCAAACAGGGTTCAACACACTTACTTCAGCTAATCCATCTATACATGCATAACTGCGCATCAGCATCCATCTCTGATAAGCTAGAATGAGTTCACCTGTGGCGTAGTCGTGGAAATTAGCGAGCTGTGTGGCGGCGTCCACCGCCCACGGCCAGACGGGACACAATCGTGCTAACCTTGCAGGTGCAGCCGACCAGGAGCGTCGAGGTGAGGAGCCACACAGCCACCCTGGCCCTGGCGCGGGCGCCGGACCCAAGCGGCGCAAGCTCGAAGCGGCGGTGGGCGTAGTAGAGGAGCAGCGCGTTGAGCTGCTGAGTGAGCCCGGCGAAGGCGGGCCTGCCACGGCCGTCGATGACGCGGTGGACGGAGTGCACGAGGTAGCCGGCGAGGAAGAGGAGGCACACCACGTCGGGCCAGGGTCGGCGGCGGGCGCGGTCGGCGGCGGGCCTCTCCATCGGGGGCGGTGCGCCGGTGCTGGTGGGGAGCAAGCAATTGGGGGAGTGGGGTTTTCTCTGAAAAGTGTCCTGCTTCCGGGTAGTCAAGTCTCAGAGCTTGTGCTGCCGTCTGTTACATTTATACAGTACTGTATAATCTAAAAACGTGCACTGATATAATTTACTGCCGCACCATTGATTTATATCTCCAACTATATTTTTCATAACTAATTTCAAAAGAAATTATCATAGTTAATTTAATATCATACATGTTATCTTTTTTAGTATTTTGGTCAAATTGGAAATCCTCGACTTCTCGAAAAGTTTTGTTTATTAGACAATAGAGTATTGAGTATTTCTACATAGAGCCCTTTTACAATGGTTGAAAAAACATCTAGATGCTTTCAGATGCCTTACAATGCCTCCATAAATTAATATTTTTTATTAATTAATTTATTTAAGGGTATTATGGTTTTTTTGCATATTAACTCAACACCACCCACCGGTCCACCTCCCGGCCCGTGCCCACACAGGACTCCATCATCTTCGTCCCTCCGCACCGCGACTCCCTCATCTCCATCACTCCGCGCCGCGGATTGATCGAATTCAGCCTGGGCATTCGGTTTTAACACACTTACTTCAGCTAATCCATCTATACATGCATAACTGCGCATCAGCATCCATCTCTGATAAGCTAGAATGAGTTCACCTGTGGCGTAGTCGTGGAAATTAGCGAGCTGTGTGGCGGCGTCCACCACCCACGGCCAGACGGGACACAATCGTGCTAACCTTGCAGGTGCAGCCGACCAGGAGTGTCGAGGTGAGGAACCACACGGCCACCCTGGCCCTGGCGCGGGCGCCGGACCCGAGCGGCGCGAGCTCGAAGCGGCGGCGGGCGTAGTAGAGGAGCAGCGCGTTGAGCGGCTGAGTGAGCCCGACGAAGGCGGGCCCGCCACGGCCGTCGATGACGCGGTGGACGGAGTGCACCAGGTAGCCGGCGAGGAAGAGGAGGCACACCACGTCGGGCCAGGGTCGGCGGCGGGCGCGGTCGGCGGTGGGCCTCTCCATCGGGGGCGGTGCGGCGGTGCTGGTGGGGAGCAATGGGGGAGTGGGGTTTTCTCGAAAAGTGTCCTGCTTCCGGGTAGTCAAGTGAGAGCTTTTTTCTGAGAGTTTTTTTTTTTTTTTTTTTTTTTTTTTTTTTTTTTTTTTTTTTTTTTTTTGAGAAGCAAGTCTGAGAGCTTGTGCTGCCGTCTGTTACATTTATGCATGCACTGATATAATTTACTGCCGCACCATTGATTTATATCTCCAACTATATTTTTCATAACTAAATTCAAAAGAAATATCATAGTTAATTTAATACCATACATGTTATCTTTTTTAACATTTTGGTCAAATTGGAAATCCTTGACTTTTCAAAAAGTTTTGTTAATTAGACGGATAGAGTATTGAGTATTTCTACATAGACTCCTTTTACAATGGTTGAAAAAAAACATCTAGATGCTTTCAGATGCCTTACAATGCCTCCATAAATTAATACTCCCTCCATTCCAAATTATAAGGCATTACAAGAATCTTGGAGAGTCAAAAAATTTTAACTTTGACCAAATTTATATCATAATAATATTTATGATGGCAACTAAGCACTATTAGATTCTTCATTACTTATATTTTCATTGCATATCTATTTGATGTCATAAGTTATTGTAATTTTTTCTATAATTTTGGTCAAACTTGAAAAACTTTGACTCTCCAAGATTCTTGGAATGCCTTATAATTTGGAATGGAGGGAGTATTTTTTATTAATTAATTTATTTAAGGTTATTATGATTTTTTTGCATATCAACACAACACCACCCACGAGTCCACCTCTTGGCCCACGCCCACACAGGACTCCCTCATCTTCGTCGCTCCGCGCCGCGACTCCCTCATCTCCGTTGCTCCGCGCCGCGGATGGATCGAATTCAGCCCGGGCATTCGGTTTTAACCGACTGTTCGGTTCAGTTTGTTCGGTTCCAAAAAAAACTTCGGTTTCCAGAAAGTAAGCACCGATCGGTTTGTTAAAAAAATCAAACCGAAAACCGAACCAAACCGCATCGAACCGAATCAAAAACTGCTCCCTGAGGGAATGCCGTAAGGTGTGGAATCAGAACTATGTAATGATTTTAATTCATAAACTTGTTCCAAATTCATATCTTGAATTTAGGAAGAGCAGCAATTGGGTTCCTGTTCGTGGCCTACGCCCTCAGCCTCAAGATTTCACAGTTCCTGGCCGTGGCCTCAGCCTGAAGATTCAGTCGCCTTCCAGGAAGGCAGGAACTGAAGATTTTCGAGATTTCGCTCCATTCCACATTGAAATAAACACATGGGAGCATGGCACACTCGCTCTGAGACATGGGACTTGCTGACAATAAGCATTCAAAATTTCATTAAAAATGGTACTTCTGTTTAGAACAGAATGTTGCGTCTACGGACCTACGGCAACAAACTGTCTGCTTACACTTTGCTTGGCTAATATCACTTGAGGAGAGGCCAAAATCAGACGACGCAGTAACAGTTAGATATCTGAAAATATCACCCAAAGAATTGCACCGATATTGCTCCTGATGAGTGCAGCCAATAATTCTGATTCTATAACTGGCAAACTAAAGAAACGGACAATTTCAAAAACCACAAAAACTAAGTGTGTATAGAGTACTAATGTTTGTCAACTGTTTCAGATATCATCAGTGCCAGCATACTTCGCCCTTGTTCATTTTGCTGAAAAGTACCGTTCGTTGTGAGAGAAAAACAATGTACTTTGCCCAACTATGTCTGATTTGTTAATTGTAAAGATACTACTCACTCCATTCCAAATTATAAGGCATTCCAAGAATCTTGGAGAGTCAAACCTTTTCAAGTTTGACCAAAGTTATAGAAAAAACTACAATGAATTGTGACATCAAATAGGTATATAATGAAAATATAAGTAAAAGAGAATCTAATGGTGCTTAGTTGTCATCATAAATATTATTATTCTATCTTATAAATTTGATCAAACTTAAGATGTTTTGACTCTCCAAGATTCTTGGAATGCCTTATAATTTGGAATGGAGGGAGTAATAAAAATAAAACGAAGATAACACTACTTCATGCCCTGATTTGTTAGTTGGAAAATTACAGACAACATACACAAGTCCCTTCCTGCTAAAACATGTTATTGCTAGTGGTACATGTACAACACGCGTTCTGACTTTAGACGCCATTCCTAACAACCAATGGTTAGCAAAGCACATGTCTGGAATAGCTTGCATCCTGGGCTGAATTGACTGTGGCTGAATCAGATGCAGGACGAGATCGAGAAATTCTCTACCTAGTAATGAATAATGGTTTGGTACAAGATGTCAATTCAAACTAGGAACGAAGAACTGGTGCCTTAGCACTGTGCAATCCAACAAGGACCTTCTGGAAATAACAATTTCTAAATGTTTCTTGGACTATGGAGGCATGGCAGCTCCATCGAGTAAATTGAACAAAAAAAAAACAATGTTGAAATAAAAATGTGCCAAGGAATATATAATTGTAGGTGGGGAAACTCTCTCCACACACCCCCCCCCCCCCCCCCCCCCCCCGATCTTTTTTTTAAAAAAAAAAATGTGCCAAGGATGCTTTCCTTTCTACTTCGTGTCCATTGTCTGATTACAGGAACTGAGTGATAATAATCAGATAAAACTAAAAGGCGGTGCCTATAGGAAAAAGGGAATACCAGGTGGGGTCTGGATCTTTGCTTTGGTGCATCCTTTGAATAGTTCTTGGACAGAATCATTGTGATTGTGACCCAGGTGCATACCAAGTCAAGATGCACAAACATCTCCAATGAGATGCCCCTATATCTTGCAGAGATTAATTCCAGACAATCAAAAGCTAAAAGTTATTATGGTGAGGGGATCGATAACAGGGAAAAGTTCCCTTCACTTCTCTCCAGCACCTGATATTTGTTTGGAATGAAGAATCTGATCTTGGTCTCTTTTGCTAAAGAGATGCCGTCAATCGAGATACAAGAGGAAGGGTACAACTAAAAGCGCTGAAAGCGATTGAATTAATAAATAAAGACGACCTCAAATCACTCTCACATATCAGTCCATTTCAATTTCAACCCAAATCCCAGCCCTTATTTATTTATGTTGCACATGGCCCATGGCGCGCATCAGAGATTCATACAGGGTTCAGACTTACTCAGTTACTCAATCTATATACTTACTGTATGTAAGACATGATGAAGGCAGAACTGCGCAGCATCCTGATCACCTGAAGAAAACGAGTTCGATCACTTGCGGCCATGGACGAACATGAGGTGGAACCCACCGAGCACGGTGGCAGCGGCCATCGCCCACGCGAATATCGCCAAGCCGAGGGGCAGCATCGTGCCGAGCTTCCAGGTGAAGCCGACCGTGAGCGTCGTGGTGAGGAGCCACACGGCCAGCCTGGCGCGGCCACGGGCCACCGACTCCGGCGGCGAGAGCTCGAAGCGGCGGGTGGCGTAGAAGAGGGCCAGCAGGTTGAGGTGGGACAGGCCGATGAAGGCGAGCGCGCCACGGTCATCGCGGACGCGGCGGACGGTGAGCACGAGGTTGCCGGCGAGGAACAGGAGGATCGCCACGGTGGTCCACGAGAGGCGGCGTGCGGCATCGGGCGCCGGCTGGCGGTCGGAGGGATCAGGGCTCGCCATCGGGCTGGCGCCGGCGGTGGGGACTGGGGAATAGGGTTTCTTCGATCTCGGAAACCTGACTTCCTGTAGTCAATCTGAAAGGGTGTTGCCCTCTCACAACAGAAGTGTTTTTCTCGAAAAAAAAAAAGTGTACTCACTCCATAAATTATAATTTTTTTTCTTAGAGAATCAAAATATCCTTTTATAACATCAAATAGGTATATTAACAAAAATTTGATAAAACTCCTTATTTGGCACTGAAAAAACTTCTTCTACCTACTTTTAGCAACCAAATAAAAATCTAGTGTCAAATAATAATTTTTCACAGTATAATTGATTAATAATTGAATGATACTTACTCCCTCCGGAGTAGTTTGGTATGATAAATATTATTGTCTTATTATATAAATTTGGTGATATTTTTTTACTTTCAAAGTTCTTGAATGACTTATAGTTTAGAATAGAGGGAGCAAGTCTTTTACTCTTCAACTCCCTTTGTGTAGAAGGTTTTAGTCATAGGTTGTTTCATAGAGCCAAGTCATGTCGTCACGCAATGCTGAGGCCACGTAGAAGGTTTTAATCATAGGTTGTTTTATTGGGCACCAAGTCACGCCGCCACCACATACTAAGGCCGTGTGGTCTAGGCATGGCCCTTTGACTAGGCTGAGCCCACATGGGCTGAGCCTAGGCCAGACCAAAATGTCATGCTTTGGGCCAGATTGGTCCTCGGATCTTTTGTCCAACTATACTTCCCAACAACCTGTCAAACTTATTTTTTTTTTAAGAAAATGACTTATAAGTATAACTCTAGGAGTGAGGTACTAATATTTATGGTGTCAAAAAATTATTATAAAAATTATTGTAAAATATATTTTAATAGTATGTTTATTTAGAAACATTTAGTATTTTTTAGTAAACATAACTATACTGAAAATTGATTGACATGACTAAACTTAGAACGACATCTATACTTATTATATAAATAAACCCCACTAAGTTATTTCTCTGCTTCCTTGCACCACGTCAGCCAAAAGTTTCAATTACCGGATGAATCCTATACGCCGCCGAACGGATCCATCCTACGCTGCTTCGATTATTCACAGAAAGGAAGGAGGTATGATGAGCTCTGTATAATCCAAACTAGCTTGACTTTGACTAAAATTGTAGCGAATATCGCATCATTTAATTAGTACTACTTATCTTGTATCATAATTGCTATTATCTTTCTTATACTATATTGTTTTGCATTGGTCAAACTTAAAATTTTGACTCCTTGAAAATTAAGAATTGCATCATTATGTTAATGAAGTCTATGTTTTCTGACTTTTCTAGATACTCAAGTGTTCTAATTATAAAACGTTTTCTTTTTCTAAATACATTGCATTTTTTATGCACTTAGTTATGTGTTATATCCAAATATTTATTTAAATCAATGTATCTGCGGTAGTATATAAATAATCTAAAACCTTTTACTATACAATTACATATAAATTATGTCAGCATATATAATAAAAGAGTTGTATCTAGAAAATCCTGACTTTTTGTAATAGAAATCGAGTCACCTCTACTACAAATACGAGCGTTGCTAAAAATCCATCTGGGTAGTGATAGAGGAAAAACACGTTCGTTCAAAGAAAAACGCTTGTTGCAGGATATATGATTTGTCACCATCCTGTTTGCGCTAGTGACTAGTGCTAGCTCTTATGTGTAGTATAGTCATATTAAACGGCTACGACATGTCGTTGCCAGCTTGAGTCTATGCGTGGTGTCATGTATCAATAAGTCAGAAGTCTAGATGTCTTTAGAAAAGAAAATTTGGGGATTGTGTGGAAAAAAATGAATTCTTTGGGACAGATTTTACTATATTGCGGTCTTTTAAAATACTATATTGCGGTCTTTTAAAAGACACTATGTGATCGATTGGTCTTCAAAAGTGACTATGCGGCTAGATCTCATTTGGCTATCTATTTGCTCTTATTGACGGTAATGGGGATAATATAGTTCTTGAGAAGAAAACTTTGTTAAATTTAATTGTATCTATTTCTAACATTCATTTAAATATGTTTATCTGTTCTCAATTTATAGTTCAGCTATAGAGAATAGGATTGATGCCTCTAGAACGCCGTCTTTTGTATTCAAGAAAATATAAAAAGAACGAAAGAAAATGATATCATGCACACCCTCAATTACTCCAACTACTACTTTAGTCCAACACAAAATCCTACGAGCGTCAGGAAGGCGCTCTCTCAAATTCTATCACCCTCACCTTTTATCTTTGGAATTTCCATCTCTACAGTAGAACAAAGATTTAGAAGTTGTTAGGAAGTTGCTCTGATGTCTGAAAACACCTACAGAGACACTTCCTAGTGGTTTCAACGAAAAGTAACTACATGTAACAAGCGACAGTTGAGGTTCCTGAGCAGTAATTTACACTGAAAAACTGTGGCTGCCAACACTAAAGTACCAACCAAACGACAACCTTTTGCCAGAGGAAGCTATCGGTGCTTCTACAAGCTATCCTAGTCATCTGCAAAACCACTGTGCGAGCTGATTTAGACATTCAACGGAGACGTGGAAGCTGAGACTTCCATCCAATTAACATATTTTTTAGATAAAGGATGAAACATCCGGCCTCTACATCCGAAGGATGTACACAGCCAATTATTACAGTGTCTTACAAAGAGCAAAAGAAAGGAAGCCAAAAGTCTTTAGGCTACAAAAAGCCTAGGAGCTAAAGCAGACGGTATAAATGTTTCCACCCTCGGTTTGTTATTTCTAGAGCAATCATCTCCAAATTCTTGCTCATCTCCGAGAGAGCGTCTTTGGCCTCCTCATCACGCTGCAGCTGTGCCCAGAAGCGTAGCCAGTATGCTCCCCTGAAAATAACCTGCATCACGGAGTTAGTTTTTAGTTTATTAAAAATAACATCGTTCCGGCATCTCCAGATGGCCCAGCATAAGGCAGCCACCCCAACCCGCATCAAATTTTTGGCTTTCTTATGTTGATTTCCAAGCCAATTACCGAACATATGCCTTATCGATCTAGGTTGTTGTAGACTAGTAGCAAAGAAAATGATCATCCAAAGCAATTTTGCACAAGGGCAATCAAGGAACAGGTGTTGAATTGTCTCATTCCTATTGCGAAGATACATTTTTGACTTCCTTTCCAGTTTTTCCTAGCAAGGTTGTCTTTTGTTAGAGTGACACCTCTCGTAGGAACCACGGGAAGATTTTTATTTTTAGAGGGGTCTTCATTTTCCAAATTTTCCTATGTTGAAAGGGTGACTGTGCATCCATGACGTGAAGATACATAGATCTGACAGAAAAAGACCCAGATCTGGTCAGACCCCATTTAAAATTGTCTGATCCATCCACCAGCTCAACATTGGACATTCTAGCTACTAGGCTACGCCACTCTAAAAGTTTATTATCCACCAAAGCCCTTCTAAAGGATAAATTAAGAGGGCTTGAGTTTACCACCTTTGACACCATTTGCGTGTGGGTCCCTCACTATATTATATAACGATGGATACTTAACTTTTAGAGGCTGATTTCCTACCCATGTGTCTTCCCAAAACCTCGCCATGGTCCCATCTTTAATATTAAAGGACCCATTAGCCATTACCTCTTCTTTGATACGCATGAGACCTCTCCGAAGTGGGAGTCATTAGGTTTGGTCATCACTTGAGTTAGTGTTTTGGAGGTGAGGTATTTATTTCTTAACATACTTTGCCACATGCCGTCAGTGTTGATTAGGTTCACCAACCATTTGGCTAGCAAGAACTTGTTTTTCAAGTCCAAATTAAGAATACCTAAACCCCCTTGGTCTTTGGGGCGACACAAGATGTCCCATTTAGCAAGTCTATACTTATGTTTTTCCGAAGACCCTTGCCAAAAAAACCTGGATCTGAAATGATCAAGGTTTTTGAGAACTCCCTTTGGAATCTCAAAAAAGGACATCATAAACATGGGAAGGCTGCTCAGAACAGAGTTAAGAAGAACAAGTCTCCCCCCATAAGATAGGTATTTTGCCTTCCAACAAGAGAGTTTTTGTTGAAAACGTTCTTCCACCTTCCTCCATTCGAATTCGGGAGTTGTCTATGGTGCATTGGGATTCCTAGATACCCGAAAGGATAATCCCCCGTGTTACAACCAAACAGAGTGGTATAGTAATTTTCCATCTCTTTGGCTGCACCATAGCAAAAGATTTCACTCTTATGGAAATTGATCTTGAGTCCAGGACAACCGCTCAAAAGCACACGGCAAAAAGTTTTAGATTTTTTGCCTCGCTGGATCGTGATCAATAAAAATGATGGTGTCATCTCGCATATTGTAAAATTGACAGACCATCATCAACCAGGTGAGGAGGATACCTCTTATTTGCCCATCGTTTTTTGCTCTATTGATTAGGAGAGCTAGCATATCCGCAACGATGTTAAATAAGATAGGGGACATATGGTCACCCTGACGAAGGCCACGTCTGGTTTGGAAGTAGGGGCCAACATCATCGTTAACTTTAATCCCTACACTTCCACCCGTGACCATACTCTGTACCCATCTACACCACTTAGGTGAAAACCCTTTCATACGTAAGGTTTGTTGTATGAAGGACCACTTGACCTTATCGTAGGCCTTTTCAAAATCGATTTTGATTATAATACCATCTCTTTTTTTAGTATGTAACTCATGGATGGTTTCATGTAAAATTGCGACTCCTTCCATGATGTTCCTTCCCGGCATGAAAGCTGTTTGCATGGGATTCACAACTGTTCTAGCCACTTTGTTCAGTCTATTTGTGCCTACTTTTGTGAATATTTTAAAGCTCACATTGAGGACACAAATTGGTCTGTATTGCTGAATTTTAGTGGCATTAGGAACCTTAGGAATTAGTGTAATTATTCCAAAATTCAGACTATGTAAGTCCAGAGCCTCACTGTGTAGTTCAGCAAAAAGAGGCAAGAGGTCATTTTTTATTAGACCCCAAAAGACCTGATAAAATTCAGCCGGGAAACCATCTGGACCTGGAGCTTTATTATGCTCCATTTGGAAAACAGCCTCCTTAACTTCAGATTCAGTGAAAGGGCTGATGAGGGTTTCATTTTCCTCTGGTGTAACCTGTGGAATGTCTGAAATCTCATTTTCCACGAGGTTGATATCTGAATTTTCCGGTGGTCCAAAAAGATTTTTATAGTATGTGGTAATATGGCTTTTAAGATTACTATCGCCAACAACAGTTCCATGATCATCTTCTAGTTTAAAGATGTGTTGATTACGATGTTTCCCATTAGCCACAAGATGAAAGAACCGAGTATTTGCATCCCCTTCTAACAGGGTTTTAACTTTGGCTCTTTCATACCACTTTAGTTCCTCCTCCCTCAAAAGAGAAACTAACCTCTCTTTTAGATATAGTTTAAAATTAATTTCTTGCTCAGACAAAGCAGCCACCTCTGCTTGTTTATCTAGATTTTCTAAAAGAGTCAGCAAAGTCTTTTTTTCTTTTTTGTAAGACCCCGCTGTGTGCTTGGCCCATCCTCTTAGATGTTGCCTCAGTCTCCTAATTTTGTACTGCCAACGCTCTAGAGGAGAGGACCCCCCATTCTCGGATTGCCAAATATTTGCAACCATCTCATGAAAACCCTCCCGTAAAAGCCAGTCCCTCTCAAATTTAAAGGGTCGGTTTTGGGGTTGGTGTGTCGAGCCGCCGCATATTTAAAACAAGGGGGTATGGTCAGATATATTCCTATCTCTGGGCTCAACCGAAGCTAGAGGAAATTAAATTTCCCATTCCGTACTAACGAGGACTCTATCAAGTTTCTCGAAAGTTGGGTTGTCGCCCGCCCCCGCCCAAGTAAATTGACGGCCAGCCATCATTATCTCCTTAAGATCCAGAGATTCAATGACTGCATTGAAGAGGTTAGGCCATCTAGGGTCAAAATCCCCTGAGCTTTTTTCCTCCGGCTTCCTCATAATATTGAAATCACCTCCTACTATGTAGGGGAGTGATTCTTTGGAGCAAGTATTTGCTAGCTCTGAGAGGAAAGCATTCTTATTTTGACTTTGTGCTGGTCCATAGACTGAGTAAAGCACAAATTTGAAGTCATTAGCTTTACATCTTAGGGTGAATTTAATGTAGAAATCCCCCTCGCTAATAGCTCCAATGTCAAAAGTTGTGAGATCCACACCAAGAAGCAACCCCCGGATCTCCCATGTGGCGCCATTGCATGCCACGAAAATCACGTCCGCCACAAATATTTTTGAGGACGCTATCGAGAAGGAGTCCCTTCCGGTTTCGAGAGAGCAATAAAATTTATTTGCTCCTCCTTAACTAGTTCCGCCAGAAACGATGTTTAGCCAAGTCTCGCTAGACCTCTGCTATTCCGAGAAGACCCCTTTCATTTTAAAACAATTTTTGATGGGGTCTTTGGTTTCCTTGGAAGATTGCCATTGTTTGTTTTTTTGGCATTATTGTATTTTTTCTTCCGACGGCTTGGGGAGAGATCATGTATTTGATCAAACTCAATGTCCAATTCGTTCTCATTTAAAATTGCTTGTCTGAGAACTGTGTCAAGTCTGTCCTCTCTTTCATCATCACTGCCTAGTTTATTGGCATGGGATGTAGAGATGCTAGTTTTTTGTTTAGCATGGAGGACCAACCTATCAACCTCTATATTCTTAAGCACTGTTGCTCCCGAAGAGCCTAGGTTGATGCCTATCCTACCAAGGTTGGAATTAATGTACGAATCTGAAAAATGCGTAAATGAAGTACCTTTAAGTTCCAAGTTCTTCTTCGCAGTCAGCCGTTCCGCCTTGGATAGGGTGTGCTCATCCACCGTCGCAGCAAACCTGGGGCTACGACGAGGAACAAAAGGGGCCACCACCTCGCTGATGTCCTCCTGTAATGCAGTAGCCCCCAACCCGTTTGTTGGGTTGGTTGCTGCCACATCATCCTCTGCTGCCGCCGGGGCGGCCACGGGAGCCACCAAAGCCTCCATGCTTGTATATTGGGGGTGGCCTCATGACAACATATTATTTCTTTTTGATTACTGAATATTAAAGAGAAATGACTTCTAACCCATGTACTCTTCACCCCTTATATGATGACCTGAATTCGGGATCCATGCTTGTATAAGTTAGAACAACTCATGTCGAACGATGCTACAAAATTTGATCCGAAACATCTTGGGTCTTGCAGCGCACAGACACATTTGTCAGCGTAATCTCTACCTAATATTTTTTTTTTTTGAGAACACGACTTCACGCGTATTTCATTAAGAAGAAGAGCCGAAAGAACGGCAAAGTAACCGGTACAATGGATTCGCAAGTAATCCATAGATTACCCACGAAATCCACAACACAAACACGAAGCAAGAAATATGAGAGGGGGGGGCACCCTCCACCTAACAACCCCAAGAACTGAGCCTAATACAAAATATATCTCAACACCTAGGTAGCAAGTAGTGAAGGAGCCGCAGACGAAACAACGAGACATGGCGGCAAAGCATCCGCCCGAACACCCGACGGCCAAGCATCCGTCTCCATCTCAGCGACCTCAACGGCCAACCCGCCGGAGACGCGTCCTCGGTGGCAAAGTACCTCGGTGGCCAAGCATCCACCGAAATAAAGACACATGGCGGCAAAGCATCCGCCCGAACTCCGACGGCCAAGCATCCGTCCCCACCTCAGCGACCTCAACGACCAAACCGCCGGAGATGCTTCCTTGGTGGCAAGGCACAGCTCCTCCGAGTCACTAGGGTCAGCGCCCCAAGGACCACGGGCGAGGAGAGCCTACTTGAAGAAACTACGGCGGCAAAGCATCCGCCCAAGTAACGAACATGGTCACGACTACCACAAGCACTAGCTAGGCAAATCCAGGTGAAGAGAAACATGAGGCACAAAATGGCGCAGCAAGACGACCATGGTGACACGGAGGAGGGGCGGCGGGCCGCGGAGACTCTTCAGCAACGCCTTCACGAAGGTTGTGACGTCGAGGACGCCACCGCTGCTGGCCATAGAGAACTATGACGGGGCTTTCACCCAGAATCCATCGCCGACGACCGGAGTACGAGACTCAAAGACAATGCCTTCAAGAAGGGTGTGGCACCACAAGGCGACACCGTCGTCCGCCCGACAACCGTCAGGCTGGGCTTTCGCCCGGAGCTCGATGCATCCAAACACGGACAGGACGAGCCGAAGAGGTTGTCCACGCCACCACGGCGTCGGCAACGTCCCGCCAGAGCGTCCGCCCACACCACCATGATGCGAGGCAGCGGCGCATCTGGCCACCTGTAGCCGCCGGCACCAGCCTCCCGACGCGCTGCAGCAGCGCGCCGGGTGGCCCCGATGAGTAGAGGCCCGCCTGTCCAGAAGTTCTGCCCCGCAGGGCATCCAACAGCCCCGGCCTCCGCCCACAGCAGCCAGCGGCGAGCGCGCTGGAGCAGCACGACCACCGGACGAGCACGAAGGCACGGAGAGGGGGGGTGGCCCCCAGTGAAAGGTCACAATGGCTAGAGGGGGGTGAATAGCCTAATAAAATTTCTAGCAAGAACACTAGACACCAAATTAGATAGCAAGGCGGCAAATGTGCAAAGCTAAAGCTTTGACTACTCTATGCAAGCCGTCCTAAACAAAGCAAAGCTACTCAATCCAAAAGCACAACAAACACGGTGATCAAGCTACACAATGTCGGTTCACCAAAACCAACCAAGCAATTCTACCCACGGGATTTAGCACTACACAATAAGTGGTTCCCGACCGACCACAACAAGCAATTCTACTTTGCGGATTGTAAAGAGAGGATGGAAGCTTTATACCGCCGCGAAGAGTAGAAGATAGCCAATAACCGGTATGGAAGCCAATCACCTAGAGAGCTCAAGCACAAGCACAAGGAGGTCGAAGCCTCGGCAATCACAAATCAACACAATGATTTTTTACCGAGGTTCACTTGCTTCCCAGCAAGCTAGTCCTCGTTGTGGCGATACACTTGCTTGGTGAGTTGCCCGCTCAATTGGCTCGGTGCCAAAGACCCCAATGGGGAGCCGCAATCTCCACACAAGACAAGGATCCACAAGCCACGAGCAATCCACTAGAGTATCCTTTCGAGAACTCCCGCGGGGAAGGATCAAGAACCCCTCACAAGAACCCGGTGTGGCCTCGAACAATCACCAAGTCGAGCTCAACCACCACCCGCTGCTCCAAACCATCTACAGTGACGGGAATCACCGAAGAGTAACAAGAATCCGCAGCTCACTCGATGAACAAGTGCCTCTAGATGTAACTCTCAATGCAAATCACTTGTTCTCACTCAAATCTCTCTCAAGAATGGCAAGGGAACCAAAGAGATGAGTGGGGAAGAGTGTCTCTAGCTCAAAGTATGCTCAAGAGTGTTAGAATGGGCAAGAGAGCCCTCCCAAGCCGGCCAACCACATATTTATAGAGCCCTCTCCAAAATATGGCCGTTGGGATCTCGGGGCGCCAGATTACCTGCGCCGGACGCGTCCGGCGCCTTCTTCGCAGCCGCGCGCGCCGACTGTTGGCGTTTGAACGGCTGCCAGCGCAGCGTCCGCCGCAGCGTCCGCCGCCGCCCGCCAACGTGCGTCCGCCGTCGCGTCCTTCGCCCAGAAGTTTCTGGACCGCGTCCTTCGATCCATCGCGCGTTCGCTGCCATCCATCAACCACGTCTGTCGCTGCGGTTCTGCCCTCCCAGCCACGCGCCAAGGCAGCGAGCGCCGGACGCCGTACACCAGCCGTACAACGACCGCCGCCACACCGACGGCCGCGTCCGTCGACGGTGACCGAGCGAGGCACGAGCACCAGCCGAGAACGCCGGACGCCAAGGCGCCGCGTCCGACGCCGACCGGCGGATGCTGATCACCCAGCGTCCGAAGGCCTCGCGCTCCAAAGGAGCCACTGGTGCGAGTCCGGCGCTCGACCAGCGTCCGACGCCACCCGTCGGCCGCGTCTGGCGCCTTGCAACAGAGCTGACTTCGTCATTTCTTCGCGCCGTCTTCGCTCCAAGTCCAACCTCTTGCCTTGAGTACCAACTCCACCAAGTGTAGACCTCGTCTCAAGCACCGGAGTTAGTAGTACAAGCACGACCACGTCGGCAAGAGTTAGCCCTCTAGTTAGTCTCTCATGCATCATGCAAAGTCACAACTAGAGGCACTTAGGACCGTGAATGAAACCGAGGAAACCCCTCTTGATAGTTGGTTATCGATCCTAAATGTGGTCACACTCGCTAAGTGTCTTGACCACCAAACCGGAAAGCCCTATCAAGTATACCTTCGCCTTGATCTCCATGGGTCTCCGTCGGAGCTTGACCACATCACATCCACCATGTTGATCACCGTGATCACCATGCTCCATCATCCACCGTCACGTTGCTATGTGGCTAACCACACTTAGAGCAAAGTATTAGCAACGTTGAGTGTCATTAATTACCAAAACCAAACCGGAGCTTTCAATCTCCCCCTTTTTGGTAATTGATGACAACCCTTCACAAAGCTCACAAAGATATGGAAATTGAATTCAATATGAAATTGAATTGCTTGCCCAAGACATTTTGATCATGAATCTTGGATTGGACAAGCATTTCAATTCCGGTTTGGGTAGTGATAGCTCCCCCTACATGTGTGCATCAAATGTTTGGTCGATTTTCAAGCACACATGCATAGATGAAACTTGTGTGAGAGTTACCACAACCAAAATGGTACTAAGGTTTATAGAATTGACCTTTGAAGCGTGATACCAATCGGAGTGCGATAATAAACCTTCCTTAGCACCAAGGGAATCTAGACATCATCAAAACTTAAAATACCTCATGAGATCACATTATAAGCAAGGTACTTTGAACAAGAGAAACTCTATGTCTAGAAACCACCTATGCATGCTAGTACTTCATTTCATCAATCAAGTTCTATACTAGCAATACACCAAACATGCATGAATATTGAATTTAGCTTGCAATGCTCCATATCATCATGTATGCACATACAAATGCAACAAATAGTCTATGAGCTTGCTCCCCCTATTTGTGTGCTCATGGTTGGGTCATATCATAAAACTTGATCCCCTTCCATTGCTCTTTGTGACTTCTTTCTCCCCCTTTGTCAACAATCACCAACAAGGGTGCATAAGATGAGAGAAACAAGTCAATCAACTATGGCCAAATCTAAACCACATGTCTAGAAAATGTATCTCGGTTTGAACCAAGGGCAAGCTTCTTCACACCTCATAAGAATAAGGGTTATCTTGACCATTTTGAGATACACATCATGAGCAAGTGCTAAAGATTCAGCACTAGGTTCACAAGCTCACAAACAAGTCATGTGCCACCACTAGATCAAAACAAGCATAGAAACAAAAGTGGTGCCATATATCCTTCAAATTCATTTGATTTGCAATGAATAAGCCTAGCAAGATGCACATGTATACATGTCTACACAACTAGCAAAGGATGCATGAGATGCAACAAACAACTTTACCTTGCTATGTTGGAGGAGAGGCATGTCATATATGGGGTGCATCAATCCATGTTGGAGAAGCTAAGTATGTTCAACTCATTCCTCAACTTGCAAAATCTTTTCTCATCAAGAGGCTTGGTGAATATGTCGGCTAGTTGATCTTCGGTGCCAATGCTTTCAATGCTCACATCTCCCTTTTGTTGATGATCTCTAATGAAGTGGTGCCTCACATCAATGTGCTTAGTTCTTGAATGTTGAACCGGATTGTTTGTCATCTTGATTGCACTTTTATTGTCACAAAACAAAGGCACATGCTTGAACTTGATCCCATAGTCCTTCAAGGTGGCTTTCATCCATAGCAATTATGCACAACAATTCCCCGCAATAATATATTCGGCTTCGGCGGTGGAAAGTGTCACACTATTTTGCTTCTTTGAAGACCATGACACTAGAGATCTTCCTAGCACTTGGCATGTCACACTTGTGCTCTTCCTATCAATCTTGCAACCGGCATAGTCGGAGTCGGAATATCCAATCAACTCAAAGGTTGACCCCTCGGGATATCATAGACCAACATCTTGAGTACCCTTCAAGTATCTCAACACCCTCTTGGTTGCCGTCAAGTGACTCTCTCTAGGAGAAACTTGAAATCTTGCACACATGCACACACTAAACATGACATCCGGCCTTGAAGCGGTCACATATAGCAAGCTTCCAATCATTGATCTATATAGCTTTTGCTCAATCATCCTGCCACTATCATCAATGTCCAAGCCACCATTGGTTCCCATTGGTGTGCTAATGGCCTTAGCATCTTGCAACCCAAACTTCTTGATCATGTCCTTGATGTACTTGCTTTGACTCACAAAGGTGCCATTCTTCATTTGCTTGATTTGAAGACCAAGGAAATAGCTCAACTCTCCAAGCATTGACATCTCAAACTCACTAGCCATCATCTTAGCAAACTCTTCACAAAAGAATTGATTTGTTGATCCAAAAATGATATCATCCACATAGATTTGCAACACAAATAAGTCATCTTCTATCTTCTTGGTGAAGAGAGTGGTGTCAACTTTGCCCATCTTGAAGCCTTTGGAGATGAGAAAATCCCTCAATCTTTCATACCATGCCCTTGGAGCTTGCTTCAAATCATACAATGCTTTCTTAAGCTTGTAGACATGGTTGGGCTTCTTGTCATCCTCAAAACCGGGAGGTTGTGTAACATACACTTCCTCATTGATGAACCCATTGAGAAATGCACTCTTCACATCCATTTGATAGAGCTTGATGTTGTGAGCACAAGTATAGGCCAATAGGATTCTAATTGCCTCTAATCTTGCCACCGGTGCATATGTTTCTCCAAAGTCAAGACCCTCAACTTGTGTGTAACCTTGAGCCACTAGTCTTGCTTTGTTCCTCACAACCAATCCATCTTGATCTTGCTTGTTCTTGAAGACCCACTTGGTGCCAATCACATTGTGCTTCTTTGGCCTCTCAACAAGCTCCCACACATCATTTCTAGTGAAGTTGTTCAATTCCTCATGCATGGCATTTATCCAATCCGGATCCTTCAATGCTTCATCAATCTTAGTTGGCTCAATGAATGACACAAAGGAGTAGTGCTCACATATGCTAGCCAATCTTGACCTTGTTTGTACACCTCTTTGAATGTCACCAATGATATGATCTAGAGGATGATCTCTTGCAATGTTTGAAGGTTGAAGAACTAGCTCATTTGCATTGCTTGCTTGACCTTGATCTTGATCTTGATGTTGAGTACCACTTGTGTTTGCCTCATTGGAATCATCAATCACAACTTGAGTTGGCACTTGCACCTCATCACCATCATCCACTTGCCTCGGCCTTATATCACCAATATCCATGTGTCTCATTGCATTACTCAATTGATCTCCACCCACATCATCTTGATTTTGATCTTCATTTTGAGAGCCTTGGGTTTCATAAAATTCAACATCATGAACCTCTTCAACTGGCCCACTAGCCATGTTCCACACTCTATAAGCCTTGCTAGAAGTAGGGTAGCCAAGAAGAAATCCCTCATCACATCTCTTGTCAAACTTGCCAAGTCTTTGTCCCTTCTTGAGTATGTAGCACTTGCAACCAAAAGACCCGGAAGTAAGCAATGTTGGGCTTCCTTCCATTCAAGATTTCATATGGAGTCTTCTCTAACTTCCCATGGCAATAGAGGCGGTTGCTATAGTAGCAAGCCGTGTTGATAGCATCACTCTAAAACTTCTCACTCACATTGTACTCAAGTAGCATAGTTCTTGCCATCTTAATCAAGGTCCTATTCTTCCTCTCAACTACACCATTGGATTGGGGAATGTAGGTTGGTGAGAATTGATGCACAATTCCAAGATCATCACACAACTCTTCAACTCTTGTGTTCTTGAATTCACTCCCATTGTCACTTCTTATCTTCTTGATGGTAGTGTCAAACTCATTTTGCACCCTCTTGACAAGTCTTGAATAGATCATAGACTTCACTCTTGTCATAGAGAAAGAACACCCATGTATATCTTGAGTAGTCATCCACAATCACAAAACCATACTTGTTGCCCCCAATTGATGTGTAGTGAGTTGGGCCAAACAAGTCCATGTGCAACAACTCAAATGCTCTTGAAGTTGACATCTCATTCTTTTTGGGATGTGAGTTTCCATGTTGCTTGCCGGCTTGACATGCACTACAAGGTCTATCCTTCTCAAATGTGACATCATGGAAGCCTCTCACTAGATCATGCTTCACCAACTTGTTCAATTGCTTCATCCCAACATGTCCAAGGCGCCTATGCCATAGACATCCCTTGCTTGACTTGCCAATCAAACATGATGAAAGTTGAGTTTCACTAGCATTGAAATCAACCAAGTACAAGCTTCCATGCCTAAACCCCTTGAAGATGATATTTATTTGGTCCTTGCTCACCACCTCAACATGCTTGTCATCAAATATGCACTTGTAGCCAAGATCACACAATTGAGCCACCGACAAAAGATTGAAGTTCAAAGTATCAACTAGCAACACATTTGAGAGATCCTTGTCATTGGAAATTGCAAACTTTCCTGGCCCCATGACATCACCCTTGCTATTGTCACCAAATGTGATGGAGTTGAATCCACCATTATCATTCTTGTCAAGTGATTTGAACATACTATCTTCACCGGTCATATGATGGGATCAATCGACCATGATCCTCTCATATATATAGAGGGGGGTGGTCTTATCCTGGTGGAAAACAACTCCAAGTCGCGTATATCAAGTTTCCCACATCAAAAACTGCCAAAAACGCGACTCCAATCAAGGTCGGTTTCGCGACGTACGCGTCGGACGCGTCCGGCGCCCGGCCCGCGCACGGGGTCCTCTGTGCTACGTCGACGCGCGCCGGACGCGCCCTGACGCGCGTCCGGCGCCGTGTTCTGTGCTTGGTGGGCACTCTTTAGCGCGCGTCCGGCGCTCGCTCTGGCGGCCGGCCTCCGCGTGGCCTTCTCTGGACCGCGTCTGGCTATGGCGCCTCTGGATGGCGCGTCCGGCGCCTGTTGCGACGCCGGTTTTGCCCGTTTCGCCGGATACAAAGGTGATGGTCTCGTTCCCAATCATGTCCAAAATTTCCATGACCCATTTTGGCCTCAAAATACTCCTTGGACATTTTTGAGCGTCAACGCATGCCCCCTATTTTCAGGTGAATTTGTCATTGAACATGAAAACATTCCTTGACTTGTAACCGAGTAGTAACGATACCCATCACATCGGCTGGTCAGGGACTAAGGGCGATGTATACATCGGCTATTTTTGTTCTAAGGGCGATACATGTATCAGCCATTACTTGGAAGAGCACTAGGCTTCTTGCCAAACACTTGGGAAGTATTTTAAGAAACCTTTCATTGATTGCCTTCATGAGACATTCTCCCATAGTCATTTTTGCTTGATCGGATCCTAAGCACTCGAGCAACAAATCGTCTATATTCTTTGATGGAGCTCACCATGGTGCAATTGTGTACTTGAACGCACTCCGCCAGATGCTCTCATTAATTCTGGCATTAGGATCCTGTAAATATGTCAACAGAGGAGTTCCCCAATATTCTAAATCGGTACTAGAATTATATACTTGTGTACTTGAACGCGTCCGGCGCTCTCTAGCGCGCGCGAGTTCCTCTGTGTTGCGTCCGACGCGCACCGGACGCGCCCTGACGCGCGTCCGGCGCCATGTTCTGCGCCTGGCGTCCGGCGCTCTTTAGCGTGCGTCCGGCGCTCGCATTTGGTGGCCGGCCTCCGCGTGGCCTTCTCTGGACCGCATCCGGCGGGCGCCGGACTTGCGAGGCCGGTTCCGCCCGTTTCGCCGGATACAAAGGCAATGGTCTTGTTCCCAATCATGTCCAAGATTTCCATGACCCCTTTTGGCCTCAAAATACTACTTGGACATTTTTGAGCGTCAACACCCGGCTCCGCCCTGCTCTCTGTGGCCGACGACCCGCTCAGCCGCGGCAAGGGCGCCGCGCACGCCGCCCGACTTCTGCCACCGTCCAGACACCGTGAGGCATAGTCGCTGGCTCCACGCCTCAGCCGGATCGTGGCCACCGGCAGCGGCCTACTCAGCCTCGGGGGCCTCGACCGCCGCCGATGCTCGTCACCGTTGTCTCCCGCACCAATGCCGCCGTCGTCATCACCTCAAGTCGAACCAGTCTCCGCCCACGCCGTTTGGACTTAAAATTTAGAGTTATATCTTTCACAAGAAAAATTGAAGACTTATGTAATATTGTTGTTCCTATGATTGCACTAATGTGGCATCTTGGACGTAAAATTTAGAATTATATTTTAGTTATATCTTTCTTGAAGACTCATGTACAATTATTGTTCCAAACAACATGATTTCAGTATACTTTTTTACTCAACAAAATACCATACACTCATGCATATATGTGATCGTTTTATTATGTTTTTCGTTGCAACGCACGAGCATTTAACTATTAAGTAACAATAGGCAAATACAGATCATGCGCCATAGCAACCTATGGACTAGCTACCTAGTTGAGGAACAACGCCCACAGCCCGCCGGCGGCCGTGGCGACGGCCATGCCCCAGACGAGAGTGTCCCCGGGCGGCGGCACCAGCGCAGCCACCCTGGATGCGAACATGACCGTGAGCAGCACGGTCAGCGCCCACACCGCGGACTTGATCCTGCCGCTCCCTGCCCTGCCGCGGCGGCGCTCGAACTCACGGAGGCAGACTAAGAGAAGAACGAGTACCGCATCGGCGATGAGCACGAACACGACGGCGGCCGCGTCTTTCCTGGAGTTGTAGACGGCGAGCGCCGAGTTGCACGCTAGCACACCGAAGCCGAGCTTGGTTAGCCCAGAATTGCGCTGGTCCATGCGATGCGATGCTCAGAGAGAAAGGGATTGGCGAAGGGTTTCTTTCTGGGCGGGCAAAGCAGAATTTGATTTTCAACTTAAGCCTAAGCCTTGATCGCTGGCGATGCAACGAACGAGCGGTCCGGGTTTTGTTTTATAGCTGCTGCTTTCCGCTGAAGCGGGGCTGGCTTTGATAAAACTCTTGAAAAACATGCGCGGCGCGCGCGGCGGTGTTTGAAATGAAATTCAACATCGTGTGCCTGAATGCCTGATAGCCCGCAACCGTGTCCGATTGGACGGTCCAATTTGGACCACCGCACAATGCAGTAAAACATCAGAGGCAGTAATAAAAAAAACACCAGCCTGGACTATCTGCTAACCGCTCACGACTACAGTAGTGTTGATTTTAGCGGCGTCTGTTGACGCTCCAACTCTCTGTCAAAGTGTCAATCGGGCGAGCATGCCAATTCTCAGATGTTTGATTAGCGAGATGTAGCAGCATGTAAGCTCATATTCAGAAGTCAGAACAAGAACCATTACTTGTCGAATGTCCGTTGTGAATCTTTACATCCCACGGAATTGTGAGAACGATCGGCATGTTTGTGCTGAGAATGAGGGAACCACCGCCAAGTAGGCAAATATTCCAAATTGCCTGGTGCACGCGGCACTCCGTTTTGAATTCAAATTTGTGTAACTGGTAGCAGCGAATCTGTAAAAACGGGTGCAACAGTTGCAGGTGAAGTCCCGCTCTCGAAAAAGAAAATGTACCGTTGCCAATATCACAAGAAGAATAGCCGTTACTTGAATGTCCCCTTGTGAATCTTCACACGTCACAGGCTCTCAGCAGTGCCGAAAGCGACTGCCAACCTGCCCAGCCTCTCTGAATCTGTGATTCTGTATAGTCGATCTACAATTAGGAGCATCCCGTCAGGAGAAAGTGTGTAGATTAGAGATCGGGCCAGGTCGTCAGATTGATGTGCTTTTTTTCCAAGGGGAACCACGTTACTGTACTTACTGTGTAAGCAGCGCTGAACTGGGCCTCCAACGCAGCCCGCTTATGGGCCATATAATCTCTAATTCCTCAGAAAACGGGCCACACATTAAGCCACTATCTTGGGCGTGGACGTCAAATTTCCTGTGTGGTACGGGCTGCGTGCGGCGCCAGGATGACACTGCCGGCCCGGCCCGTCGCTGCGGCCAACGTATCCAACGCGGCACCGCCCACGACGCTTGACAAGATTCATGGTGCACGCGCGTTGTGGACGTGGACCATTCATTCATGGTGTACTTCATTTGGGAATTGTGATAACTGTAATATACAACCGAAGCTTGTGGCGTGGTGTTCTAGCCAGAAACGTTTTCTGTATCACGAGGTACATTCGCTAAGAGCATCTCTAAGGGCCTCTCCAAATAAGTTTTATATTTGATGTTGTTTGCAAAGTCTCAAACCAAATTGCAAAGTCTAAAAATAGACCTTCTCCAAGGGACTTTGCAAATGGACTTTGCAAAGTCTAAAAATAGAAGCCTTTGTCCCGCACGAGGGGGGAGGACGGCGCGAGAGGGGAGCGTTTGGAGAGTCGAGTTCGCTCTCCATATATGCAAAACCGAACCAGAGAATTACAAAACTTGCACAAATGCAAAAGTCATTTGGAGAACCGTTGGAGCCCTCTTTTTGAGGTTTTTTGCAAATTCACAAATGCAAAACTCATTTGGAGAGGCCCTTGGAGATGCTCTAAGCGTGTTAATAGTTTTTTTCACGATCGGGCCATTCACCCGTATTTCATTAAGAGGGAAAAACAGTGAATGTTTGCATTGGACATTGATACTTTTGATATATATACATACTACTGTAGTACTGCACATACAAATGAATAAATGATAACCATTTTTTCCCCACAAGAAATACATATTTCACAATGATGCAATGCCAGTAATACAATTCAAATCACAAAACAAAACAAAACAAAAGGACCAATATATCGACAGGAAAACACATTTCAATTCAGGAAGAACGACCAGAACCCGGCGGCGGTCGTGGCCGCGGCCATAAGCCACACCACAGTGGCAACGACCGGCGGCATCAACGGCGCCACCCTGGACGTGAACATGGCCGTGAGCAGCGTCGTGAGAACCCACACGGCGGCCTTGAGCCTGCGCCTGCTTGTTCCTCGAATCCTGGCTTGCTCCAACTTGACGAGGCAGAGGAAGAGCAGCACGAGCACGGCGTCCGCGGCGAGCACAAAGGCCACGGAGGCCGTGTCGCCCCAGGAGTTGTAGATGGCTGTTGGCATTTCTTAGCGCGATTATCAAAAACAGACTTAGAGCCTAATTCTGATAACAGCGCCAGAAACGCTAAATGGCATTACTCGACATATTTACTAGAAACAGGTTCTAGCAACTACGCGAGTGTTGCCAAGAGATAGATCACATCCTATTAGATAAATATCCGCAAGCGCACGGATCTATCGTTGCAGCATTTCACCCGGAAGTATTCAGGGTATCGTTATTTATAATTTCCCAAAGAAAGGCATGGGTAGTTAAGTAATCTAGCATGGGTATGAATATAATATCTAGCATGAGGAGAAACCGACCAATGTGCTATACAGGGGTAAGCATATGGTAGTTTGGATAGTGGACACACACTTAGAGCAACCTCAAAGGAATAAAGGTAAAATAAAGAATAAAGAATAATCTACGCGGAGCAAGCAGGTCCTATATAGTCAATGCTAGAACAGCTAATTCCACATGTTATACAAGTCAAGCCTCGACTATAGACTAGGAATATGGGGAGACCGCGGCAACTGATCTGCCAGTCGATGGCGGCATTTACGAACTCCTACTCAACATGCGAACGTGGGGGGTTACAAGGGACGGACAGAGCTATCACCACCTGCCGCCTACCACCTCAACCGTGGCATGCCGACATATCCGAAGATTCCCTCGCACCCGGGCACCATGCCCGCATACTAAGGAGCTACCTACGTCTCCCCAGGACTCCCACCCTACGGATGGACGAGCTAAGACATAGGCAAACCCGAAGGTACATCGAACCGCTATTCTTCTCCTACAATCTAATCTAGACAAGTAAAACATATGAATGACGAAGAACAATGTAGAACACGATGAATAACTCTCACAAGAACTATGGCCTAGTTCTTGATCATCGAATATATCGTGTACTAGACTATACTCTAGTTTATATGCAAGACTATATAAATATGATGAGAACTTAACTAAGGAAGAACGCTCCATAGATTTATACCAAAGATGTAGCTTTTCCTCCTGGAGACAAGCTCTCCAAGTAGCTTTGCCTAGCTCCAAATGACTACTACTAATGCTAATGAACAAGTGAGAGGTGTAGAGATGGCTCCAAATGGTGTGTGTGATGGTGGGGGGCCTCTCCTCTTCTTAAATAGGGCGCTGGAGGCGGTTCGGGGGCAGCATGGTCAAAAGCACCAGCGAAACCGTCCTTCTCTAGATGGCAGGTGCAAACCGCCTTTGGCCGGGCCCACCTGGCGGCCGGGCTGGTGCGCGCGCCCCAGGCTGCGGTTTTGCTGGTGTGTGGGCCTGGGCCGTCACCTGGGCTGCGGTTTTGCTGGTGTTTTGGCCCACTTCGACCCCGAGGTGGGCTGCCTTGTTCTCTTTGCCTTTTTAGCCTTCCGAAAAGCGCCTTTTTATTCTGTAAATTCCTGTACTTGGTGTATATTCTGCAAAACAATATTTTCTCCAAGCACAGGTGGAACTAGGTCAATAGTTGAAACTCGGACTCAGCATGCGCCGCTCCGAGACTCGGACTCAGCATGCGCCGCTCCGAGACTCCGCGCGAGCTCTACCTCCCGTGCATGGCCTTCGCCTGCCCGTGCTCCTCCCCCTCTTTTTTTTTTCCTTTTTTCGCATCGTCCTTTGCATGGCACGCCCCGGCCATGGCATTTCCGCTACATCCGCCGGCGGCGGCCGTGGAATCCGGCGACGTTGGCCTTGGATGCGCCGGATCCGGTGGGGACGGTGGTGGATTTGCCCTGATCCGGTCTCCTCCTTCCCTCTATCCCTTCCTTCATACAACTGTCCCCCGGCCTCCTCAATCGTCTCTCTCCCCTCTCCCTCCCCTCGAAAATCCGGTGTTCGAGCTAGGGTTCCGTGGCCGTCGGCGCTGCTGCTCCGGGCACATGGCCCTCTGCTCGGCCGCAGTGGGGGGTACCACGCACTCAACGCCGCCATGGATGCCGTCGACAACGGCACCGTGGATTTTTCAAGGAGTTCGTGCCCCGGATGTGGTCGTGGCTGGATGCGGCTGCCGTGCCTAGATGCGACGGCAGCGGCCACGACTGGATGTGACGGCGGCAACGTCAGGCAGGACATCCTCCTCGGCTGGTTGTTTCGAGGGATTGGTGCGTGTTGTTGCATTGAAAGGTTTTCAATTGCTGCATCGAATTTTTTGATTTGTTTCAGTGGATCAAAGGCCTCGTACTGCTTCCTTCCTCCCCACTTTTTTTGTTTCAATTTGATTGATCTCCTTGTTTCAACAAGAGCACACTTGTTGTTTCGAAACACTTCTATTTTCTGTCTGCTTGTTTCAAATTTTGGTTTTGTTCTTGTTGTTTCTTTTCTTTTCTCAGTTTTGTTTTCAGTATAGAAACACTTCTTTGTTTCAACTCTGTCGATGTTTCATCTATATTTTTTGGTTTGTTTCATTTGCTGTTTCTTCATACAATGTTTCTCCATGGAGGGGGTGGCTGGTGCCTTTATTTCATTATGTTTTTCGTTTTGTTTCATATGTTTTAATTTTCTTGTTTTATTTGTTTCTAATTTTTGTTTCTCAGTTCTTGTTCAATGATTTGGGTTTTATGTTATTTCCATGTTTTGTTTTCAGTGTGTTTCGGTTGTTTCTTTTCAAATGTTTCTATATTATTTTCTATTTTGTTTCAAATGTTGTGCCCATGTTGTTTCTAAAACATATCTGAGTTCTCTTTTTGTGTTGCAGGGAAGGGTGCACGGAAGCATGGCCGGCGGTGGGTGTTGGTGCGGCGCGGGGATGGCCCTGCGCTCGCGGGTGGTTGCGGAGCAGTACGGGGATGGTCCGTGTGTGTGTGTGTCGTGTGCGTGTGCGTTCGCGGGGTGGAGCGTTGCGGGAAGATGGGCCGGGCCCTGCTAGTGCGGCGTTCTATGCTAGAACGTTCGAGCGCTAGCAGGTCCCAATAAAAACACCAGCCTGACTATCTGCGCGCCAGGATGACACTGCCAGCCCGGCCCATCGCTGCGGCCGACAAGATTCATGGTGTACGCGCGTTGTGGACGTGGACCATTCATTTGTGAATTGTGATAATAAGAACAGTCCCAATGCAAGACTCTATCGTAGAGTTTAAAACTATTTATTATTTTTCTATTTATTGTATTTTGCTGATGTGACGGTATATTTACCTCGAAGACTGTGGACTTACAGTCTAAATAAGACTTGGAGTCTTGGTTTTTCTACCTCTCTCTTCAATAAATATACCGCCACATCAGCAAAACACAATAAATAGGAGTGTAATAAATACTCTTAGACTCAATGTCCTAACTATAATATCCAACCGAAGCTTCTGGCGTGGTGTTCTAGCCAAAAACGTTTTGCGTATCATGAGATACATTCGCCCAGGCACACGTGTAAGCGTGTTAATAGTTTTGTTGCATTGGACATTGAGACTTTGATACATATACTGTAAATACAAATGATAACCAATTTTCCCACACAAGAAATACATTGTCACAAACGATTCAATGCCATTAATACCTACATTAGCTTGATCTGTAGCGCACAACAAATCAAATATACAGTTGTACACTTCTAGTACATCATAAAACAAAAGGACCAATATATCCGACAGGAAACGCAGATTAATTCAGGAAGAACGCCCAGAACCCGGCGGCTGTCGTGGCCACGGCCATAAGCCACACCACCGTGGCCACGGTCGGCGGCATCAGCGGCGCCACCCTGGACGCGAACATCGCCGTGAGCAGCGTCGTGAGAGCCCACACGGATGCCTTGAGCTGGCCCCTTCTTCCTGCCTCGGTGTGCTCCAGCCTGACGAGACAGAGGAAGAGCAGCACGAGCACAGCGTCCGCAGCGAGCACAAAGGCAACGGAGGCCGTGTCGCCCCAGGAGTTGTAGATGGCGAGCCCCGAGTTGAATGCCAGGACGGTGGAGCCTATGATCGGCAGAACAGATTGCTGCCGTTCCATGCTACGACCGATCGATCGAGCGCGAGAAGTGAAGCGGGAGCTATTGAAACCTGGAACTATATTAAGACTTTCCGAACCGACATACTCCAGTTGTCTTTCATATCAACCGACTATGATCAATTAGATTTTTTTCTTCATCAACCGACATACACCAGCAGCTTCCTTAATCAACACTACTTCGCCGACAGCCGACATGTAAAAACAATTTGATTTTTATTTCACTTCTATCGAAACAAATTAACTGTCCATCAGGAGCAAGAGAGTTCTTTGTTTTTGTGCCTTTTTTTTGTCTTGTCTCCTTGTTTTATTGACGACAGCGAAACCGCGTTGAAGTCTCCGGGTGGCCTTCCCTTTGTTTTGTAGCAGCTTCGTGACTGTGTGGTTGCTTCGCTCTACCTAGCCTGCCTAGAAAAATAAGCTAGGCTTGAGTGAAGTCATCCTAGTATAGTGCTTGGTTGTCATCTGCTAGCTAAATCTGGCTAAGTTAGTTTTTGTTTGGTTACCTGGGTATGTTGGTATTGCAACCACTTTTCTAGTGACCTTACCCCGCACTATGTTCATCACGGCCGTCCATCTCTGATCCTCCTCGTGGAAGCGAACCCCTCTCCCTCACCGTGTTCACCTCGAGCAAGAGCAGAAATCGCCGGCGAGCCCACTCCTCCCTCTCGGCTGCGAGAAGCAGCAGAGGAAGCCCCTCCTTGCCAGCCTGGAGAGCAGAGGAAGCCCCTCCCTCCCGGTCGCGAGCGGCAGCGGTGGTGGAAGCCGGCGAGCCTCCTCCTCCCTCCCAAACGCGAGCTGCAGATGAAACCGACAACCCTCCTTCTCCCTCCCAGACGTGAGCAACAACAGATGAAAGCCGGTGAGGCGAGATCTGAGCACCTCTCTGGCGAGCAGCGCACGAGGCGACCAGGGCCCGGTGGGGGAGGGACGGTGCCGCGTGGCCGATGTTGGGGAGGGGCGGGGCTGTGCTGCCACCGGTCGGGGGTTGGCCGAGGAGCGAGGTCCGTCGCTGCCACTACGGGTCGAGCCAGGTGATCACAAAAGCCACGTAGCCAACGTCCCTCGCCACCTTGTAAGCGGCCGTGGCGGTGGTCACGGAGAGGACGGCAAGCAACCCCCGGGCGAGCCAAGGGACATCCGCGGTTGCCCGCTCCATCCGGTGATGGCCTGATGGAGGCATGCTTGTAGCGTAGGGGGCTGGGGCCCTGTGGGTCCTCGGAGGATGTGTGAGAATTGCGGCGTGCGAGGTTCTTGGAGGATGGTGATAAGGGACATGATCCGTGTGTTGAGATATATATTTAGGCACATGCATAGCGGTCTTCATGGCAACTGCCTGGACCATGTACGCGGTCATCACCGCACACTGAACACACACTTGTATGGCTGATACAATCTGTTGTAACCTGTATATACTCATGGAGATCAATAGAGAACGTCGTTGGCTCCATTTCTACATGGTATCAGTGTTCTAGGTTCCCATTCCTCCTGTCTCCCTCACTGGTGACTGCGATCACCAACCCACTCATCCTCCGCTGCGGTTCTTCTCCTACCCACTGCCATGCACGCCAACCCCATGATCGATGGCGATCTCTCCGACGGCGAGAACTCCTCCGCATCCTCCTCTTCTAACTCCAGCGCCTCCTTCACCGGCTCTGCCCCGGTTATCAGCCCTCCCTCCACTGCTGTCCTCCAAACAGTCAACATAAAATCCCACGTTCCCGTCATCCTCGAGCTCACAGAGCCGAACTATGACGAGTGGCGTGAGTTCTTCGATGCCTTCATCGGAAAATTCGGGCTCACCGATCACTTATCCACCCCTCCAACCAAGGCACAGCGCCGCGACGCGGACTGGCGCCTCCTGGACCAGTGCATCCTCAGCTGGTTGTTCAACTCTGTCCACAAGGATATCCTCGCCACCATCCGCCGCCCCAAGCCCACGGCATACGCCATCTGGCACGGCATCGAGGAGCAATTCCGCAACAACCAACTCCACCGGGCGGTCTACCTCGAATCCGAGTACCGGAGCCTGATGCAAGGGGACATGGACATCACCCAGTACACAGGCAAGCTGAAGCGCCTCGCCGACGCCCTCCGTGCCGTTGGCCAACCTGTCAGTGAGACGGGCCAAGTGCTGAACATGATCCGCGGCCTCTCCTCCAAATTCAGGCACGCTGCCCCGATGATCACATTGAAGGAACCGCCCCACACGTTCCTCTCTGCTCGCTCCTTCCTCCTTCTGGAAGAAAACCAGGACAAGGAGCACGACAAGGCGGCCGCCCACCATGCTCTGGTCGCCACTGGTGGCTCTCGTCCACCAACGCCCTCTTCCGGCGATGGCAACTCCACCAACACCCGGGCGCCGACGACCAGTCAAGCTGCGCCGCCACGCTCCGACAATCCTCGTCATTTCAAGAAGCAGCGCGGGCGGGGTCGCGGCGGCTACAACAACAACAACACGTCGCGCCCTCCTGCCGATGGCTGCACCCCCGGCGTGAACCCATGGACAGGGATGGTCCAAGCCTGGCAGATGCCCTTCCGCGTTCCTGCCTCCAGCGTCCTCGGCGCCCGTCCCGGCGCTCCAGCACACCAGGCATACTACGTCGGGCCTCAAGTGCCGATGTCCCCAGTCCATCCTGCTCCACCACCTACAACTTCCCCTGACGTCTTCAACCACCAGGCGCTGCTCGCCGCGCTCGCCACCTCCAGCGTTCCACCGACGGGTCCTCAGGCCAGCGAGTGGTACCTCGACACCGGCGCATCCTCTCACATGGCCTCTAATGCTGGTAATTTCGTCGCTCCTCAACCTCTTTTAAAATCCCCTCCAATCACAGTCGGCAACGGCGCCACTCTACCCGTCACGCACCGTGCCCGCACTGCAATTCCCACCACCCATTCCCCTCTCGTTCTTGACAATGTTCTTGTTTCGCCGTCCTTAGTCAAGAATTTAATCTCAGTTCGTTCTCTCACAAGAGACAATAATGTGTCTGTCGAATTTGACCCGTTCGGTTTCTTTGTCAAGGACCTTCCAACTCGCATGGAGATTCTCCGATGTAACAGCCAAGGCGAGCTGTATCCGCTGGGGCCGGCGTCCCCGCAAGCGTTCCTCACCAGCACACTCACGGCGGACCTTTGGCACCAGCGCTTGGGTCATCCTGGCCGCAACGCCTTCAATAAAACCGTGTCACAATTTGATTTCGTACCCACCAAGTCCCTTTCTCCATCTTGTCAGGCTTGTCAATTGGGCAAACATGTTAGGCTACCCATTTCTTCTTCTGCTTCAGTCAGTCTAGTTCCTTTCCAAATTGTTCATTGTGATGTATGGACATCGCCAATTACTAGTTGTTCAGGCTTCAAATATTACTTGGTTTTAATTGATGATTTCACTCACTACATTTGGACTTTCCCTCTTCGTGCGAAATCTGAAGTTTTTCAGTGTATACTTCACTTTCATGCCTATGTTCGTACACAGTTCCAACTCCCCATTCTTGCTCTTCAGACTGACAATGGAAAAGAATTCGACAATTTTGCTCTTCGCCACCATCTCGTCACTCACGGCGCTCATCTCCGGCTCTCGTGTCCCTATACCTTTTCCCAAAATGGCAAAGCAGAACGCATCATCCGCACCCTAAATGACTGTGTCCGCAGTCTTCTTCTTCATGCAGCCATGCCAGACAAATTCTGGGCTGAGGCTTTGTCCACAGCCACTCATCTTCTCAATAGGCGCCCTTGTCTGTCCACCGGCCCTCAAACTCCGTTCCAGCTCCTACTCGGCTGCCCTCCGTCCTATGATCATCTCAGGACATTCGGCTGCTTGTGCTACCCAAACCAAACCTCCACTGCCACACACAAGCTCAGCCCCCGCTCTACACCATGTGTACTCCTTGGCTACCCTGCTGATCACCGTGGTTACAGGTGTTTGGACCTTCACAGCCATCGTGTCATCACATCCAGGCACGTGGTTTTCGATGAAAGCAATTTCCCCTTTCGTTCTGCACTTGCTGAACCCGCAGCGACAACAACGCGACCAGCTACAGAGGTCGACTCACCCGTTGTCATTCAGCAAATTCGGCCTCCTCGGCCCACCTGCTCCCCTCACCCACGCATCACCGAACTCACGGTCACGGGTGCACATGCCACACCCTCCTCTCCTGCTATTACGCCATCCGCTGATATGCCATCTCCAGCCGTCGTGCATGACACGCCACCTGCTGCACGCGCCGCATCGCCTGCACCGGCTGCCGCCCCGGCACCCCCGGCTCCACACCCGATGACCACTCGATCCCGCGTGGGTGTCTACAAACCCAATCCTCGCTACGCCTTGACCGCTTCCACCACTACCATCTCCCCGATCCCCAAATCGGCTAGAGC
This sequence comes from Themeda triandra, assembly GCA_018135685.1. Classification (NCBI taxonomy): domain Eukaryota; kingdom Viridiplantae; phylum Streptophyta; class Magnoliopsida; order Poales; family Poaceae; genus Themeda; species Themeda triandra. The sequence goes on along the minus strand of JAENPR010000973.1, from coordinate 148,845 downwards.
TGCCCTCCAAGATCCGAACTGGCGCACCGCCATGGCAAGCGAGTTCGAGGCACTTCAGCAAAACTGGACATGGCGCCTGGTTGATCGTCCACCCTGATCCAACATCGTGACGGGTAAATGGGTTTTTAAACACAAGCTCAAGCCTGATGGCTCTCTGGAGCGCTATAAAGCGCGCTGGGTGCTGCGCGGATTTACACAGCGTGCCGGCGTGGACTTCGACGAAACGTTCACGCCAGTCATCAAGCCTGCCACCATCCGGACTGTACTCACCATTGCCGCGTCGCGCCATTGGTCCACCAAGCAGCTCGACATCTCCAATGCTTTCTTGCACGGACGTCTTAAAGAGCATGTGCTCTGTTAGCAGCCCACAGGCTTTGTCGACGCCGACCAGCCGGACGCGGTCTGCCTTCTGGACAAATCCTTGTATGGTCTTCGCCAAGCTCCACGGGCATGGTTCGAGCGCTTTGCTGCGTTCGCACTGCAGCTCGGGTTCACGCCGACCCTTTCAGATTCGTCGCTGTTCGTGCTTCGCCGCGGCGAAGACATCATCTACCTCCTACTCTACGTCGATGATATTGTCTTGACGGGCTCTAGTGCACCACTGCTCCAGCACATCGTGGATCGGCTACGCACCGAGTTCGCCGTCCGAGACATGGGCGCCCTCCACTTCTTCCTTGGCATCGACGCCAAGCGCACCAAGGATGGGTTCTATCTATCGCAGGAGCGCTACGCCACCGACATCCTCGAACGGGCTGGCATGAGCAACTGCCATCCTGTATCCACCCCAGTCGATTGCAAAGGGAAGCTTCCAGCTGATGGTGACGCCATTGACGACGCCAAGTCCTACCGAAGCCTAGCCGGGGCACTGCAGTACTTGACAGTGACCCGCCCCGACCTCGCGTTTGCTGTTCAGCAAGCGTGTCTACATATGCATGATCCTCGAGCTCCACACCTGGCGCTGCTGAAGCACATTCTGCGCTACGTCCGCGGCACGACGTCGCTCGGCTTACACCTGCACGCCTCCACCGAGCTCTCCGTGACAGCTTACTCGGACGCCGATTGGGCGGGTTGCCCAGAAACCCGTCGATCGACGTCCGGCTTCTGTGTGTACCTTGGCGACTCCCTCGTGTCATGGTCATCCAAGCGGCAGCCGACTGTGTCGCGATCAAGCGCGGAAGCCGAATACCGCGCTCTGGCGAACGCTGCAGCTGAATGCATATGGCTGCGGCAACTCCTCGGCGAGCTCCATTGTGGTATCTCCAAGGCGACAGTGGCGTACTGCGACAACATCTCCGCCGTGTACATGTCATCCAACCCGGTTCATCACAAGCGAACGAAGCATATTGAGCTGGATATTCACTTCGTCCGGGAACGCGTCCAGCTTGGTGAGCTGCGTGTTCTGCACGTTCCCACTGCCGAACAATTCGCCGATGTGATGACTAAGGGACTTCCGACTACGACGTTCGAGGCTTTCCGCTCCAGCCTGTGCGTTGTACCCATCCAACGTCAGACTGCGGGGGGGTGATAACGGACATGATCCGTGTGTTGAGATATATATTTAGGCACATGCATAGCGGTCTTCATGGCAACTGCCTGGACCATGTACGCGGTCATCACCGCACACTGAACACACACTTGTATGGCTGATACAATCTGTTGTAACCTGTATATACTCATGGAGATCAATAGAGAACGTCGTTGGCTCCATTTCTACAGATGGGTAGTGATGACTGGGCAAGTACGTCTCTGATCAAGAGGTTGGCTTATCACGCGACGACGAACCACCGGGTCGGCTTTATCAGTGAATGGTACACAGACGACAGAAGCGTGCACCAATCGAGAATTTATATATTGCAAGCGAACCAACACAAGTGACATTTCAAGCAAATTCTGGCGGAGCATAAATACACACACGAGGAAACCGACGCATCCGCTTGGAAATCGAAATACGGGACTAACAGCAAAATCAAGGTTTATTTAGGAAGAACTCCCAGAGCCCCAGAAATTAACCCCCAGTGGCCGTGTCGAAGGCCATCGCCCACACCAGAAATTAACGCACGGGAGGCATCAGCGGTGCGCAACATCACCGGCCGCGCGATTCTCGCCAGCGTGAACGTCGGCGAATGCACGGATGAAAAGGCACATCAGGACCACAAGGACGGCGTAGGACACGAACACGAACGCTGCCGTGCCCGGGTCGCGCCGGGCGTCGTAGTCGTAGGTGTCCGGAACCGCGTTGCACGTTAGCACGGCGAGGCACACTTTGGCTAGCGCGGAGTATGGCCCCGACATGTTGATCTTGCCGCTGCGCCCCGCCGCCCAGTGTGCTCAAGCCTTGCGCGCGGAGCGTGCTTTGCGGTGTGGAATCTCTGCTTGGCTCGAGCAGAGATAGTACAAGACAAGTCTACATGGATACATACATGTGGCCTTATATATCCGCTGCGCTGCGGTCACAGACTTGTTAATTAATACCGATGTGATTGACGACGCTCTGGTGTTGTGCCGATCACGGTGATGTCGTCATGGCGGAGAAGACGACGGACTGCAGGAAATCGTCTACCGGTGGTGTACATGTTGTGGATGTGACCCGGATCGACCACGTCACGTCCTCGGGGAAATTCAGAGAAATGTCGTTAGGGGTGTGGCGTATTATTAGTCCTGCTCTGGTTGTTGGTCAGCAGGTCAGGGATGCCATTTCGCAACCCCTGTCACTCCCGCGACGTCATTTATTTTGTTTGCCCTCCTGCGCTTGCTCATTCATCGATGATTACGCCGCGTACCATGAATCACCCCTACCTGCGGCAAGTCTTTGATGATTTTTTTAAATAATCAAAATTACATAACAAAATACAAAAATTGCACATCCAAGTAATTAACTATCGTCTATAGAAAGCCAATATAACTCCTATCGGATTTCCAAAACCTGAGAAACCTGTAACCTGAGCATGTTCGTGATTAAAGGCCTACTATGTACCGGACCTCAGAACATCATCGAGAGTTTCCAAAATTCATTGCCAATTTGAATTTTTATAGAAAGGTTATAAAATTTTCTCCAACATCTCACATCTGTCTATATCTCAAGTTCTCAACAGCCATGAAGCCATGAAGGAGACCAGGAGAACAGCATGTAGCCACCCCGCATGCATCACCGTGGAACCGTACCCGCGAGGCACGAGGCGGACACGAGCCGACACGCCGTGGGAGCCTGTGGACAACGGCTCCAAACGTCGCAGGCATTCGGCGTGCGATGTCATGATCAAGAAGGCTGCCGTCGCGGCACCGTCTCCACGAGACCTGCGGATCTCGATGACTATCGTGTTGCCGGTGAGCAAGCAAGACCAAGATTCCAAGAACCCAGGGCACGTGCCCGCGTTGATGCTATCGCGCCCGTCGCCTATCGTTCTTTATATGTTCTTCTCTGATTCAGACTGCGACTGAATCAAAGAACGCCTAGAAACCTTCTCCACACCTCCTAGCTGATGCCGTCCCGCTGAAACATCACAGCCGTGCCCTTGTGTCAGGCTCCAACCAGCCTGAATTAATAATCAAGAGCCCGTTTCGTGACGCTCTTGCGTCTCCATCCAGGCTGTTGTGGTCTAACTACACTGGAATTAATGGGCGTTGAGGTGTAGATATAGCAAGAACCGGGTCAGATTAGGAAGAACCGCAGCTGGCTCCGCGACTCCGACAGGAAGAAAACTTGTATGCAGAGAAGTAGTTATGGATTCATTTACGGTGCCAGGACAGTTTTACAGACATGGACCAGGCCGAGGACTATCTCTTGCTCTCAAAAGACAGGCCATTTGATTTATGCAGAAAGTCAGAAAACGGGAGGGGTTTTACCATTATTTAAAATATAATTGCGAACACATGTTTTTTTTTCATAGTTATTGTGTAGCAGTTTTTGTGCTGAGTGATTGTCAACATGCCAACAAGTGTTGTGTGTGATGTGTTTCTCTAACAGTGGCACATGGCTTCGTGTCAAACAACGGTGTCTTTTGGCTTGTGTTGTGCAGGTGTCGAGCTTGAAGACGGTGGTTGACGGTGCGGTGAAGGTCAAGTAGGGCGTGCCATGCTGACAGACCGAGTGCGGTGAAGGACGGACGCGAGGCTTGGACCGAGGACCTTGAAATCGGGTGGCTAGCTGTGGTGTCTGATAGCTGGGACATCGACAAGTGCATGTGTACACGGTGGGGGATGCGTACGGGCTACGCTACTCGCGCGCGGTTTGATGGTTTGCCCTCAAAACCATTGGCGGCGGGTTTTCCAGATTTGCGCCTCAAAACCTGGGAGGAGGTCCCAATGCAGACGGACGGCATGTGCGGCATCGGGGAGATCGTGTGGAAGCGAGGCTACTGGTGAGAAGGCGCGGTGGCCGTCGGATCAAGTGAAGCCTGAGTCGGACCATAATGCCCCTGGCTAAGTGGTTTGGACTCTATGTATCCAAAAGCAAAAAAAGAATGTGTAATAGTGCCCATAAATAAGGATGAGGGGTTCCCTTCCCGCCTCACCTCTTGCATTTCCATTTTCTCTTTTAGAGTTTCCTTCCTCTAGTTGCTTGGTGAGAGAGAGGTTCATGAATCTTTGATTCATACTCGAACCAACTTGTGCGGCAAGCGAGTTGTCGAGATCTCGCTGTTTTCTCTGGACTCAATGATTTGTCTGTGTTCTTGAGTTTGCTTTTGAGTTCTTCACGAGCTCCTTTCTCCCTCTCTAGTTCTCGATGTGATTTCTTCGTTTCGTGATCGTTTTGATCTGTTCTTTTTGCGCTAGATCGATCGCTGAAGTGAGTTGAGTCTTTCCACCGAAAGAAATTCCTTTTTGAGCAAAGTCGGCGGGGAGCCCCCCCCCCCCCCAAAGAAATCCCTTAGTTCCTCACGAGATTAAAGTTCTAGGTGTTTTTGTCTTGGGATGTCTCGAATGATTTTTTCGCCCCCTTTGCAATTTCTCCCTATCCTCCTCGAATTGGGCCATGATCTCTTAGAGATAACTCACTCACTGCCTATAGATCACTTGTACCAAGTTTGGTTGCAAGGGGTTCGAATTTGAGAGAGATTGGGTTGAATCTTTGCAAGTGGCGATTTTCGGACGATCTGTTTTCTGGCATCATGGACTGTCCGGGCCTCCCGTGTGGACATTTTAGACGTCGGGGTCGTCTCGGTCGTATTCTGAGTTTTCGGAGTGGTTTTTTAATTTAAACTTTCGGAACGTCCGTGCTCATTTCACGGACTGTCCGCAGTAGAGTTTTTTGTTCGTCTCCAGATTCTGGGCAGAACAGTGTGTTTTTCGAGTTTTGACCCTCGGACTGTCCGGTGTACTGTAGCGGACTATCCGAGGCACTATAGTAGTTTAATGTAGCAGTTCATTGTAGGTGTTTACTGTAGCAGCACGGACTGTCCGAGATTACTGTAGCGGACAGTTCTGTGCTAAAACAATTTGGTTGTTTGTCCCGTATCTTGCCCGTTCGGACTCTGATTTGATTTCCAATTATTCCGCTGCTTTTGTGGTGATCTCTTGTGTTCCTAGGAAAATCCATCATCTCAATAGGGTCGTGATCATCACCGGTTTATGTATCACTTCTTGGGGTGCTTTGTCGAGCCAAGGACAAAAAAGTTTCGAAAGAAATTTTGAGGCTCCTATTCACCCTCTGATCTTCGTTTACCGGTCCTTGAATAATAAATAATAAAGAAATGAAGCTATACAGGAGAAAAGACAAAAGAAAGCAAAAAAAAAAGACAAACCTAATACAGCTGAGTCTAGCCATTTTTACTACAATGGGCAGAGAGTACTTGTAACACCCGGTGTTTTGCATCATTATAAAATTCACTAAAAATTTGAGTTTTTTTTTTACTTTCCAACAAATTAAAATTTGACGAGTTTAGTTTCTGTAAAACCAACCTTTTACGAATAAAATGTTTTCCAAAATCTTGCATAAAAATCCACCATATAGAATTTAGGTTGTTGCATGTTTGATTGATTGCTTACATGTTTGCTTGCTTGCCCTAGAATTTATTTTGGCGCCAAATAATATTTTTCCTTTTCTTTCTCCACCAAATATCATCCTTGAATATCTCCTTGAATTTTCAATACTTACATGATCTTGTCATTAGAATTTCTGGAATCCTATAAGCTCGACCGCGTGTACTTGTGGCACCATGCCTGTTGGCCCGGCATGTATATATATTTACATATACGACTGCATGTGTCGTCGTCCACATTGCTATCTCCCGCAGTCCAAGTTGGCAACACGGCTACGTACGTATATACATGCTCTCGATATACATACACACTATATACATTATATACGTACGGCATATGTACATATATATACATTGTTTCAATATCTGAGCTATTTAAATAAAAAAAGGAAATGGTTGCATATGCGTACATTATCATACATCCTCGCAACCAACCTTGTACGCCGTCATTTGACTCTTCGAACCCTAACTCGAACGCCAGGCAGCATATATAAGTCGCGTAGACGTTGCCACACGCACGCTGTCTGCAAAAGGTCATACTGCCATGTCCCGATCGTGACACCACACTCCAGTTCGAGGTTGCGTGCACGTACTGCTGCCTGCCAAGGATGCCGGAAAAGATCTCCTGGCCACCGAGATGTTTCCTCGCTACACACCGCCTTACTGCTCCAGCGCCAGCCCAAGCCTGGGCGGTGCATCATGAAGGCGCTGCGACACGGACGTGGACGCGCGGACATTGCAAATCTAAATATCCTCGCCAGAGATATTTCTTTGGATGAGACGCCAACCTTCTTACTGTGCCGAACCGCCTTACTGTGAGCTCGAGCGGGCTATAAATACGTACCAGTCATCTCCACCTTGGGGGGGAGGAAAGGAGCTCGAGCTCGGAGCAGTTGGTGCTGAGGTCTGCATAGAGGACAAGTACCTCTACCTCCGCCGTACTGCCATCGTGCTGACGAGCTCTCTTCTCCGCCTTGTTGCCGGAGCCGGGCACTGCCGCAGGTTGCGTCGAAGCTCACAGCGCCAAGGACGACGTGGACAACGCCAACTCGTTTCGCCGAAGCCACCAGCTGCCCAGCGCTGTTGCTGAGGCCGCCGCCACAGGCGCCATGGACAGAGCTGGAGCCATGGTCGGCACTGCCGCCGCCCAGCTACCAAAGGCCGGCGCACACAGTTCGCGCTCAGCCGTGCGCAAGGATGACTCTGGATCGAGCTGAGCACCATCGATGCCGTAGTCACCAGACTCGCCACCATGGTCTGCGAGAACGCCGTCGAGCTCCAGCACTGCTCCGAAGCGTCGCCGCCAGAGCTGGAGCAGCTGCCGCACTCGGTCGCGACACCGCCTCGGACCTCGCCACGAACCATCAGTCTCGAACGCTACGCTCACTTCCGAATCGTTCTGTCGCTGAAGCCGAACACCACCGTGAAGCTGGAGCCATCAGAGATAATGTTGCCGCCGTCGAACCGTCGTGCCCACTCGGCTACCCACCTGACTAGCTTGGCACCGCAGCTGAGGACAGAGCCGACGAGACCGTCCTTGCCCGGTCTGCTGGCCGCTGTCCGTGCCACCACGACCGAGTGCGCAGCGTAGACGTCGATGTCGTGCTCACCCAGAGCCACTCGAGTGCCGCCACCTTTTGGTCCGGCTGCTCCACATCGCGACAGACATTGTTGTCTCTATGCTCTGCTTCTCGTATTCTGCTCCGCCGCCCTGCTTCACAAGCCCGAAGCCGCGCTCGTCGAGGTCACGCAATGGAGTTCCGGATCAGAGATACTGCACGATCGCTTGAGACTTGAGTAAGCATTTTTCCCATTCTAGAAAAGATCCCAAAACCATTCCCATAATTACCAGCATCACCACATAGCCTAACCGGACATTTCCCACATCTTTTCCACCATCTAAAATTCCAGAAAATAAATTCCCAACTTAACTTCCTCTCACCACTTTGCGATAAACCTTTGCCAATTCATAACTCCTACATCCGAACCCCAAATAATTCCATTCCACTTCCTAAATTCTTCTAAAATCATGCCCTATTTATTTATACCAATTGTTCTATCATTTGTGTCATTTAAATTCTAGATTTGTTTTTCATTGCATCTCTTTTATAGAGTAATTGGTTATCGCATAGTAAAGGTCCTTTCATCGGGGTTAGTGGTTAATCTGGGATATTCGTGTATGTGCATGCACCATGACACATGCCCAAATATTTCCCCGCACCCAAACTACCTAAAATGAATAGACAGTACTGTTCACATGCACGGTTAGGCCCTATGTCAAAATATATACAGGGCTATTCACCGATGTATGGCTAACTCTCCTAGCACCATATATCCTGGTATGATTGTACGTGTACACTATCACGTACATGAGCACTCGAATATATATACACACGTAGTCTCATAGGTCACATGCGTAAGTAAATCTTGCATGTATGTAAATATATAAACACAAGGTGGTATATATGTGCAGAGTCATACTTATGCATGGCTAACCATCGCACTCCTGTGTGTTCTAACCGAGGCACACATATATGCAAGTGCATATGTGTCGCTAACCCATGTACCTATAGAAGCCGATCAAGTTCATATATGATGACTTGGTTAGGTTTCCTCTCTTCATGTTCACATATTAGTAAAACCTAATAATGTGGTCTGGTTTTCCGCCAGGCGACCTTACCATGCTAACCTAACCCGAAGGAACCATCTCATTAGATGGACTCCATTCAACTATGTCATACTTCAAATTGACATAGTAATAAGGACCTTGGATAATCACTGATCACCCAATAGGACCAACCCATTAGGAACGATCATGTGTCTATGTTGCTCTTACATGCCTTGTATGTTATCTTCTTGTTTGTGTCTTCTTGCTCGTCCACGCTAGGCAATTGTAGGATAAAAGACGCGGAGAACTCATGGACCACAAAAGCACTGCTATGGAGGAACCAAAAGCATCGGAATCAAAACCTCGGATGTGCTCATCATCGAATAGAGTCAAGTCCTAATTCCCACCTTTACCCTACATTACCATTCCTTAATTATTTCCTGTCTTCAACCTTTATATTTTGCTAGCCTCCACCATAAACCAACAATACTCTATCCTACCAACTAACAATCTTAACATATATATCACTCAAAATCCTCATTTATATATTAATATTGTTTTATGATAAATTATGAGAATTCTTTATGATATATGAGATTGGTTACCTTGATGTGATATGAGTATTGTGAACTTGAGGATAATAACTATAGAATTTGGGTTGGTAAAACTGGACTAATAAACCTCGACATGGGGCGAGTGGGGGTAATTCATGTGATATGGGTTACTTTGGCAGGATAGCCTGTGCGGGATCCTGTTGGGAGATACTTGCCTCGGTCACATAAGGACCGGTTCATTTGCCATCTCGCCTAGCCAGAATTTCGTACAGCCACATGTCTATATGGGTAGACTTGATCTCACACCCCGTTAGATAGAAGTATAACTTCCGCTAGGAGGCCGGAGTGGCAACGGACTAACAGGAGAGGACACGGCTGCTGTGTGATCTACCGTGATCTGATCGGCATGGTTGCTATGTGGTCTTCCATGTAAAACTTATTGTTGTGCCGTATGCGAGCACCCTTTTTATTTAATCTGGATGCTATGTGATCATCCAACCACTTTGTATTTTAGGATGCTGTGTGATCATCCTGATGCTTGTGGGTTCCGATCCCTGAGTAGTCCGTGGTGGAATTATATGGAAATCTAAGGTAGCGCCCTCTCGGGTACGAGGTCTCGTTAGGCCTGTCTAAGCCATGACGATGGTGTCGACTACGCCTATCATGTGGGGAAATTTGTACACCTCTGCAGAGTTTTATTGAATCTATTCGAATAGCCACGCTCTTGGAATGGACAGCCGCTGGGATGAGGTCCAAATGATTAGACTTCCACCATTGTGATGATCTAGTAAGATGTATTTATAATTTGGTAACCTATAACTAATCCGGGAACTGGTGAGGATGGTAATACCCTACCAGGGCCCAACCTATCTTTATAATTACTTTATCATAATATCTTTACCTCCGCCTATACCACTAACCACCTTCACATTTAGCCGTCCCATCCTCCTCCTTTCACACAAGGTTAGGGCTTGCTGAGTACTTCATGTACTCAACCCCCTCTATTTTATGTTTTTAGGAATGAAGCTACAAAAGAGCACACGGGGATGGAGCTACCGAGGAATACGAAAGGATAGGACAACTGGATTCTACATGGAGACGGAGCCGTACGACCACACGAAGGAGCTACTCGAAGACTACCACGACAAGGACGTAGAGTTACACATAAGGCTAGGGTTGCGTTCGCACTCCAAGTTGCCTGTAGGAATGGAACCACGACATCGTAGGACCGCTGTAGTAGAAACTCTGATGTTTGTTGTAAGGCCTATGGCCCAAGTTATGTAAAAATATATAAACCTTGTAACATGTTTTCCCCTAGATTAATAAAAGTATGGTTTTTTATATCAATCTTGTCTCAATTGTGCGTATCACCTACTGATCCCGGGAGTGATATATGATGCATAGTGGACCCTAAAATTAGGGGCCGACAGTACTTCTTTTTTTCCCCCTTTGCCCTATATAAATAACAAATGTTAAGCTGTATAGCTTGAAGATACTGTTAGAAATTTAGGCAATTTCATATTTAAATTAATCCATGAAAATGATTTAACCATGATAAGCAATATATCATATATGTGCTTGTACATAATAAAGATCATGCATATCAAAACGGTGTTAACCAGCAAGGTATTACTCATGTTAAACTCCAAGCAAAACATGGCTACCATATGATTAACACTAACCAGCATGGTCATGATCGAGATAAAAGAAACAACAAGATACACAAGAAGATTATACCCTGGTGCAGAGCCGGAAGCACCCGAAAGCGACATGGCGCTTTGTCGGTGTAGTCGATCGGGTCGATGCAGTGCAGAATTGTTGCAGAGAAGACCGCGTCTCTGGTAAGAAGACGATCAGCGTCGGTGCCAACACCGGGAACAGGGAGAAGACGATGAAGCGAGTAGTCGTGCCGGAAGCCGACACTCCCCAAAAACGTGATTGCCACCCTTCGCCCGAGCAGGCGAACTCGAAGACGGAAGCGTTTCGGAGGCCTACTCTTCCATCTCGTGTGCGCGCTGGAGACGGAACGGGAAAACTTTGGAACAGCGAGAGCTTTTCTGGTTGTGTTCAGAAGCTGTTTACCGAGATGAGAGAGATGGGAATATATATCCCTCAGGCAATAGCAAGCGAGAGGACACAGGAACACCAGGAGGCAACCGAGGTGAACGCTCGTGAACTAAAACTCCCGTAGACACACTTTGCTATTTAATTAATGAAGATGAATAAAACTTCCGTAACTCATGCATGCGTAACTCATGCATGGAAGAAACTTCCGTAACTCATGCCATCATCAAGAATTCTAATTAGCAAGGAGGAAAGCCGATTCACTCGTTGCCTGCCTGCCTGCCTTCTCTCGTTGCATGCCTGCCTTTTCTCCCTGCCTGCCTGCCTTCTTGCTTCGCATGGCTAGGCCAGCGTCCACAACACATGCATATGACACATCAAGGTAATAAGCCAATGAGTATTATTTAGCATAAATCATAGAGTTTATAAATTATTGAATATATTATATAACCTTAGTCCATAATATATCAACACAGATACTTTCACAAGCATCAATTGAAACTCTCTATCGGCTGAAGAGTGAAGTTTTACTCAGTGGATGACCTCCAGATTCAGTTGACAACTTGATGAACAGAACAATGGCCTTTTCAGATAAAATCTCGACATGCCTCTGTGCGAACTAAAATTAGCATTATCATTGCCCCAAAGTGTACCTTCGAGCATCATTTTGGTTAGAGAGGTGCAGACTTCCCACGTATGCGTGTCATCACCACCAAGTTCAATTCGTCAAAGGCCTCCGTTTCATAGGCAAATGAAACGGTAGAGTGAAAAATGCTGACCGACGGCTGCCATGATATACGATACGACTATTAAGAATCGACCTATTCACCCGTTCCTGATCCAAGAAATAGACGTGTAGAAGTAGCAGATGACCCCGTCTCCCTCGCCCAATGCCAAGAACAAGACACAAGAACACAGATGTATATGAGGGGAGTCATCTCTTCATTAGTCATTATAGGTATACATGTAGTACATTTATATAGACATAGCCTTCAGGGCATATATAGTAGCCTCCAAGGCCCATATAGTATGAGCCCATCAATTCCTCTAATTGAGGAATTCTTAACACTCCCCCTTGGGCGAATACTATGACAAATACATGCCTCGTTAAAACTCCAAAAATCCATTGGGAAAAATAATGAGAAAGAGTACATTATTTCATTTGATGTATTTACACATTATTGCCTCGTTAAAAACCTTACATGAGAAACTTTAGGAAAACTCTTCAAGGAAAAAAAAAAAGAGTACAACATATGTCTTCAAGACAAATTGTGACCTTCTGGATCAAACCTTTTGAATTCTCTAGAATTCTGGTCAAGAGCTAATACTATGGGAAATTCTCCCCCTGAACCTTGCAGAATTGTTCTACTATGGCAAGAACGCTTTCTACAGGAAGGTATGCACATAGAGACTTAACAAATATATCACATATATTACAAGGATTATTTTAAAATCTTGACCTCATGTTACTTCTGGAACTTGTGAAGTAAAAATACTACATAAATAATAATCTCACAAAATTTATTATAACACCTTCTAGGTATTACTTGAGACCTTGAAAGCCTCGTGAATGACATTCAATATCTTATAAATACTTCCCCTGATGACAACATTAGTGAAAATCATTCACTCCCACGACAGTAACGGTTACACATATATAGTGCAAGTGAGATTACAAGATTTTGACTATATTTAGTATTCATGACATTTGTCTCGCCATTCTTCAAGAACATTGAGAATAGAGAATAATGTTGAGTAATTCATTACATTCCACCATACATACATCATGATGCATATTTGTGCAACGAAAAGTTGCAATGACACGCATCTTCGAGATGCAACCAATAATCATTATTTATGCCATTATAATTTTCTCTATTTATTATAGTCATGACTCCTTTTATGATTGGTTATAAATTCTTCACGAATCTTTAATACACAGTAAGACATCACAAGTCTACAAAACTAGCACAATGGGGTGTATGGCTAGTAGCACCAAATTTATCATATCACTTTTAGAGGATACTTCAACTCCAAAATCTTCAGGTGGAGAGTGCATTCTACCACAATTCACAAGTATGTATGCACTTATAGGAAAAGCTCATGGATTGCACATGTGTTTATATGGTATACTTTTACTTATTTAGTTCCTCTTTTCATTCTTATCTCTCGGGTCATATATGGGTCTTTCTTCCACGAAATTCACTTATTGGTGCATTTACACATAGTCACGTGTTCCTTCAAGGAAAATCCTTCGGGGAGTTGTTATCTTTTTATGGAGATCATTCTCCAAAAGACAATATTGGTATGAGTTTTTTGATGTTGCTCTTCATGGATTTTCAGAATCCCATAACTGCATATTTTAATTCATGCCATTGCCAGATTAATTATATAGTGGAACATACTATTGATACCTTATGTCAGAACTGGTCTATATTCAGACCTTTTGAACCATCGCTTTTCACCACCCATTATTTCAATAATGACCCATAATTATTCACGTAGCGATTTTTGGCTCAACCTCAATTGCATATTTCATTGGCCCGATCTGAGAGCTTCAAGCAATCTTGCCATGGACTTTGTTCCGGATCCGGATTCTCACAAAAGAGACTCATCTAGCAATTATAGAGGTAAACAAGTGTCGACACATTTTTCTGACTTAATAGCGATCTTCATTATTTCCCAAAATGATAGATCCATTATTGTTCCGTAGTCCTAGCTTTGTAGTATGCGCGCATTGCTAGGATTTCATCTCCAGGATGAACCTCATCATGAGGTAACTCACCAGCAGGGTGATTTCTCTACAAAAGTTTGAGAGGAGTTTTGTCACACATAATGTGCGTTTGCTTCATGAGCATATGCTTTTGACTTAGGCCACTAGATCTTACTTGTAGGCGTCCCCACATGATTTGATCAAATGCCAAAAGTCTTATGGATACAAAATTAATCCCGGGTATATCCACATCTACTTCAGGTAGAAGCATTCATTTGGACTTTAACCAATCTAGTTTTTCTCCTCATCAATACAAATAGTTATCTGGCATAACTCCATACTATACAATAGAGGAGTATAACTAAACAACTAGTTTAGTTTAGATTCATGCGTTTTAATTCATAAATATCAACGCATTCCACAAAATGGGCATTATCTCTCCCTAATGCCGAGATATTTAATAGCATAATGAAAAATCCCCATTCACCAACTTCTAGTGGTGTATATGTATGCTTGAGTGGTGTTTTAATTAGGAAATATTACACACTTTATTTGGGGGTATATTACTGTTTTTATATGCAGTGAGCTTGGACTTTATTAATGCAGTTGCATGAATACTGCATGTATTTCCTTCTACAAGAGGAGTATACTCAACTTCTTGTTTAGTCCATAACTTCCGGTATAGTGAACTATACACTATTGCTCCGCGAGTTCTTGTTTCAAAACAAATGCATATGTAGCCTTCTGGACTTAACACCTGTAGTTACTTATAACATAACCCATAATTTAGCCATAATAATCCTTCAGGGGCTAATGCTCACCAATTGTTGTATAATTGACAATCAATCTCTCCAGTACATATATTGACCTTCTAGGTCATATGCATCAGACAAGACAATGGTGGCATTGCGCTTTCAGGCGCGTCAAGATTGGTGTGCATAAGTATGACAACAAGATTATGACATTTTGCCATGATTGCCAAGCATAAATTTTGGATGCAAAGTTATTTCGTAGTCCAGCCCTTTTTGTTCATTGCCCAAATTTGACTCAATTACTCATACCATAGAGAAAAATTAAGTCACTATATTTATTGCAACATATTTCGTGTTCTATATGAAGCATGGTTCGGATCATCACTTCACTGTTCAGCATGAAGACAAGCTTTTAAATAGAACATATAAGGCCAAGAATTTTATTTATCTGGGAAATATTATTTTAGCACAAAGCCATCGACTTAATAAAAACAAATGTTGCTTGGCAAGAGCAATAACAACCCATATCCTTCTGGGATAACTCTCAATTAATAGCGCAACATGTAAGAAACACACGTAATTTTCAACGTCCATGTGGCCTTTCAGAGCATTGGATAACTAACATACAAGTAATTAATATCAAATTAGCTTCAAGCTCTATTATGATATGGGGATTCATATAATTTTTGTCCGCTTTCTATCTTCTGGTAGTTGGCAAGTAGGACTTAATAAGTTAGATGGGGTGTGGCATATACAAGGCTAATAGCCAGCATATTGATGCACAAAGTAGTCACTCCACCCATATTATTTGGCTTACTTTACTTTTAGACAATACAACAGTTTCCCGCAAATGATGTCCATTGTCATTTCAGTGACTATAGATACCTCAAAATCTGAGTTCTAATATGCACTTCGGGGCTTCACTAGTTTCGGAAAGGACAAACAGTGTTCTTCATCGGGAAGAAGTGTCATGCTTTTTGCACTAAACATGGGGAAACTCAAAATATCATTTCATATTCTTACAGCAACTTCATGTTGCCAAGAAAATTAGTCCTCGATTAGGATGATACTTCATGCTTGTTCTGCAGCAGAGAGACAAGAACAAAACACATCGATTTTTGATCTTGTGTTGACCTAAGTAGTGTTGTAAGCCTATATTATAATATTTAAAACTATACCTTTAAGTAAGCTATTATCTTCCCCTCAATGGAAGTTATAAACGAATCCCAAATTGATATGATGTACCAACAGGTTTCATGCAATGGTCTTTCTTCAGGTTACTTCAGGTAAATAAACCTCCATTATGGAGAGCGCTAGAGAGAGGCAAAGAAAAGGTCTAATAGCCATATATGTTTCATTTATTTCCCAGAAATTTTCAAACATATGTGTTTTCCCATGTTAATATATTAGCCTTGATAATACTTCAGGATCACTATATCATATAATATTCACATCCAAACAGTGCAAGGAAAAATATAAAGTCAATATAAACTTCCATGAGGTCTAAACCATCTTATTCAAAAACATATGCGATACCATAAAATATCCACATAATGTACCACCACCACACAAAGAAAATATTTGTGCTATTATATTTAACTTCAGGTTTTCCAATAATAGCAATATATATGTACCATGCGTCCAAGCTCATATGCAAAACATTGCAAAAAGACACATAAACCTTCAAGGCTATTTAAATACACCATACTGGTTAAATAAAACTTATAGATGTAATGGCGCGAAGGCGCCAAGGTGTTTGTATATCGGCAGGTGTATGATAACTCATGCTTTCACTGTGGTGAGCAACGCATAATGGTACAACCGTTGGCTTACATGTGCCACTCGTAGGCACGACAATGGCCACACGATGATTCATTCATCTATTGCATTTAACCACGATGTGAGCAGTATAGGGGAGGGTGGTGTTGCCACATCAGGCGACGACGAGTCTGCACCACCATAGTGGAGAGAAAGTGTAGATTGTCAACTCAACGGTGGTATGTGGGTAGCACAAGTCGAATGACAATAGCTTCCGGCATCACACATAATAATATGTCCGACTTCGAGCGGTGTGGTTTCAGTTAGCGGTAGTAGAACTGCTAATAAAGTTGAGTTGGCATGTCCAACAATAGTACGTCCAGCATGTTCTTGTTCAAGACAAAAAAAACTTAATCTACTAGCATGTAATGTAATCTTCAGGATTGATCTAGTAGAGCACACATGCATGCTAACACGGTTTAATAACAAAAAGAACAAGTACTAGTAGAACACATCAGGTGTTATATGAAAAAAAATCTACTAGTCTTGTATGCTTAAGATGATCTACTAGAAATATTAAAAAAAATCTACAGGATCTATAATATAATAAGTCTAGTAGAACAAAAATAGTGAATAGACTGAACGACAAACCGTGGCATATTCAATTGCAGTGGAAAAATTCGTGCCGCGTAGGGCATATAGGCAGGCCATGACCTGCCTACTCCATGATGAGTTGATGCGTCGCATGGGAGGATGGCAAATCTACGGCCATCATCGATCTTGTCTTGTGAGAGTTAACACCCTCATTAAGCCCAAAGATGAGATCAGAAAAAAAAATTCCCATGTGAATTAAAATAGTCATTGATTAATAGTATTGAAAACAAGGCTGATCTAAATGGAAATAGATCATGAATGCCTTACGCAGTTGGAAACCACCGGGCCCTGAACCATCATGTCCAGGATGACAGTGATGAACTGACGAACTTAGTTTTGAGGAGGGCCCTTGTATATGATGCGGTGGTACTCTTTTGGACGGATGAAAAACCAGCCGACGTACCGGCGGCGCGGCCGCTGTTCTTGATCTCGTATCATTCGTCTCCGCTTGGATATCCCATGGGATCGCGCGGATGCAGCCGTGCCACATCAAACATGAATCGAAAATCATGACTAGGCGGATTAGATACACAAATAGTAGATCCAGTGCACAAACGTACATACACTAGGCTTGTCCTCCACGGAAAAATCTACTATAATTAATCTACAGGATTAAATGAATCTAGTAGAGAATAAATGAATGAATAAAAACAAATCTGAAGGCAAACCGTGGCCTTGTTCTTGCATGCGTGGGGCAGGACGCCCGCATGATGGCCACACATCGATGCCCCTGGAACATCGCCATGCTCTGAAGCACACGTACACGATGGAGGCTCGACACAATCGAGCCACGCGCACAGGTTGCACGGGGCCACGTCTGCCGTTGGAGATCTGAATCCTAGGGGTCGAGATGGTGGCTGATACTGCGCCATGACGCAGACACGCATGTGTGGATTCGCTCCGGGCGGATGCCTCTCGACGCATCAGATCGGAAACGAACGCTACAGGAATCTGGCCGTTCGCCGACAGCCCAGGGGTTTGCCGACAAAGAAGGATCCGGGTCGTCGGCGACCTGCCGTTGCCGACACCGAAGACCGCCGTCGGCAAACTCGCTTTTCGCCGACAGCCCTGACAGACGGGCTGTCGGCGAACACAGCTGTCGGCGAAGATGGTTTTTCCCGACGCCCAGGTACGTCGGCAAACCAAGGTCGCCGGCGAAGCCTGTCGTCACGACCAAACGGCGTCGTCGCCGTTTGCCGCCCGACAACCACGCCGTTAGGGTCGGCAAAGTCCAGGGTTTGCCGACAAATTTTTTGTCTGCCGTTGGCAAAATCCACGTTTTGCCGACAGCCACCGTTATCGTCGGCAAACTATGCCCTTTGCCGACAGCCACTCGATGCTGTCGGCAAACATTTTTTTTTTTTTGAATTTTGACTTCAAAATTTTTTTGTTGCCTAGATACATTGTTTACAATCACATGTTTGAATTTGGGCCTTTTTGAAATATTTAGCTATATTTCGTTAATTTTTTTCATTCACTTGAATTTTCCCGCATTTTTCAAATTTGAATTGCAGGTACATGAAATAACGAAATTTTGGCCTTCGAAATATGATATTCATGGTGGGGAATATGTTTTAAGGCTGTGTACCAAAACTCACCCAAAAGTTTCAAGTCCTTGTCCACGTAACACGACCAACCAAGAGTGGCAAATGTGTTTTTTAATTATATAAAATCCAAACGAAGTTGAAAAATCACGAAACTTGACGGGGTGTCGTGTTATCGCATGTGAAGGCTATGAAAAAAATTTGAAAAAGTTTGGAGCAAGTTGCGGCGTAACATGCTCAAAACCTAGACATCTCCACACATCTCAATTGTGATCACATGTGGAGTTGTCTGACTTTTGAGCATGTGACGCCGCAACTTGCTCCAAACTTTTTCAAATTTTTTCCATATCCTCCACATGCGATAACACGACACCCCGTCAATTTTCGTCATTTTTCGACTTCGTTTGGATTTTATATAATTAAAAAACACTTTTACCAATCCTGGAGCCTCTTGTTACGTGGACAGGGACTTGGAACTTTTGGGTGAGAGTTGGTACACGGCCTTAAAACACACTCCCCACCATGAATATCATTTTTCGAAGGCCAAAGTTTTATTATTTCATGCACCTCAGCTCAAACTTGAATAATGCGGAAAATTGAAGTGAGAAAAAATTAATGAAATATAGCTAAATAACTCAAAACATCCCCAAGTTTTGAATTTGAGATGTAATTGTGTTACTCGGGGGCCCGAAAAAAAAAAGGATTAAAAAAACAAAAATTTGAAACTTTCTTTGCCGATTGCACTTGGATGCAAATCGGCAAAAAACTGTTTCGCCGACAAACCTTTTGTCGAGGGTTTTCGGCGAAAAGATTTTTTTTTAAAAAAAAAAAGAAAACTTGTTTGCCGACAAATCACTGGGGGCCTGGCTGTCGGCGAAAAAATTTAAAAAAAAAACTCATTTGCCGACAAATGGCCTGGGCTGGCTGTCGTACGAAAAAAATTTCAAAAAAAGAAAATTTTTTGCCGACAATGGCCGGGCCGGGCTGTCGGCAAAGCGGCCGGGCCGGCCCATTTACTAAAAAAAACTAGCCCGAGCACGACACTCGACAAAACCCTACCACGCCCACAACGCATTCCCCATCCACTCCGCAGCCGCCGCGACCCGCCCGACCCACGCGCCGCCGCCACTCCGCAGCCGCCGCACCACAGCCGCCGCGACCCGCCCGTCCCACCCCGCCGCGCGACCGCCGCCGCCGCCCGCCCTCCCCCGCCACCCGCCCCGCCCCGCACCTCCCCTCCCGCCGCAGCCCCGACCTCCCGCCCCGCCCCCACCTCCCGCACCTCCCTCGCCCGCCGCCGTCCCCCGACGCGCGCCCCGCTTCGTCCTGCCATCCGGCCGCCAGCCTGCCACCGCGCCGGCAGCCGGCCTCCCTCCGCACCTCCGCGGCCTCCCTTCGAGCGGGCCAGCACGGCAGCACCATGCCGGGCGCTGGCCGCCCTCCGCGGTTCCGAGCAGGCGCGCGCAGGCCACCGCACCGGCCACCCGTGGCCCTGTCCGGCCGGCCGGCCGCCCCGGCGTCGCGTAGCCGCGTGGCCGCGTGACGGCTCGTCCGCCCCTGCTCTACATGACCGCTGAGCGGTGAGCATTTTTTTTTCACTTTCTCTATTCAACTTCCAATGGATATTTCAATCGGATTGGGAAAAAAATGAAAAGTGAAGTTAGAAATATGTTTACATGATCAGTAGTTTTCGTAGCTATACAGAGGCCCTAGTCTTGAGAGAAGCTTGAATCTGCCAACTGAACAGAAACCACCGCGTTGATTTATACAGGCCGGTGATAGACTGATTCGATCAAAAGAGGAATTAAAAGGAAAACTAAAAAATAATATTTGTTATGATTTTTTTCCAGTTGTACCTGCATCTGAAAACATAATTAGTAGAATTATTAGTTTGGATGTGAATGAAGTGTTTACTGTGGTCAGAACTAGTTGGGTCTATTTATAGTTCCAAAGAAGTGAAAAGATATATCATGTTTTTCTGCAGTCTGCTTATTCTAGCAGTGGATTCATTAATAAGGTGTTAAACTGCTTTTATTGTTCACTGTTGCAAAGTTAAACTAGTTGTTCTCACTCATCAACTTCAAATGCTCTTTATTCAATTTGTTAGCTAGCTCGGATCTTTTGTTCAGCTTTCCGGTTGTGCTGGTAGTATATGCGTTGATGGCTTACTTCTTCGTTTTCTGGTTGTGCTTTCCGGTTGTTCAGCTAGCTCGTTCGTCCACGTCGTCGACGCCGTTCCCCGCGCATCGCTGGTGGAGAAGGTAAAGCCCTAGTGTTGTCGGCCTTCGTGCCGGTTTTGTCGTGCCCGGCCTTCGTGCCGGTGTTGTTATTGTGTGGGCCTTCGTGCCGGTTATGTGGATGTGTGGGCCATCGTGCCCCAAATGTGGACGTCGGCCTTCGAGCCGATGTTTTTTCTTGCAGGTTTTGGGAACCTCCCCGTACAGGGGAGGTTCTGCCGAAATTTTCAACTAATAGTGATGTCTTTATTGTTTTGCAGAGCAGGACTTGTCGGAGGGGACCTTGACCGTGTTCGTGCACCTACCCGCCTCTGCGCCGCCACCCTAGGTATAAATCACCTCTGTGTCTTATAGTTGTTGTAATTACTTTGCGTAACCGAGTTAGGCGTCTCCCGTCCGAAAGAGATTCGCGGTCGTTGGTATGCGGATCAGTGCATATCTGCGACGGTGTCTCTTTCGGATTGTCCACATTTTTTGGACAGCCCGAGGATGCGTAGATGGGTTAGCTTCCATGTTCCGCCCCCGTTCGAGTCGGAGTTTCGGCAGCCCCTCCTCGTTGTTCTCCGGATGCACACTCTCCCAGTCGGGACGTGTATCGGGAGAACAGCGGGGAGGTGCTGCCGAAATTCCGTCTCGGACGGCGCGAGCATGGAAGCTAACCTCATCTACGCATCCTCGGCTGGGATTAGGACCTATCCTTCACCTATTAGATGGTAGGAACGCCTTGTACATGCATATGCTGGTTTTATTGCTCGCTTACATTGGCGCATGTCAGAGGATGGCTGACCGTGAGTGGATGTACACTGGCTGGACAAGGGAGAAACAGACCACTGAATGGGTTAGGGGGACCAGTGCTTTCCTGGAGCAGGCATTTGACCGAGCTGCTAGAGGGTCGATTCGGATGCGGTGTCCGTGCAGCAAGTGTAAGAACAAGAAATGGAGAGACAGGCGTACGGTTATGGAAGATCTTTTCAAGAACGGATACGTTCCAAACTATACGCGCTGGGTCCACCATGGTGAACGAGATCCTATTAGGGAGGTGCCGGTGAGGCAGCTCCTCGAGGACCTTGATGCGAGATGCCGGATGGCGATCGATGGAAGACTACCGGAAGGGGGTTCCCGAAGGAATAGAGGCGGAGGAGGATCCGGAGGAAACCGCAAAGGCGTTCTACGACATGCTGGAGGCGGCACAGAAGCCCCTTCACGAGAACACACATGTTTCGCGGCTGGATGCCATTTCTCAACTAATTGCGTTGAAGTCGTCACTGGGCATCAGTCGAGAAGGTTTCGATCTCTTGTTGGCGACGGTTGGTAACTTGCTTCCGAAGCTTCACGTGTTGCCGAAGAGCACGTACGAGTCACAGAGGATGCTTCGAGCACTCAAGATGCCGTACGAGCCGATTCATGCTTGTAAGAATGGGTGTGTCCCTGTCGGGGACGACCACGAGGACGCAACACACTGTCCAAAGTGCAAAATCTCTAGGTATGTGGAGGTAGAAGGCAGTGATGGCATCAAGCGACAGTCAAAGATCCCCGAGATGGTCATAAGGCACCTTCCTTTTTTTACATCGGCTCCAACGGATGTATATGACAGAGGATACCGCGAAAATGATGGTGTGGCACAAGAAAGGCAAGAGGTACACTAACAAGATGGTACACCCAGCGGATGGTGATGCATGGAGGCACTTCGATGCCATGAATCCTAAAAAGGCTGAGGAGGCTCGGAATGTACGCGTAGCGCTGGCAACAGATGGGTTCAACCCGTTTGGAATGATGGCGGCCCCGTACACTTGTTGGCCGGTGTTCGTGATCCCCTCAATCTTCCCCCCGGCGTCATGTTTGAACCCGAGGAACGTGTTCTTGATGCGATAATACCCGGACACCCGGGCAACAATATGGGTGTGTTCATGCGGCCGGTGTGGGATGAATTGCAACATGCTTGGGACGAGGGGGTGCCGACGTACGACCGAGCTACAAAGAGGAACTTCACAATGCATGTGTGGTACCAGTATTCATTGCATGACTTCTTGGCGTATGGCTTGTTCAGCGCGTGGTGTGTTCACGGGAAGTTCCCTTGCCCAACATGCAAGACAGGTGTCATGTTCACCTGGCAAAAAAAGGGTGGCAAGTACTCTTCTTTCGACAAACATCGGCAATTCCTGCCCGAGGGCCATGAATTGAGACGGGATGAAAAGCATTTCACGAAAGGTGTTCAAGTCACCGACCCCATTCCCGAGCCTAGGAGCCCTGCCGCTGTCCTTGCCGAGCTACAGGCTCTCCAAATTGATGAAGTGAACGGTGGTTTTATTGGATATGGTACCACACACATGTGGACTCATATATCGGGCTTGCATAGGCTACCGTACTTCAAGGACCTTCTTCTTCCACACAACATTGATGTAATGCACACAGAAAAGAATGTCGCCGAGGCACTCGGGCAACACTCATGGACCTTGGTAAGAAGTCGAAGGACAACGTTAAGGCTAGACTCGACATTGAAACGATTTGTGATAGACCAAAGCTTGTGATGAAGACCCTGCGCCGGCAAGAGGTGGAAAAGGGGCCCGGCCGATTACGTCCCGAAAAGGCCGGTTAGGAAGGAAATACGAAGTGGATGAGCACGTTGCGGTTCCCCGATGGGTATGCGGCGAATCGGCCCGGGGAGTGAACTTGGAGACTATGAAAGTGTCGTGGGATGAAGAGTCACGACTTCCACATATGGATTCGCGAGTCCTTCCCGCGATGACCCGAGGATACCTCCCCGAGCCGGTGTGGCGCGTCCCGGCGAGTTGAGCTTTTTCTTCCGACGCCTTTGTGCCAAGCGGTTATCTCGAGAAGTTTGTCTTGAACTGGAGAAGGGTGCACCTAAGTTGCTCTCGCAAGTTGGAGATGATATTTCCACCCGGCTTCTTCCTATCGATGCAAAGATCGATTTTGCACCTACCAAGGGAGGCACGGTTGGGGGGTGCCGTGCAAAGACCGTTGGTGCTATCCAATCGAGAGGTGTCTAAAGCTACTTCGGAAGAAGTGTAAAAATAAAGCCAAAATTGAGGCTTCGTGGCGAGGCATTCATTATGGAGGAGGTGTCGACATTCACACAGCGTACTATACCGAAAAACTTCAAAGACCGCAAGATCCACCCCTCGTTACAACGTCGAGGAGAACTCATCGAACCTCAGCCTTTTCAAAGGGGATGTCGGAAGAGGAAGCACAGCTACCAACAAGAACTTGACCCATGAGGAGTGGACCACTATCATGATGTACTTGTTGTTGAACCTTGATGAGTGCCTGGATTATCGAAGTAAGTTCTCGCACGCTTGTTTCATACACCGTCACTATATCATCTTACCTATCGATTCGACCCCCGTCTCTTGTTTTTCGGGGAATTCATTAATATTCACTGGAGGGGCACTACTGCTCCTACCTCGCAACAAGAGGACCGTCTTCTTAGACACGGCAAGCCCAACTTCGTTTCCTGGTTCTGTTCAAAGGTACCTATCGTTTCCCGACTTTGTGATTCCACTTTGCTCCTAGGAGCGAGTAATTTAACGGTCGAACTGTCCTAACCTTGCAGGCCCAGACCGATCCGCAAATGAGTGCTGAATTGAGAGAGGTGGGCCTTGGCTTCACTCCGTAAGGTCAAGTCATACACCGTTTATGATGTCAATGGCTATCGCTTTCGCACTAGAGGCTACGAGGAGAGCCGGCCCCAACTAAAAACCACGTGCGCGGAGTTCGTACTCCGGCAATGATAAATTGGACTATTACGGCATAGTCGAAGAGATATACGAGCTCGAATTCAAGGGTGGCGGTTCTTTGAAGCCGGTGGTATTCAAATGCCATTGGTTCGATCCTTATGTCACGAAACAAGACTCTAAGATTGGGCAAATCAAAATTCGACAGATTCCAAGTATAATGGAGACGATGTCTATATTGTGGCTAACCGAGACGCCAACCAAGTTTATTACCTTCCATGGGCGTGCCAAACCGACCCAAGGCTTGTGGGTTGGAGCCTTGTGCACATGGTATCGCCGCGGCTTGTAAAGTTGCTACCCCAAATGATGACGATTACAACTATGACCCAACGACGATGAGTTCTATCAACCCGAGGGGCTAGATGGGCAATTCGAGATAGACATTTCGCGCTAATGAGCATGGAAGTAGACAACGACATCGATGAGGACGAGGGTGATGACGTGCTTTGGATGCTAAGGACTTACAACTCCTTGAGCAATGGCGAGAGGAAGCGCGAAGGAGTTGTTACGGACGACGACGATGACGATGAGGACGATGACGGGACGATGATGAGGACGATCGAGAGCTCGACAATATCGATAGTGATGACGAGGAAATTGGTGACGACGTCTCACCGGCCGTATTGCCATACTCGGAGATTATGTCGCCTCCACGTAATACAACTACTTGTCATTTACAATTATGTTTCTTTATTTACAACTACTTGTCATTTACAATTATTATTATTATCACCTTGCAATTTATGCTAATTGTTTTAATCTTTGTCATTGCAGGCACTCGGCGGAATGCCAGGCGGCAGGAAGAGGCTGCCTCCACGGAACTGCCGCTCGCGCTTCTCCGGTCGTGACGTGCAGGAGCCGGACGTGGACGAGGAGACCGGTAGGGAGGAGGTGCCGGTCGGTACGGAGGAGACGGCCGGTACGGGGGAGACGGCCCGCTCCGGGCGTCTCCGGCAGAGGAAGCTGGAGTTCACCACGAGGACGACGACGACGACCGGGGACGGTGGCAGCGGCGGCGACGTCGACGTCGACGACGACGACGACGACGACGACGACGAGGGGGCCACTGCGATGGGGGTGACGGGGGGCCTTCCTCAGGTTCGAGGAAGCTCTTCGAGCGCGGGCCCTCGACGCTCCCTAGCCGAAAGCCGCTCCCCCACCACCGCAAGGTGATTTCACCCGTCGGCGACAGGTAAGTAAACTACTTTGTTCACATTGTTCATATGGCATGAAGGAAACCGAACTGCAGACTAACAATTGTTGTTAATGACTCGTGCAGGAGCTGGATGTTTCCGAGAGAGGTGGCCCCCTGTGCTAAACAGGACTCACGCCATGTCAATGGCATCCTCTCCCTGCTGATTAGGGAGTACTACCCGGGCATGGTCACCATCGACGGCGTTCGACGGCCGCCCATGCAGTGGGACCACTTCCACGTGCACACCGTCCCCGTCCCTGAGCCCGAAGGCGGCGATCGTGCTGATTCACCTGCACGCGAGACACTTGCGGCGAAGATCAAGAGGGAGTTTTGGGTGAGTGTCTTCATCACAACGCATTTCTCAATACTACACATTCATTGGATGTTCTTGAAACAATGAAATGATACATGATGTCTGCGTGCAGGAGTACTTCAGGTGCGAGGATGGGAAACAAGCCAGGGCGCAGGTGGTGCTAGAGAACGCCTGCCACTCACGCCTCAGGGACTTGTACCACGAGGCGCGCATCCAAAGCGTCATCAAGCACTACCGCAACGTGCTTGGCGAGGCGATCGATAAGCGCGAGTCGGGCGGGGAGATCGTGCTGGAGAGGGAGACCGACCTCACCGAGGCGGAGTACGTGCGGGTAAGTAAGCAGGAAACATTCGTTCTTATTTCTTCCGTGAAACATTCAATTCATCTTCTGACATGTCAAATACTTGATGTTTCTTAGTGGATACCGGAGTGGTGCGACAAGGACCCGGAATGCTGGGAGGAGATCGTGCGCTACTGGAGATCGGACAAGGCGTACGAGGTGAAAAACGAGCGTCGGCAGCGCCGGCTCAAGAACAAGGGGTAGCACACCACCAAGGGAACCGGTCCCTCCCGCAGTTCATGGACGCCCGGGTATGCTCCTTTTGGTACACATGGACTCATATAGCGCTCAATCTATTTACCTCTAACCATGTTTGTGTTTTCCTCTCGCAGAGAGGGACTCCCATGATGGGGAGGAGATCAACGTGGTGGTGGGGTACGCCCTTTCTAAAAAGGGCAAGGCGAAGGACCCGAACAACAGGTTCGACCCGCAGGACGGGCCGGAGGCGTACACCAACGCCGGCGTCCACCCCAAGCTCGTCGAGTACAGCGCCGCGTTTCGCCAGCGCTATGGGGACGACAAGGACCCCACCACGGAGCCCCTGGACCCGGAGCTCGTGATGAGGTTGGGAGGAGGGAAGCAGCACGGCTCCTACTGGATGGCCAACAGCGCCATCGACCCGACCACTACTCCCACGCTGAGAGAGATTCGAAAAGCCAACTCTAGCAGCTCCTCCGGCATCCCCATAGCGCCACGACAGCCGAGCACCGCCCAGATGTACACGCAGATGGAGGTAAGTGCGGTTCCATTCGTCGTTCACACATGATCCACCTTCGCTTCACATACCATCAACCATGTGCGGGGGTAATATTGCAGGCTAGGATGGAAGAGCTGGAGGCCAACCAGGCGGCCCAGGACTTGGCCCACAAGATGCAGCTAGCGGCGGTGGAGGCGGCCCACCAGGCGCACCTGGCGGCACCGACGGAGCACCACCGGCGTCGGATGGCGGACTGGCGAGCTTCCTCCGGACCCGGCACCGGAGCTTCCTCCTCGCTCTTTGCTCCAAAGACACCCGGCCCTGTCCCCATCCCAGGCTCGCTCCCGTTCGTCCGGTGAGTATAATACTAATTGCCTCACTTGCTTTAGCTTGTGCGGCCATCCCGCAGTACTTTACTAATTACCTCACTTGTCCTTTGTGCGAGGCTCCGTCGGCGGGTTCGAACCCGACTCCCGGCCCTCCACCGGGTGCCGGCCCTACACAAGCAAGGCGGCCGGGGTACCCGACCTACCCAACCTACCCCGCGGCCGTTCACGTGGGGGCCTCCTCCTCCACGGTCGCGGGGCTACTCCTCGTGGCCGGGGCGCAGACGCAGCAGGGGCCTCGCGCAGGACTATGGCGCTACGACGCCGCGCCGTCAGGGTGGACTCAGGCACCACCACAGGCAGGGTGGGGTTCGTGGGGCGATGGGACCCCTGGGGACGACGCCACGAGCTAGGTACGTTTGCCTCCCTTAACTACTTGTCGGCCTTCGTGCCGCGATGGTTGTCGGCCTTCGTGCCGCTGTGTATATCGGCCTTCGTGCCGTGGTGGTTATCGGCCTTCGTGCCGTGGTCGTTGTTGGCCTTCGTGCTATGTTTTTTGCAGGTCTTGGAACCTCCCCGTGCAGGGGAGGTGCTGCCGAATTTTTGAGTGGGTAGTAATCTTTTTATATCTTTTTGTAGGAGGAGGACCTATTAGGAGGAGCTAGGTACCTTTGCCTCCATCTTCTCGACTAGGATGCATGTTAGACCCTTTTGCCCTCATGTTGGACTTGTAGGACTTGTTGGACATGTATGTTGGACATGTATGCACTTGTTACGCGTTATGTGTATTTTGGACATGTATCGATGGATTTGATGATGTTCATGTGTGGATTCATGTTGAGATCGAATTCGATGATGAAATGCGGTTTATATGCTATATTGTTGTTATAAATGTGATCTGTGGTGTATATATATATATATATATGCTATAAATGTGGTTCGAATGCAATGAAACAAAAAAAAAAAAAAAAAATCCCAGCTTTGCCGACGGCTTTGACCATAGCCGTCGGCAAAGCCGTGGCTTTTTTGCCGACAACCGGAGTTTGCCGACGCCTTGGCGGGGGCTTTGCCGACGACCTTGTTGTCCTCGGGCCGTCGGCAAAAAAGAGGAGTTTGCCGACCCGGGTCTATCCGGGCGTCGGCAAATTGACCTTTTTGCCGACGACCCATCTTGACGTGGGTCGTCGGCAAACCCCGAGTTTGCCGACAACCCCGTCGTGGCGCCGACGTGGCTTTCTTGCCGGCCGGCGGCAAAACCACGACTTTGCCGACGGCGTAGGGGTCTGCCGGCGAACCGAACGGCCGAGTTGATTGGCGCTGTTCCTTCGCCGACAGACCACGTGGCCGCCGGCGAAAGTACGCCGATACGCCCTTATTCCCGTCGGCAAAGTCTCGTTTGCCGACAGGATTTTTGCCGACGGTTTGCCGACAGGAATAGGGAAATCCTGTCGGCAAACTGTTTGCCGACAGTAAAATGGGCTTTGCCGACAGCTTTCAGCTGTCGGCAAACCCGCGGATTCCTGTAGTGGAAGGAGATCAATTCATCATGAAAAGTATAAATTGATACAAATGTAATGATCGAGAACGACTCACCCAGCGGTAGAGCTGCTGATAACGTGTTAAGAATCGACCTATTCACCCGTTCCCGATCCAAGAAAGAGACGTGTAGAAGTAGCAGATGATCCCGTCTCCCTCGCCCAATGCCAAGAACAAGACACAAGAACACAGATGTATATGAGGGGAGTCATCTCTTTATTAGTCATTATAGGTATACATGTAGTCCATTTACATAGACATAGCCTTCAGGGCATATATGGTAGCCTCCAAGACCCATATAGTATGAGCCCATCAATTCCTCTGATTGAGGAATTCTTAACAACGACGACTCATGTCTCCTTGTGATTGCGGTACGTTGCGGCGCACGCAAGACGGAACTGACACCTGCATCCTTCCACGCGAACAGGTAAGAAGCGTGGAGAGGGTCCACCAGGTCATCAGCTTGTATACCTCCTGTGGTGTGCAGTGTGCACCATTTAACTTGAGGGGTACAGTGTGACGCAGAGGCACATGCTAAGCACCCTGCTGTTGTTGGAGAAGTAAAAGAAAAAGAATCTGTGCATATGGGCTAGCTGGGCCAATTGAATTTGTGGCACTGGAAGTTATCGGGTACGCGTTGGAGGACCGCAAATGGTAGTGGCCCAACACAAGTCTCGACTTGGACAGGCGATGCGGCACAGGAGACGACTCAAATGCACGCAACCACGAGAGGCGCCCGCAAATGGTACTGGGCACAAGTCTCGATTCCGTTGGGTTCCTTCCAAAAAATCTGTGGGGATGTTTTCTTTTTTTTAAAAAAAATCTGTTGAAATCTTTTCTAACACACAAACACAAAATGGAGAGAAACATCATCTAATTTGTCCAGTCCATCGGTCCATGGACGGCCACTGCCACGGCACGTGGGCACAGAAGCGAAAGGTGTCAATCTACAGTAAGTATGCAATTACAGTAACATTGAGCTGGCATTTTTTTTTTTGAGGGAACGGGAGGTGGCCCCTGCGGAATATTTTGTATTATATATAAATTAAAAGCGAAACTGGAGGTTTACAGCCCAATTACTGAGCTAGTATTAATTAATTCTTCTGATGAAAAACGAGGCAAGAAAAAGAATTTTTTTTGTACACAAACTAGGGATATCAAAATTTGTCCGGTGACAAATCTTATAAAACATTTATTTGATATTATATAGTTATTAATATTCCTTTTTCCCGAAAAAAACAAAGTACTCGCTAGAAGAAAAAAAAAGCCCGCCTATTTGCCCACATCCACTGCGTCGGCTCGGTTGAAAGCCGCGTCATGTTAACGGTCAAAGTCGTACTCTGGCAATCAAAGCAACATGGGCTAGTTGCTAAGAAAGAAACAACACATCACCTATCCACCGACGTACAGTTTCTTCTTGCGTGGTTTGCCGAGCATCTCCAACAACTCTCTAAATTAGCCTGGTATTCTTATAAATTTAGCAAAAATATAAAAAACCCCCTTCAACAACTCTCTAAATCAACTTGGTATTTTTTCCAACTGCGTATCCAGGGGTGCCGCGCGCGTAAATTTCCGCACTGCGTATCGCCGCGCTCGCGACCCCCGCAACCGCCCGCGACCCCCGCCCGCGACCGCGCGCTGCGCCTGCGCCGCCCGCTGCCCCCGAAGGCCGCCGTCACCGTGCGCGCCGTCGCGGAGCCGCGTGCTCACGCGACCGGGCCGCGTCTGGTCTACTCTGATCGCGTCGAGGCCACCCATGAGAGCGCCAGGGGCCCGCTGCTGCACCGCCGACTCTTCCCTGCCGCCGGTGTGCCACCGGTTCGCCGGAAACGGCAAGCCAAGCCGTCGTCCCCTGTTTCATATACGAAAGGTAAAAGAAGATGGTCTATTGCACAATATTATTACACTTTTTGGACTTTTCTGGAAAAATACTAGACACAGAGAATTATAGATATGTCTTTGGTTGATTTCGGCAAAGTGGTCCGGCTGAATCATCATGGTCGCGTAGTTGGAGTTATCAAGTTGGAATAACAAACTATTAGAGAGAGGGCTTTTTTTCACTTGCCAAATAAAATAGCAACTTGCTAAAACTTAAAATTTAGCAAGTAAATTATACTAGCTTGCTAAAATCTTGGTGCGCCATCGTCGCCGGACCGGCGCAAAGCCAGATAAGGCTTTCGCCCAGATTCCGCACAAGCTCTGCATGCTGAGCTCGGCTGACCACCACTACAAGCTTTGTGCAGATGACAGCCGCTGGGCGGGGAGCAATATCGACGCCTCCAAGGAGGTGAACGGCACCAGATGGCGTCGCCGTCGACCGCACAGCTCGTGCACGGCATTCACCTAGGCTTCCCAAACCGCGTCGCCATGGCCCGCATCCAGCGACAACAACAACCGGACTTGGCTCGTCCTCGCAGACCGTACAGCTAGGGACGGTGTAAGGTCCTAGATGGCTAGAGGGGGGTGAATAGCCTATAAAAAATTCTACAAACTCACTAAGCAAACTTCGTTAGATACACAAACGGCGGAAAGCAAGTTTTGCTTAGCCTACTAGATGTTGCAAGCCTCCTATCCAAACAATTCTAGTAGGTGATCACTAGCACAAACAATAGCTACCGCTAGTGATCAAGAGTTCTACCCACGGGATTTAATCTACACAAGGAGTGGTTCCCGACCGACCACACAAGCAATTCTACCCACGGGATTTAGTCTACACAAGATGTGGTTCCCGACCGACCACGCAAGCAATTCTACTTTGCAAGAATGTAAACAAAGTAATGCAAGAGAGGGTAGGAGCTTGTTATACCAACGCGTAGAGTCGAGGTTGTCAATCACCAAGAGATGAACAATCAATCAATCGGCAACACACAATCGGAGACCAATCACCGGGAACAAAGATGAACACAATTGTTTTTGTTCACCCGGTGTTCACTTGGGCACCGCCAAGCTAGTCACCGGTTGTGTCGACCAACACCTAGATGGTTCTTTGGTGTGACCCTCAAGTCACTAGCCCCTCAAGGCTCGCCCCGCAAGGCACCGCAAGACACCACTCTCAAGCGAGGTACTCAACGACACGCGCAATCCACTAGGATGCTCTTCGTGATCCCCACGAGGTGAGCTCAAACCTCTCACAATCAACCGGAGGTGGCCAAGAACAATCACCTTCTCTTGCCAACGCCTCCAACAATCTCCAAGCCGGCTAGGAGCGGTACTCTCCAAGAGTAACAAGAAATCCACCGACGAAACCACACACAAGTGCCACTAGATGCCCTCAAGCAATGCAATGCACTAGGTGATTCACTCAATCTCTCTTAGGATGAACAAAGGGAGATGAGTGGGAGAGAGTCTCTTAGCTCAAAGAATGCACAAGGGATGAGAAATGGCCAAGAGACCTCCCCAAGGGCCGGCCACCTTCTATTTATAACCCCTCAAACAAATGTCACCGTTACCCCCTCGGGAGGCCGAGCAGTACGCGCCGGACGCGTCTGCCGCAAACCGCCGGACGCGTCCGGCGCTTCTACCTTGCGCGCGGCCCGAGCCGACCGTTGGCGCCCGCGGCCAACCGCGTGCCGCCACGTCGGCGTCCGGCGCCGCGTCCGGCGTGCGCCACCACGCGCGTCGGCGCCCGCGTCCGGTCCGAACGTCTCGCTCCGGAACTTACCGGTCCGCGCCGGCGCGCGCCGGACGCAGCACCCGCGCGTCCTCCGCCTTGAGTCGAGCCACCGGCACCGCGCCGTCTTCCACCGAGCGCCGGACGTTGCACAGGAACCACGCCGAGTCCGGCGCGCGCGTCCGGCCCGCGTCCGGCGCGACGTCCGGTCGAGCGGCCGAAAACCAGAAACTTTCTGGTCGGCGTCCGCCGCTCGCCGGACGCGCTCGCGTCACGTCCGAAGCTCAGCATCGCAGAGCCGCCAACGAGCGCCACGCCACAATGCGCCGGACGCGTCCGGCGCCTGCCTTCGTCGTTTCGTCGCCGTGTCGCCGATCCACGTCACGCCACTTGCCTTCATGCACCAACCTTCACTTGTAGATCACTCTCTTGAACACAAGGGTTGGTTTATCTCTCGAGATACAAGGCAATGGCTTAGCTCACTAGGTTCTACATGCAATGCACTTCATGAATTCACCTAGTGGCACCCGTGCGTCGAATAGCCGATAAGACTTCCCCTCTTAATAGTGCGGCTATCGATCCTAAACCACTCACACCCTCTATGGTGTCTTGAGTGCAAAACAAAATGGCCCTAACGGTTATACCTTTGCCTTGAGCCCATTTTGTTCCTCCAAATGATATGAACACTTCACACCATCATGTGACCGTCTCGATCCATCGATCTTGACTTCACTTGCTCTTCACCGTGCATCGGTCCATCGGCGCCTAGTCTTGCCCGAGCTTCACCATCGCATGGTCCTTCACTCCGAAGCCTCGACTAGCCCTTCACCTTCAACACCGGTCCATGGAGCCAAGCATCGTCTTGATCTTCATCTTTGATCATATGACACTTGTCATGCTTCATATTCAATATGCTCATCATGTGGACAACCTTTCTCTAAATCAACCACTTTAGATAAACAAGGTTAGTCCTAGGTTTCATCAATTAGCCAAAACCAAACTAGGGACTTTCAATCTCCCCCTTTTTGGTAATTGATGACAACCTCAACAAAGATGATTTTATAATAAAGATTTTGAACTTGTCATACTTGTCCAATCAATAAGATCACAAGAGAAATTTGGACAACTATAGCAAGTTCGGTTTTGGTAGTATTGCTCCCCCTACATATGTGCATAGAGTTTGGATTTGAAGCTTTGCACATATGCATGGATAGAAGTGTGGGGAGAGTAATTCTACCAAAATGATGCTAAGGTGTAAGAAATGGACCTTTGAAGCGTGATACCAATCGGAGTTGCATTTTACACCATCCTTAGCATCATGAAGTAACTAGACATCCATCAAAAACTCAAGAACCCCGTGAGATCAACATTATAAGCAAAGTTCTTGAACCACTTTGTAAAGCAAGAGGAGTCTAGTTACAACCTATGCATGCTAGTAGATCATTTCATCAATCAAGTTCTATACTAGCATTGCACCATACAAGCAAGGAGACACTACTTGTATAAAATTTTAAAACTAGGTGCCATGAGCAAGTCATATGAGAATGCACAAACAAATGCAACAACTTTGTTCATGAGCTTGCTCCCCCTTCTTGTGTGCATCAAAATTTTATTTACCCCTTTATCATGTTCAATCATCTTTTTCTCTCCCCCTTTGTCAACAATTGCCCAAAAATGGGATCAAATTGTGGAGAGAAAATGACTTTGATGGAGTAAACAAAACTTTAGTCAAATTTAGTTCAATCTAGATCACTTGCCAAAGACATTTAATTCGGTTTGAAC
This sequence comes from Themeda triandra, assembly GCA_018135685.1. NCBI lineage: Eukaryota > Viridiplantae > Streptophyta > Magnoliopsida > Poales > Poaceae > Themeda > Themeda triandra. Next base: position 114,429 of record JAENPR010000973.1, on the reverse strand, counting down.
CAAAGACAAGCTTCTTCACACCTCATGACAAGGGTTATCTTGCCTATGTTGAATTAAACACTTGTAGCAAATATTCTAGATTCAACACTAGGATTGCAAGCCCATAAACATGTCATATGTCACCACTAGATCAAGCAAAACATAGAAGCAATAGTGGTAAACATATATACATCAAACACATTTGATTTATCATGAATGCTCCAAATGCACCTTGTATGTCTACATGTGCTACCACAAGTATAATCCTAAGAATGAATGACATGTCAACCAATGGTACCTCGCTTTGTCGAAGGAGAGGCATGTCAAGAAGTGGTGGGGTGCATTCAACACATGTTTGAGAAATCAAGAATGTTCAACTCATTCCTTAGCTTGCAAAACCTTCTTTCATCAAGTGGCTTGGTGAGGATGTCGGCAAGTTGATCATCGGTGCCCACACTTTCAATGGAAATGTCACCCCTTTGTTGATGATCTCTAATGAAGTGATGCCTTATGTCAATGTGCTTTGTTCTTCCATGTTGAACTGGGTTTTGTGTCATCTTGATTGCACTTTCATTGTCACAAAACAATGGCACATTCTTGAAGTTGATGCCATAATCCTTCAAAGTTGACTTCATCCAAAGTAATTGTGCACAACAACTCCCCGCACTAACATATTCGGCTTCGGCGGTAGAGATTGCCACACTATTTTGTTTCTTTGAGGACCATGACACAAGTGATCTTCCAAGAAGTTGACATGTACCACTTGTGCTCTTTCTATTGATCTTGCAACCACCATAGTCGGAGTCCGAATATCCAATTAATTCAAACTTTGACCCCTTGGGATACCACAATCCAACATCTCTTGTTTGCTTCAAGTACCTCAATATTCTCTTTGCGGCCGTGAGATGACTCTCTCTAGGTGAGGCTTGATATCTAGCACACATGCAAACACTAAACATGACATCCGGTCTTGATGCGGTGACATAGAGTAGGCTTCCAATCATCCTTTTGATTCACCATATTGCCATCATGATCACTATCAAGATTCCCATTGGTGCCCATTGGAGTTGAGATTGGCTTTGCATCTTGCATTCCAAACTTCTTCAACATGTCCCTTATGTATTTTCCTTGACTCAAAAATGTCCCATTCTTCAATTGCTTGACTTGAAGACCAAGGAAATAGCTAAGTTCACCAATCATGGACATCTCAAACTCTTTTGCCATCATTTCACCGAATTCTTCACAATATGCTTGATTGGTTGATCCAAAGATGATATCATCAACATAGATTTGCACAATGAAGAGATCATTTCCAATCTTCTTGGTGAATAGAGTAGTATCAACCTTGCCCATAATGAACCCCTTGGAGTGAAGAAAAGTCTTCAATCTCTCATACCATGCTCTAGGTGCTTGCTTCAAGCCATACAAAGCTTTCTTCAACTTGTACACATGGTTGGGCTTCTTCTCATCTTCAAAACCGGGAGGTTGCTCAACATATACTAGCTCATTGATGATCCCATTGAGAAATGCACTCTTGACATCCATTTGATATAACTTGATATTGTGGGCACATGCATAAGCCAATAGTATCCTTATTGCCTCCAATCTTGCCACGGGAGCATATGTTTCATCATAGTCAAGACCTTCAACTTGAGTATAGCCTTGTGCAACTAGTCTTGCTTTGTTTCTAATCACAACACCATCTTGATCTTGCTTGTTCTTGAAAACCCATTTGGTTCCAATGACATTGTGATCCTCCACCTCTCAACTAACTCCCACACATCATTTCTTGTGAAGTTATTGAGCTCTTCTTGCATTGCCATGATCCAATCGGCATCATCCAAGGCTTCCTCAACTTTCTTTGGCTCTTTGGTTGACACAAATGATGCATATTCACAAATCATAGCCACTCTTGATCTTGTTTGCACACCACTTCTAATATCACCAATAACACTATCAATTGGGTGATCTCTTGCAACATGTTGTGGTTGTAGCACTTGCACTTGATTGCTTGAGCTTGGTTGATCACTTGACTTGTCCTCATTGGATGAACTAGCACCATGATCTTGCACTTGAGCATTGCTAGCTTGTCTCAATGGAGAGTTGAGAACTTCATCTTTATCATCTTGCACATCAACCACTTGCTTTGCTCTTATGTCACCAATGTCCATGTTCTTCATAGCTTCAACCAATTGGTTTCCACCAACATCTTCTAGATTCTCATCTTCATCTTGTGACCCATTGGTTTCATCAAATTGCACATCATGGACTTCCTCCCTAATGCCACTTGAATTGTTCCAAACTCTATAAGCCTTGCTTGTAGTTGAATAACCGAGTAGGAACCCTTCATCACATCTCTTTTCAAACTTCCCCAATCTAGTGCCCTTTCTCAAGATGTAGCATTTGCAACCAAATACTCTAAAATAGCCAATGTTGGGCTTTCTTCCATGAAGTAACTCATATGGGGTCTTCTCAAGCAAAGTATGACAATAGAGCCTATTAATATAGTAGCATGCCGTGTTGATTGCTTCATCCCAAAATGATTGACTAACATTGTACTCATGAAGCATTGATCTAGCCATATCAAGCAATGTTCTATTCTTCCTCTCAACTAGGCCATTTGATTGTGGAGTGTACTTGGCCGAGAATTGATGACCAATGCCATAGTGATCACACAATTCTTCCATTCTTGTATTCTTGAACTCACTCCCATTGTCACTTCTCACTTTCTTGATTCTCATGTCAAACTCATTGTGAACTCTAGTGAGAAAGGTCTTGAAGATGTCATACACTTCACTCTTGTCACTAAGAAAGAATACCCATGTGAATCTTGTGAAGTCATCCACTATGACAAATCCATACTTGTTGCCACCAATACTTGTGTATGTAGTTGAGCCAAATAGATCCATGTGCAACAACTCAAATGCCTTGCATGTGCTCATTATGCTCTTCTTTGGATGTGAGTTTCCAACTTGCTTCCCGGCTTGACATGCACTACACAACTTGTCCTTCTCAAATACAACATCTTTCAAGCCTTCAACAAGATTGTGTTGTGTAAGCTTCTTCAATTGTTTCATGCCAACATGTCCAAGCCTTCTATGCCAAAGCCAACCCAAACTTGATTTTGATATCAAACATGTTGTCAAGGAAGCTTCACTAGTGTTGAAATCAACAAGATAGAGATTCTCATATCTAAAGCCTTTGAACACCAAGTTGGAACCATCAAGAGAAACTACCTCAACATCATTTGCCCCAAAGATACACTTGTAGCCTCGATCACAAATTTGTGCCACCGAGAGAAGATTGAAATCCAAGCTTTCAACTAGCATCACATTGGAGATACTCATGTCATTTGATATTGCAATCTTGCCCAAACCAACAACCTTGCCTTTCTTGTTATTGCCAAAAGTAATTGACTCAATGCCACTATCATTCTTCTCAATTGAATCAAACATTCTTGATGTGCCGGTCATGTGTTGAGAACACCCACTATCAATAATCCAATGCCTTCCTCCGGCTTTATAATTCACCTACAAGCAAATCAATGAAGCTTAGGTACCCATTTTTGCTTGGGTCCTTGTAGGTTAGTGACTAAGCTCTTTGGTACCCAAATTGCCTTCTTCTTTGGGCCAACAATGGGTGTACCAACAAACTTAGCTTGCACACCTTTCACACCCTTGGTAAGCACATAACAAGAATCAAAAGGTATAGCATTGTCAAGTTTCTTGTTTTGTTGCTTCTTGTTGCAATTTTGCTCTAGGTGCCCAACTTGCTTGCATCTATAGCAAAACCGACCATTGCTCTTCACAAAGCTAGGCTTTGGAGTTGCAAAGGCCGACTTGCCCTTCTTGGGGTTATATCCCAATCCCTCTTTGTTAAGAGAGAACCTTTGGCTACCCAAGCACTTTAGCAAGCGGGCCTCACCACCATAGGCTTTGCCTAAGGCATGAGTGAGCTCATCCACCTCCTTCTTGAGAGTCTCATTCTCAACCATAAGTGTAGCATCACAAGTGAAGCCATCACTAGTAGTAGAGGTAGAGTCGGTGGTGGTGGTGGATGATGTGCTACAAGAAGGGTTAGCATTTGTCATGATGATAGGTTGATAAAATGACTCATCAATGATGTCACAAGTAAGACCTATATCACATGATGCAATAACCACTTTCTTTGCTTGTTGCTCAAGAAGAAGTGAGTGAGCCTTTTCAAGCTTAGAATGAGCATTACCAAGTTTCTCATGGTCTTCCACTAGACACTCATGAGTGGTCATAAGCTCACCTAGGGCTTTCTCCAAGTATTGCTACTTTCATTGAAAGCTTCTTGCACTCCTTTTCCTTGGCAATAGCTATATCTCTAGTTTCTTGCATCAAGTCATATAATTGATCCTTGGAAGGTTCATCATCATCATCAACATTATCAACATCGTGAGCATATTCCATCTCACTATCATCATCACTATCATCATATTGTACCTTGGTTTCTTTGGCCATGAAGCATGATGGTGATGAAGAAAATAATGAAGTCTTCTTGTTGATGGCGATGGAAGCCATAGCCTTGTTGCATGTATCTTCATCTTCATCATCATTGTCACTCTCCCAAGTGACCACAAATGCACCATTCTTGCCCTTCTTGAGTGTCATCTTGGCCTCATGCTTCTTCTTCTCAAACTTGCCCTTGTTGTAGTTCTTCTTCTTCTCATATGGGCATTCGGCTTGTAGATGCTCGGTGCTATCACAATTGAAGCACTTTCTTGGTTGCTCTTGCTTCTTGAAGTTGTTTCTCTTGAAGCCTCTTCTCTTGATGAACATGTGTCCCATCTTCTTTACCACAAGAGCAAGTGCCTCATCATCAATCTCAAAGTCACCATCTTCCTCATTGGTTTCTTCTTCTTCAAGGATTGGTGCTTTGCCCTTGGAGGATGTGGCTTGGAATGCCACGGTCTTCTTCTTCTTCTCCTCTTCTACCTTCTCATCATCTTGATCAAATTTGTCATATGTCAAGACTTCACCAAGCAAATCATTTGGCTTCTTAGCTTCAAGCCCATCTCTTTGTAGCATAAGCTTCAACATCTTGAAGCTCCTCGGCAAGCAAATCAAGAACTTGTGACAAAAATCTTCATCTTTTGTCTTGTGCCCCAAACTCTTGAGATCATTTACAATGACTTGTAAGCGATGAAACATTTCAATGATTGTTTCATCCTCTTTCTTCTTGAAGTTCTCGAACTCACTCTTGAGTCCATATAGCTTGGCACTCTTCACAACCTTGGTGCCCTCATAGGTCTCACCCAACCTAGTCCACACTTCACTTGCAAGTTCCAAATCCTTGATCCCCTCAAACACCTTTGTATCAATGCCATTGTATAGGGTGTTGAGAGCCATTCTATTGCAAGTGATGTTGGCTCTATCTTCATCGGTGAGATGATCATTATCAAGAATAGCATAGTCATGAAATGTAACTTGCAAGACCCTCTCTTGTATTGAACCAAGATACATGATCATCTTTCTCTTCCAATGATCAAAAGAACTAACTCCATCAAACATAGGCGGTTTGCCCCCAACATGGTTGAACACAATTTGAGCCATCTTAACACCGTAGAATGTTAAGCCTTGCACTAAAATGGTGACCTCGGCTCCGATACCACTTGTAAGGTCCTAGATGGCTAGAGGGGGTGAATAGCCTATAAAAAATTCTACAAACTCACTAAGCAAACTTCGTTAGATACACAAACGGCGGAAAGCAAGTTTTGCTTAGCCTACTAGATGTTGCAAGCCTCCTATCCAAACAATTCTAGTAGGTGATCACTAGCACAAACAATAGCTACCGCTAGTGATCAAGAGTTCTACCCACGGGATTTAATCTACACAAGGAGTGGTTCCCGACCGACCACACAAGCAATTCTACCCACGGGATTTAGTCTACACAAGATGTGGTTCCCGACCGACCACGCAAGCAATTCTACTTTGCAAGAATGTAAACAAAGTAATGCAAGAGAGGGTAGGAGCTTGTTATACCAACGCGTAGAGTCGAGGTTGTCAATCACCAAGAGATGAACAATCAATCAATCGGCAACACACAATCGGAGACCAATCACCGGGAACAAAGATGAACACAATTGTTTTTGTTCACCCGGTGTTCACTTGGGCACCGCCAAGCTAGTCACCGGTTGTGTCGACCAACACCTAGATGGTTCTTTGGTGTGACCCTCAAGTCACTAGCCCCTCAAGGCTCGCCCCGCAAGGCACCGCAAGACACCACTCTCAAGCGAGGTACTCAACGACACGCGCAATCCACTAGGATGCTCTTCGTGATCCCCACGAGGTGAGCTCAAACCTCTCACAATCAACCGGAGGTGGCCAAGAACAATCACCTTCTCTTGCCAACGCCTCCAACAATCCCCAAGCCGGCTAGGAGCGGTACTCTCCAAGAGTAACAAGAAATCCACCGGCGAAACCACCCACAAGTGCCACTAGATGCCCTCAAGCAATGCAATGCACTAGGTGATTCACTCAATCTCTCTTAGGATGAACAACCAAGCAAGGGAGATGAGTGGGAGAGAGTCTCTTAGCTCAAAGAATGCACAAGGGATGAGAAATGGCCAAGAGACCTCCCCAAGGGCCGGCCACCTTCTATTTATAACCCCTCAAACAAATGTGACCGTTACCCCCTCGGGAGGCCGAGCAGTACGCGCCGGACGCGTCTGCCGCAAACCGCCGGACGCGTCCGGCGCTTCTACCTTGCGCGCGGCCCGAGCCGACCGTTGGCGCCGCGGCCAACCGCGTGCCGCCACGTCGGCGTCCGGCGCCGCGTCCGGCGTGCGCCACCACGCGTCTGGCGCCCGCGTCCGGTCGAAACGTCTCGCTCTGGAACTTACTGGTCCGCGCCCGGCGCGCGCCGGACGCAGCACCCGCGCGTCCTCCGCCTTGAGTCGAGCCACCGGCACCGCGCCGTCTTCCACCGAGCGCCGGACGCTGCACAGGAACCACGCCGAGTCCGGCGCGCGCGTCCGGCCCGCGTCCGGCGCGACGTCCGGTCGAGCGGCCGAAAACCAGAAACTTTCTGGTCGGCGTCCGCCGCTCGCCGGACGCGCTCGCGTCGCGTCCGAAGCTCGCCGGACGCGCTCGCGTCGCGTCCGAAGCTCAGCATCGCAGAGCCGCCAACGAGCGCCACGCCACAATGCGCCGGACGCGTCCGGCGCCTGCCCAAGGCGCGTCCGGCGCCTCTTGCAGAAGCAGCCTTCGTCGTTTCGTCGCCGTGTCGTCGATCCACGTCACGCCACTTGCCTTCATGCACCAACCTTCACTTGTAGATCACTCTCTTGAACACAAGGGTTGGTTTATCTCTCGAGATACAAGGCAATGGCTTAGCTCACTAGGTTCTACATGCAATGCACTTCATGAATTCACCTAGTGGCACCCGTGCGTCGAATAGCCGATAAGACTTCCCCTCTTAATAGTGCGGCTATCGATCCTAAACCACTCACACCCTCTATGGTGTCTTGAGTGCAAAACAAAATGGCCCTAACGGTTATACCTTTGCCTTGAGCCCATTTTGTTCCTCCAAATGATATGAACACTTCATACCATCATGTGACCGTCTCGATCCATCGATCTTGACTCCACTTGCCCTTCACCGTGCATCGGTCCATCGGCGCCTAGTCTTGCCCGAGCTTCACCATCGCATGGTCCTTCACTCCGAAGCCTCGACTAGCCCTTCACCTTCAACACCGGTCCATGGAGCCAAGCATCGTCTTGATCTTCATCTTTGATCACATGACACGTGTCATGCTTCATATTCAATATGCTCATCATGTGGACAACCTTTCTCTAAATCAACCACTTTAGATAAACAAGGTTAGTCCTAAGTTTCATCAATTAGCCAAAACCAAACTAGGGACTTTCAGACGGGCCAAGGCAGCTGGGCCTTCCCCGCATGCACGGAGCCCGGGCGTGCTGCAGCAGCTTCAACCCCACAGAGGCGGCCGGCGGCGGTGGTGCCGGACCCAGGGCGGGAGCCGCCAGACCGAGTAGGCCGGGAAAGCCCTTTCCTCGGTCCCGGTCGGAGGCGGAGCAGCAAGCTGGTGGCGCGGAGCCACGTGATGACGCGCGGCCGGCAGCTCCGGTCCCGAGGTGAGGTTGACGAGAGGCGCAAGCCGTGCACCCGCCGGGACTCCGCCTTCTTCCGACCTCCCCCACCGCGCCTGCTGCCGCCCCTGCTACGGGAGCGCAGCCGCCGCCTGGAATCACCGGATCCGGTGTGGGGGACGTCGGATCTGAGCCTTGGAGGCACAGATCCAGCCGCCCCGCCGGGCGTCAGCCCGCCGCCGCCCTGGTGGAATGGAGCTCGAGGGGAGGGGAGGGGAGGGAAGGGGGAGAGCACAAGGGTGGTGTTTGTGCCTTTTTGGGCACCGCGAGCATGCCAGCCGCCGCAAGGGAGGGCGGCGGCGGGAAATGCTGGTCGGCGGGGAGGTTTGGCACCGGTGGCGGAAATTGCACCCGAGTCGCCCTGTACGGACGACCGGGGGAGTGGGGGGGGGGGGTTGCTCTTTCGTATATGGGAAATGGTAACTGAAGAGGCACCTTACTTCGCACGCATGCAACACAATCAATCACAATGACGTGCTATTACGAAGTGGCATTCTGATGAATGAATATATACGGCTACTTTCAAGAACCAATTCATGACAGTTGAGAGTTGACAGTGGAAGGAGCTGCCATAGAATGATCGAAATAATAAAATACTGAACAAATATACCACATCTTTTTTCATATACAAGAGAAAACAGAAAAGTTTTATAGCATAAAGTACCAGCTTGTACATATAACAAAAATAACGAACAGGGGTTAAAATGCAAGCTTATACAAACAGGAAGCACACTGATACACATACTCTGTCTGCAACACATCACGGATTCCTGACGAACGCCCGGAGGCCGTCGCCACTCACGGATTCCTGACGAACGCCCGGAGGCCGCCGCCTGCAGTGGCGACGGCCATCGCCCAGACAAGGGCGCCGACGAGCGGTGGCATCAGCGGCGCAACCTTGGAGGTAAACATGGCCGTGAGCAGCGTTGTCAAGCACCACACCGCGGCCTTGATCCTGGCATCCCGCCTGCCCCTGCCGTTGCCGCCCTGCTCGAACTCACGAAGGCAGAGGAAGAGCAGCACGAGCGCGGCGTCCGCGAGCAGCACGAATCCGATGGAGCTCGCGTCACCCCAGGAGGTGTAGATGGCGAGCAATGAGTTGAGTGCCAGGATGCCGAAGCCCAGGCTGGTTAGACACGACGACCCTTGCCTGTCCATATGCCAACTCGCGCGGTGTCGATTCTTTTTGGCCGTCTGTGTGAGTGTGTGTGGAATGGAATGTAAAGGGAAAGGTTCATGGCACCAGCTGAAGGGAAAGCCTGAAACTAAAAGCATCCAGCTGAGCTGAGGCTGTATATATAGTGCAGGTGTGCAGCGACTTGAAGCATCTGTCGACAAAGAAGAACCGAGGTCAAGGAAGAAGTATGAAAGCTTCAACAGTCGACAGCCCCTCTTCAACCCCTTGCGGTGTCTGATGCGTCGTGACCACTGTGTCCTCGAATAACGATTTTCCTAATGCGTTCTAACGGCTAATTGTATCATTAATTCAATTATCATGTAGGTAGTATGGCAGCTCAAAGCGTACTAGACACAGGATTATTTTTTTAAACAAATACTAGACACAGGATTAGTAATGGGATAAATTGAACGTTGGTACCATATCAACGAATTCACGGGAATTGACTCACTGTCTCTCCGTATAGGTGACCCGGCCGCTCCACAACGGCTAGTTGTATTATTTATTTATTTATTATTACAACGGTACCGCCTAGCGCCTACACTAGCTGTCTCGTGCTGCCGAGTTTGAACTTCTAGTGCAAAACAAATATACGTCATTTATAGTTGGGTTGACAGTTTTTACAACCTTTGCTTTTTTAGCAAACTTTACAACATTTCATTGCCAATTTGACAAATAGATTGGTTGTCTGGACGTCATTTATACTAAAACAACTTAAACCTAAAAACTTGAAATAAAAACTAAACATGACCATATACACGCTATACAATATACATACTAAAACGTTCACCTCTTCCTTCCCTATTGCGACCACAAAGTACAATAGCTATTCGGCTCAAGGTTTCTGCGGCTGTATCAGTCACATAAATCATTAGCCGAACAACCCACAACTATTTTTTTTTTCTTTTTGAGTAAATGTCGCTTATATATTTGTCGTACTATTTGGATGTTTATGCTGGTACATATGTGATAAACCGGGTGGTAAACCAGACTCCCTCTTTTGGATGTGGGTGTGGGTGTGTGTCTGTGATTTCTACTTGCGATGGTCTGCTAATTTCAACTTACGCATTTTTGCGACACTTCGGCAATCAAAAGATCCCGTGGTGCGGAACCTCCGAAGAATTTTGGAGAAATTTCAGACTTTGCCAAGCCATTTTCTTTGAAATGTTTTCATTTAGCTCTCGTTTGTTCTGCTATACCCTCATGCGCGGGCAGAAATGTGTATACAGAACACTTCCCCTAAATCTCTGAACAAAAGCTTCGTATCCAATCATGGCTTACTGTAGCCTGTAGGCACCACTTGTTGCAAGCTGAAGATATATGATTTTTTTTTTTTTTTGAGGGAAGATATATGTACACAAAGTAAAAACAAAACCCAAGCTCGTGTCCTACTCATACTCAATCAATGCCTCAGATCCTTATCATGCGTTTTGTGGCAAAACCAGCATTTCAACTTTGTCTCACACCTATTCGAGCTTTAATTTTATAACTAGTTCATCAATTGCCAGTCCAAATACCCTGCAACATCAGTTCATAAGGACGATCTGTACGTCATGTTTAATTTATGCTTGAATCATGTTCTATATATACGTAGTACGTACGTACAGTACCTAACTACCTGCTTGATCATAATCATAATATAATTTATTACCTATATATACACAAAGACGAACGTATCTGTATCGTCATGCGTAAATTCACCAGTCGTCGGCTCGTCGCTGGAGAAGCCCATGCATGTGTTCGATTCGATCATTCATGGACGGCGACGCAGAACCAGGGCGAAGAAGCCAGCAGCGGAGGTCGCGACCGCCGCGGCCCAGACGAGGACGCCGGCGAGCCACGGCACCACCGCGGCGACCTTCCACGCGAACAGTGCAGTGAGCAGCGTGCTCAGCGCCCAGACCCTGCGCCGCAGCCGCTCTCTCTCGGGCTCGGCATCAGCGGCGGCATCATCTTCAGGCGCCTCGATCATCGCGGTCGCGTATGCGGCAAGGGTGCGGTGCAGCAGCAGCAGAGCACCGTAGCTGACAGCCACGAAAACCACGGCGGCGACGTCGCCGGCGGCTGCAGCCCTGTGGAGGGCCAAGGCGCAGGTTGCGGTCAGGAAGAGGATCGCGGTGAACATCCCGCCGTTGCCGCGCCCGGCACCGGCGCGTCTCCGGTCCATCTGATGATCAAGGCGATGAGCTTTTGCTTGTCGTCTTGAGCGACAATGTTTCCGTGTCTAGTGTTGCAGGTAATCCGCTATTCCGCTGTGGTATTGAGTATTGACTCGACACTACTTGATGAGTAGTACTTGACTGGCTGAGAATATATAATCAGTTCAAGTACGTGTCTTGCAAGAGAAGGAGGGTATTAAAGAACAAACTGGGCCACATGGCATACATGCAGGTCATTTGGGGTCGGTGCCTTATATGGGCCGAATTAACGAAATGCAGTAAAATAGAAGAATTTCTGTGGTTCAATGATTAATGCCAGTCCGGCCCATAGACTCGAGCATTGGGCCCCCCCTCCTGTTTCATCAAAAAAAAATATCATCTGAGTTCAATTTTTGCTATCGGAGTAAAAAACCATATATCTGTGACTACTGAATTTTAGTATGATATTTAAACAAATTTTACCCTTTAGGTGATGTTACCTCTATATTTTCTAAATAATTTATTTTGGTTTATAGTTCAATTTAGATTAGATAATATTTTTTTCTGAGAATATATAATCACGGAGGCAGACGGAGAGGAGGACGAGTGCCGTGTCAGCGACGAGACGAACACGACGGGGACATCAGTCCAGGCGAACATCGCCGCCCGTGGGCAATGAGGTAGCGTTGTCAGCGCCCACAAGGGCAGAGGACCACGACGGCCCGGGAATTAAAAACAGGGTTCTTGGTCAATCGAATCTAATAATTTATTTTTATTACTGCAAGGAAACTGATGAAACAAGCAAATTCCAGCCGCACAACACAAAACATAAGCTACGAGACCGACGTATTCGATAGGTAAGGCAAATAAGGATTATTGAGACAGCGACACATGGCTTGAAGAAGAACGACCATAATCCTCCGGCGGCGGTGATGAAGGCCATGAACTACAGCAGCTGGGACTTGGGGCCATCAGTAGGGGCGCCCCGCATCACGCCCCTGCCCCTGCTCGCCACCGTGAGCGCGAGCGAATGCACGGACGAAAAGGCCAATCAGGATCACAAGGGCCGCGTACGACACGAGCACGAACGCCGCCGAGCCGGGGTCGCGCCTGGTGTGGTAGACTTCGATCGCCGAGCTGCAAGTCAGCACGGCGAAACCCACCTTGGCAAGCGCGCAATACTGCGCGTCCATGTTGGCGACTCTGCCGCCGCCGTCGCCGGCGCGGACGTGGTCGATGTCACGGAGGCAGATGAAGACGAGGGCGCCGATGGCCAGCGGCATGAGCAGCGCCACCCTGGACGCGAACATCACCATCAGCAGCGTGATGAGCGCCCACACCGCGGCTTTCACCTTGGCATCCGGCCTGCCCCGGCCGCCGCCCTGCTCGAACGCTCGGAGGCAGACGAAGAGGAGCACCAGCGCGGCGTCCGCGGCCAGCACGCACGCGACGGAGCTGGCGTCGCCCCAGGAGCTGTAGATGGCGAAGGCCGAGTTGAAGGTCGGGCGCCGAAGCCGAGCTTGGTCAGGGCGGAATATTCTCCGTCGGCCTCGGCCATGTGAAGTCGAACGATCTTCATCGCGCGAAGGGAGGGAACCGCTGCCGCCGCTGCTAGCGTTTGCTCCGGAATTGCGGGTGTGGAGTGGATGTGCGGGCGGAGACGTCCGAATCTGTTCGGTGATATATATATAGTATTAACGAACAAACTGGGCCACATGGCATGCATGGCATACATGCAGGTCATTTGGGGTCGGTGCCTTGGTAGAGAAGGAGGTCATGATTATTAAACTGGAAAACAAAGTTTTGGGTGATAGACAACACGACCGCGCTAGCTAGTTCAATCTCAAGGTTTATGTGTCTGACGATAGAAAAAAACACTTTTAAGAGGTCCAAGCACGCCCATATAGTACCATAGTGCGATTTTCAACTTGACTAGTATGGTCATCATGACTCATCTTGTTTTTTAGTCGGTTCAACTAATCAATCAATTGACCTGATGGTCACTTCTATCCGTAATATATTGGACTATGAGAGGATACAATCGACGCAACACTACCGTGTTCGGAATAATAAGTAGCTAGTGCAAGTTGAAATTAAACCCAAAAATAACCATAGTAAGAAGTTCGTGTTCGGAATAATAAGTAGCTAGTGCAAGTTGAAATTAAACCCAAAAATAACCATAGTAAGAAGTTATTTTTTCTTTTAAAATGCCCTATTTGTACGTGGTGTTAGGTATTCCAAGAATTAGGAGCATCAAAATTCAAAATAGGAGCGGCATAGATAGTGATTTTTTTTCACAATATAAAGGAGCAATGCATATATAAAAGCGAACCCGCACAATACAAGTGGTGTACGAGGTAGCAGTTTTCAATATTACATCGAAAGCACTACACATCAATACGCCATATCTGCATATCTTTATCCTAATTGTTTGTGCTAGCTAGCAATAATCCATCATGCATGTCCTTCATATCGCCGGAACCCTAGATCGTTGTGAACACATGGTTTTTCCCATAACCATTATGTAGTTTTTGCGTGATGAGTGATTGTCAACATGCCAACACAACGGGCGTGTGTGTGTAAGTCTTACTAACCGTGGCACGCGGCTTCGTGTCAAACAACGGTGTCTCTTGGCTTGTGTTGTACAGGTGTCGAGCTCGGAGGCGGTGGTCGACGGTGCGGTGAAGGTCAAGTAGGGCGTGCCGTGCTGACGGACCGGGTGCGGTGAAGGGCGGACGTGAGGCTTGGACCGAGGGACCTTGAAGCCGGACGGCTAGCCGTGGTGGCTGACAGCTGGGACATCGACGAGCGCAAGTGTACACGGCGGGGGATGCGTACGGGGTACGCTACTCGCGGATGGTTTCGTGGTTTCGCCTCAAAACCATCGGTGCCAGGTTTCCCGGGTTTGCGCCTCAAAACTCGGGCGGAGGTCCCGGTGCGGACGGACGGCACGTGGTGGCATCGGGGAGATCGCGTGAAAGCGAGGCTACCGGTGAGGAGGCGCGGTGGCCGTCGGATCGATGAAGAAAAACCTGGACGGTTTTACCCCTAGAGGGTATTTGGGCTGTGTGCTTCATGTAAGGGCGTTTTGGTCTTTAACATGCGCCTATATATATGTGAAGGGTCTGTTTGGGGCAGCTATCCTTGGAGGGTCACTCTCACTTGTTGTGTTGAGAGGAGGTTAGGGTTAGAGAGAGAGGAGTGGCTCTTGTGCTTGAGCTTTTCGTCATCCTACCTTTGATTTGGCTAGAAGTGGCTTGTAACCTGACCTCTGCAATTAATCCAAGAATCAATTTTGTGCTCCACTTGTCTCTCTTTGTAAATCTGAAGTTTTTCTTTTTCTCTTATTTTTGGAGCTATTTTTGGGGATTTTTCGTTCATCGATTTCAGGTCGATTTGGTTCGTTCCTTTTGCTCTGATTCATGCAGTGACATGTGCTGAGCTTATCTACCAAGGGATTCGAACCAATTCAACACGAGCACAGAGAAATCGACGATTTTATTTTCGGGTGACTTTTTTGTGTTCTTGACCGTGATCTGGATTTCACGGAGTTTGGGTGCGTTTCTATTGACGATCTCTTAGAGTATGCTCATACACTCCATGATGATTTCCTGTGCGAAGTTTGGGAGCGATCCCTTTTGATTTGGTCTGGTTTTCGTCGGATTTCTTGGGTGTCTCCTATTTCTGTTCGAGCAACCAGTCCTCTGTTCGTTCTTCTCTCACCGATGTGGCTCAGCAGCACAACCAACGCCGAGCGGTCTGCGCCGGGCGTGCTCGCCGGAGCTGTGCTTTGCTCTTGGCCTAGGTGCCCTTTTGACCGGTGCTCGTCGCAGTTCACTCTGTTGCAGTGAGGCCCGAGCTCTCTCGTTTCTTGTCCTCTGCCTTTGGTGAGGTCGAGATTCTTCTCTCGGTGCCTGTGCTCTATGTGTTCTTGGCAGCTTCGCTGCATGTCTCGTGGATCTGCAGGTGAGGCACAGCTGCAGCAGCAGCGCTCCCAGCCGTGAGTGCGCCGTCGGCCAGCAGGAGCTGCACCAGCGCTGTGTGCCACCAGCGGCGTGCTCTCTCAGCCCGAGTAGCTGCTGACCGTGTGGCTCAGGTAGCCTTTTCATACATGCTCATCAGGAGCACTGTCTCTCCGACCTTGCAAGCAAGCAGGCTCATTTAAGGTTCAGCTACAATACACTGCTTTGTCATATGGTTTCATCTTGCAGGTGCTCAGATTACAGGTTTGTTTTTTAGATGCTAGTGTTAGCGGTTCTGTGCTTTCGTGAATGAGCTCTAGCAAACAGCTTCTGTCCAGCAGCAAGAGCAGCAGCTGCTCATCCATCTCCTCGATCTGTCTTAGATTCTTGCTCAGCTGTTTAGCACTAACATCTTGATCAGTTTGATGTCCTTCCTTCAGTAGTAGATAGAACAACATCACCTTTGTTTGCAGGGTGCAGGTTTGCTTGAAGCTCTAGTGCAGCAGCAGGCCAAGCAGAGCTCTCTCATATGCATCGACTATCCGAGGAGGACACCGGTGCTAATTGCTTTTGTCTCTGTCCAGCAGCAAGTACCTGCCTGTCCTTTTTACTGAGATTCCAAGGCAGTAGCTTCTCAACATTTGCTTTCTGAAACCTGAATTGATTTTCCAAAGCTTGTGCTAATATATTTAGTTTAATCCAAGTCGGTCTTAAGCTTTGTCTTGCATCGTGAAATACTGCTAGCAATCTTTTGCTAATCTTTGAAGAAGTATTTAATTTCTCTAGCTTGGACTAGTATTCATGATTGGCAAAGTGTGCTGCTTGCTGTACACTGCTTGTGAGGCTCGGTGGTTTGAGTTGTTGCAGGTTCAGTAAGTTTTGCCAGGGCCGATTCCCAGCTGAGAAGCTCCACTGCAATCTGTGCTTGTTCTGATTGATCTGAAAGCATTCTTTTTGCACTCGTGAACTACCAAAGCTCATCTGTTGCAGGACAAGATCTGATGGTCATGAGTGAAGGCATTGTTGCCTCCACGGTTTGAGCAGTGCAATGCTCTTTTGAGAAAAGAACAATTTGTTAGTAGGCCGTGCACCTTCGAGTGCCATGCAAATCCAGCTCTCTTCCTCTATATTTGTTTTGCAGGTGGCTGCTATCTAGTTCTTGCCGGTAAAAATAGAGTGTGCCGATTCCTTCCGCGGTTTGGTCATTTGAGCTCTGATTTGAGTTTCGCTTTTTGCGTTGGCATTCTGTGCTCGTTTGTGGTGTCCCGTTTTGTTCCAAGGGAACATCCACCCACTAGTTGGGTCGTGGACATCACGGTGTTTGATTTGCATTTTCGGCGGTGAAGTTGGGACAGTGGCCTAATAATTTTGAAAGAAATTTTTACGGCTCCCATTCACCCCCCTCTGGTCGCCGTTTTCGGTCCTTCAATTGGTATCGGAGCCGGTTAAGGATCACTCCACCTTAATCGGTCCGTGATCCACGGAGGCGACATTGTTTTGAGGGCGAATTTGCTTTCTGCTTTTGTTGTCGATTTTCACGCTTGTTTTTGCTAACACTAACGGTGCTTTGAGAGATGGCACCAAGTTCTTATTCTTGTGAGTCTTTGTCCTCAGGTTTGAATGATGGACTTGCAGTGGAGGATGACATCATGCAGAGAAGGCGCAATGCGGCGCTTGAAAAGGAACACGAGGTGAATGCTTTGTTGGACCTCCTAGATGATGATGAGTTTTCGGTGGAGGATCTTGTGCGCGAACTTGGCAAGGCCAAGAAAGGTACACTTGTCAGTAGTGTTTTGTGTTTATCCCACCGTTTTGATACATGTCTTGAGCATTCTGCTAAAAATAATGAGCTTTGTGTTACTTTGCATAGAAAGATTGAGAAGTTGAAATGCTCAATTGCCAGGTTGAAATGTGGTCTTTCTCATTGGAAGTCTTGTGCTTCCATGCACTTTTTGTGATAACATGCTTAGAAAGAATGATGATTTGAGCTCTTCTCTTGCATGCTTAAAATCTAAAAATAAGAAGTTGAAAATCAATGCCTCTATGCCATGTCTTTCATGTCTTGACTTGTATGAGGATCTTGATAAGGCTAGAGAAGAAAATGCTTTGCTTAAGTCAAATGTTTTTTTACCATGTGTTTCTTGTAAGTCTTTGCTTGCTGAAATTAATGAACTAAAATTGACTCACACCACATGTGAAAATGAAGTTTTGGCTTTGAAGCAAATGCGCGATGATATGAGCGCCAGGTTGGTTGAGCACAATGAGATGAGTGCCAACCTTGAGAAAGAGATTGAACTCTTGCGTACCACATATGCCGAGTGCATTGAGAAGGGGATGCAAAACTTAAAAAATGCTCCTTGTGGTACTTGTGATCGCCTCAAGTTTGAAAATGAGGTTTTGGCTAAAAGATGCAAGAGTCTTTGTGCTAAGTCTTTAGATTCTCGCGATTCTTGCAACTCCGATGTTGTTCCTAAATTTGCTTCTTCTCAATCGAAGTTGAGTTCTTGTGTTGCACATGAGTCTTTGGATGATGGCACTTGTGGTAAGGCTTCGGATAGCTCTTTCATAGCTAGTCCTAAGCTTGTTGCTTCTTCGGGTGATGTCCATGGGATTTCTAATGGCAATGGTGCTTCTCAAATTTTTGGAACTCATGTTCCCAAACCAATCTTCAAATGCACCTTTTGCAAGAAAGATGGGCATTCATTCGATTTACTGCTTTCGCCATGTCAAACACGAGCGACGTGTTCGAGCTAAGGCTTTTAGGAAGCCACGTGGCCTCTCTCATGGCACGTGTGCTCCTAGTGTTGGCACCAAGTTGAATGTTGATGCTTCTTGCTCTAAGTCCCAAGCAACTTCTCACTTGATGGAGAATGGTGTGCCTTCCGATAGGCTTTTGTACCATTGCTCTTTTTGTGGGAAAGATGGGCATCAAGAGAGCTTTTGCTATCGGCATGCCAAACGCATACGACGAGCCCGTTCTTCTAGGCGTCTGATCGTTCATTGTCCCTCTCATGATATGAACACTTGTGAGCTTGGAAAGAAGCCTCTTTACATTGATGGATTTTACGACTCCTTCTCTAGTGGGTTAGGTCATGATTGTGGACATGCTTCTAGTGCTTCTTGTGTTGGTCCACAACATGCTTCTTATGATGCTTCTATTGATTCTTCTCATAAGACCTTGGGAGATGCTTGCCTCTTTGCTCATGGGTCCTCTCGTTTTTCTTCTTAAGAGGTCCTTTTGACAAATGCTTCCAAGGATGTTTCAAAAATGCACTTGAACCAAAGTTTACATCATGCTAACCCATACGATAAGTTGAGTACTTCTTTTAGGCATGTGACCAAGTCTTGGGTTCTCAAGTATATGCTTGCTATCCCTTCGGGATCCAAGACTCGGGTTTCTTTGTCCTCTTGTGTGTAGGTATGAGGACGTGGGGTGGAGAACATGCGTTTGATGGAGCTTGATCCTTTTGGTGTGATC
This sequence comes from Themeda triandra, assembly GCA_018135685.1. Lineage (NCBI taxonomy): Eukaryota > Viridiplantae > Streptophyta > Magnoliopsida > Poales > Poaceae > Themeda > Themeda triandra. The sequence continues at coordinate 95,557 of JAENPR010000973.1, read as the reverse complement.
AAGAGTTGGTGGTTCTCTAAACCCACTTTGATGGCCTCCAAGAGGCACGTGCTTTATTTTGGCGCCTACATACACTCTGTGAGCTATCATATACACTCATGCCTTGTATATTCATGCTTTCCTACTTGCGGTACGAGATAGTTGTTCATGTGCTCACTTGTATATTTCTTGCATGTATTATTACTTGTATCATGCTTTTATATCTAGTCTAGCTTTTTTTCTTGTGTATCATATCTCTTGCTAGCCTTGTGTATATCTTGGTGGATTAGCCACTTTTCATGTTAGTGTGTGATCCTCATGAACATTTTGCCATGCTTTACCATGTGCTTAAATTGTGTACTTGGTATGATGTTCATTAGATATCCTTCTTAGTTAGTTTTTGTATAGTTACATGTACCCTATTGACATGTTTTGCTAGCTCAAGCTTTTACCCACTTTATTTAGTATCATGTTACATGCTTTTATTTCCAAATTGATATCATCATTGTGTATTGTATCATGTGTTGAGATTTTGGTTGTTTTTGGGTTTGACATGTCTTTTGGTTACATTTGGCTCCCTTGAGTTTTCCTTCTCCTTTTTGTGTTGGAGCTTTTATTTTGGTGATGTGCCTTTTTGTTTCCTAGCTTTCTTTTGTTAGGTGTCTTTGGTTGAGGGGGAGTTCGGCTTCTTTTGAGGGGGAGTTGGTTCTTTTATGCCTTCTTGTTGCTTGGTTTCAACCTTTTCTTTTGGCCCTTCAATTGGTATCTTTTCTATGATATGCAATTGGACCCTTTTGGTTGTTTCTAAGAATTTGTTTTGAACCCTCCTAGGTGCTTCTTGATGTTGAGCCGAATCCTTTATCTTTTTACATTGCATCTCATCATGTGTTCTAGAGCAGATGCTAAGCTTCACTTGTATAGCTTGTTGATTGAGATTATGCTCTTGTTGATATGACCTATGGATACATGATGGTAATAGCATCTTAGGCTCTTTTTGATCATATTGATACATGTTATGAGCTAAACTTGTTTTTAAAATGTGAACTTGCTTAATAAATGATGAAATCTGAAAAATGTTCACCTTTGAGATGGCAACTAGCATGTGTAGGATGTGTTGAGATTCATGTTGCTTTCATATGTATGCTTGAGTTGCTATGTCTTATGTTTCTTGAGCCATTCACTTAGCTCGGATCTCTTGATAATCTTGTGCTAAAACTTGATGTCTAAGCTAAGTAATGATGAAAAGTTTTGAGTTGGATCTTTTCTGTCCCACGGCAATGTCACGAGATTGCTTCTCATTCCTTTGAGTGAGATGAACTTGGGCATTGTAGTGCTAGTCCACAACCACTCGTGGCGAGACAGTTTCCCACTTGCACAAAGGGATGAACTCAGCGTGGTTGAAAAACATGATAAAAACAACCTTTTGGCGGACAGTTTTGATCCTCTCACATACACATGTTTAAAAGAAACCTTGTTCTCTAATGTTTAACTCTGATCAATGTTGAAGTTACAAGTGTTGTTAAGAGCTTCCTTGAGACATGATGTGTGACCGTTATATGGGGTAGTTCACTTTTGTATATATGTGTTAGCACTAGTTTGATCTTCTGCTTATATGTGCTAGGTGCTATTCTTTTTGGGTGAACACCTTTTATATAATGCTTAACACCTGATCAAAATGCTTATGATTCATATTTCGTCTCATTTGATCAGTTTGAGCATTGGTCTTGTCTTGCGTCTATTATAATACACATGTCGTACCAACTTGAGCATGTTTTTATTCAACTTGCTATACTCTTGAAGCTATGTATTTCTGCATTTCATCACTTTCATGGCATGTTTTGAGGGGGATTTGCAGACTCTTTTGCTTCTATCTTGATAAGTGTATTTGCCAACAAGAGGGAGAAATATCCACAAATCCAGAGAGTTCATTTGTGAGGATGCATTTCTCAAGGAGGAGCTGCACTCTGAGCTTTGTAGTTTGTGCTTTGCTAGTGGTGTTGAGCCCTTTTTCTGCCTCTTCTTGAGGACTAGCTTTCATTTTGCTTGGTTGCGTCGAGCCATTGCCCATGTCTTTGGGGACCAAGTTTTGCTCTTGTTTTGCTCATTGCAAATGACCTGCTTTAAGCTTTTCTTTGGCTGTTGGTCATTTGGATGAGTTGTCTCTGGTTTGTGTTGGTGTTAACAATGCACTCATCAAGGGGGAGATTGCGAACACATGGTTTTTCCCATAACCATTGTGTAGCTTTTGTGTGATGAGTGATTGTCAACATGCCAACACAACGGGCGTGTGTGTGTGAGTCTTACTAACCGTGGCACGCGGCTTCGTGTCAAACAACGGTGTCTCTTGGCTTGTGTTGTACAGGTGTCGAGCTCGGAGGCGGTGGTCGACGGTGCGGTGAAGGTCAAGTAGGGCGTGCCGTCTTGGCGACGGACCGGGTGCGGTGAAGGGCGGACGTGAGGCTTGGACCGAGGGACCTTGAAGCCGGACGGCTAGCCGTGGTGGCTGACAGCTGGGACATCGACAAGCGCAAGTGTACACGGCGGGGGATGCGTACGGGCTACGCTACTCGCGGATGGTTTCGTGGTTTCGCCTCAAAACCATCGGTGGCGGGTTTCCCGGGTTTGCGCCTCAAAACTCGGGCGGAGGTCCCGGTGCGGACGGACGGCACGTGGCGGCATCGGCGAGATCGCATGGAAGCGAGGCTACCGGTGAGGAGGCGCGGTGGCCGTCGGATCGATGAAGAAAAATCTGGACGGTTTTACCCCTATAGGGTATTTGGGCTGTGTGCTTCATGTAAGGGTGTTTTGGTCTTTGACATGCGCCTATATATATATGTGTGAAGGGGGCATTTTTGGGGCCTATTATCCTTGGAGGGTCACTTCACTCACTTGTGGTGTGTTGAGAGGATCTTGGGTTAGAGAGAGAGGAGTGGCTCTTGTCTTGAGCTTTTCGTCATCCTACCTTTGATTTGGCTAGGAGTGGCATGAACTTTTGGACTCGCAATTAATCCGGGATCAATTTCGTCTTTCCACTTGCTCTCTTTCGCAATCTGAAGTTTTTCTTTTTCTCTTATTTTCGGTGCTATTTTTGGAGATTTTTCGTTCATCGATTTCAGGTCGATTTGGTTCGTTCCTTTTGCTCTGATTCATGCAGTGACATGTGCTGAGCTTATCTACCAAGCGATTCGAACCAATTCAACACGAGCACGGAGAAATCGACGATTTTATTTTCGGGTGACTTTTTTGTGTTCTTGACCGTGATCTGGATTTCACGGAGTTTGGGTACGTTTCTATTGACGATCTCTTAGAGTATGTTCATACACTCCATGATGATTTCCTGTGCGAAGTTTGGGAGCGATCCCTTTTGATTTGGTCTGGTTTTCGTCGGATTTCTTGGGTGTCTCCTTTTTCTGTTCGAGCAACCAGTCCTCTGTTCGTTCTTCTCTCACCGATGTGGCTCAGCAGCACAACCAGCGCCGAGCGGTCTGCGCCGGGCGTGCTCGCCGGAGCTGTGCTTTGCTCTTGGCCTAGGTGCCCTTTTGACCGGTGCTCGTCGCAGTTCACTCTGTTGCAGTGAGGCCCGAGCTCTCTCGTTTCTTGTCCTCTGCCTTTGGTGAGGTCGAGATTCTTCTCTCGGTGCCTGTGCTCTATGTGTTCTTGGCAGCTTCGCTGCATGTCTCGTGGATCTGCAGGTGAGGCACAGCTGCAGCAGCAGCGCTCCCAGCCGTGAGTGCGCCGTCGGCCAGCAGGAGCTGCACCAGCGCTGTGTGCCACCAGCGGCGTGCTCTCTCAGCCCGAGCAGTTGCTGACCGTGTGGCTCAGGTAGCCTTTTCATACATGCTCATCAGGAGCACTGTCTCTCCGACCTTGCAAGCAAGCAGGCTCATTTAAGGTTCAGCTACAATACACTGCTTTGTCATATGGTTTCATCTTGCAGGTGCTCAGATTACAGGTTTGTTTTTTAGATGCTAGTGTTAGCGGTTCTGTGCTTTCGTGAATGAGTTCTAGCAAATAGCTTCTGTCCAGCAAGAGCAGCAGCTGCTCATCCATCTCCTCGATCTGTCTTAGATTCTTGCTCAGCTGTTTAGCACTAACATCTTGATATCAGTTTGATGTCCTTCCTTCAGTAGTAGATCGAACAACATCACCTTTGTTTGCAGGGTGCAGGTTTGCTTGGAGCTCTAGTGCAGCAGCAGGCCAGCAGGCCAAGTAGAGCTCTCTCATATGCATCGACTATCCGAGGACACCGGTGCTAATTGCTTTTGTCTCTGTCCAGCAGCAAGTACCTGCCTGTCCTTTTTACTGAGATTCCAAGGCAGTAGCTTCTCAACATTTGCTTTCTGAAACCTGAATTGATTTTCCAAAGCTTGTGCTAATATATTTAGTTTAATCCAAGTCGGTCTTAAGCTTTGTCTTGCGTCGTGAAATACTGCTAGCAATCTTTTGCTAATCTTTGAAGAAGTATTTAATTTCTCTAGCTTGGACTAGTATTCACGATTGGCAAAGTGTGCTGCTTGCTGTACACTGCTTGTGAGGCTCGGTGGTTTGAGTTGTTGCAGGTTCAGTAAGTTTTGCCAGGGCCGATTCCCAGCTGAGAAGCTCCACTGCAATCTGTGCTTGTTCTGATTGATCTGAAAGCATTCTTTTTGCACTCGTGAACTACCAAAGCTCATCTGTTGTCATGAGTGAAGGCATTGTTGCCTCCACGGTTTGAGCAGGCAATGCTTTCTTTTGAAAAACAATTTGTTAGTAGGCCGTGCGCGCCTTCGAGTGTCGTGCAAATCCAGCTCTCTTCCTCTATATTTGTTTTGCAGGTGGCTGCTATCTAGTTCTTGCCGGTAAAAATAGAGTGTGCCGATTCCTTCCGCGGTTTGGTCATTTGAGCTCCGATTTGAGTTTCGCTTTTTGCGTTGGCATTCTGTGCTCGCTTGTGGTGTCTCGCTGTGTTCCAAGAGAACATCCACCCACTAGTTGGGTCGTGGACATCACGGTGTTTGATTTGCATTTTCGGCGGTGAAGTTGGGACAGTGGCCTAATAATTTTGAAAGAAATTTTTACGGCTCCCATTCACCCCCCCTCTGGTCGTCGTTTTCGGTCCTTCAATCGTCGTCGGAGTTGGAGGAGGAGGAGGAGGAGGAGAAAGAGAGAAGAGAGAAGGAGGAGGCCTACTTCGGCCGGACTAGGCCAGACCCACCATCGCCCCCGCTAGATCCGGCGGTCTTTGGCCACCGCCGTCGGATCATCCGGCGTTGCCGCCATGGCCGGCGCGGTGGAGGCGGTGGGGGCGCGGGGGAGAGAGAGAGAAACGCGCCGCCGTCGTGCCGGTCGCCGGTCGTCAAACTCCAATGAGAGTGCGAACCGGAGGTAGAAGATGATCGACTAGTAGGGCTCTACTACGGGAAGCAAGAGTCGGGCGTGAGGGTCGGGGTGCGTCCAATTGCTTTGGACGTTTTAAGAAGAGCATTACAAAACAAATATAGACGTCATTTTGTAGTTTGGGTGACAAATTTTAGTACTTTTCTTTGAGCGAACTTTAGAATGCTCCATTGCACTACACACTTGTGGAACTCTCGCAATGAAAAAAGTCAGTAGTGCAGATCCTCCGAAGAGGCGAAGAATTTTGTAGAACTTCCACACTTTGCTAAGCCGTTTCATTTGGAGCGTTATCCTTGAGGTCTCGTTTGTTCTGCTATACCCTCGCGCGCAGAGAGAAATGTATGTACAAAACCAAAATGCTTCTCTAATTAAAACTCTAAACACAAAAGCTTTGTACCCAAAACATATGGCTTATTACAGCCTGTAGGCACACCACTTATTACAAGCCACAACTGAAGATATACTAGTTAACAATGGGAGCATCACAATCCATTTATTATGTACACAAAGTAAGAACAGAAACCAAGATCTGGTCCTTCTCAAATTCAATCAATGCTTCATATCCTCAGCACGCGTTTTGTAGCAAAACCAGCACCAACTTTGGCTCACCTATAGTAGAAGTTCATGTATACATATCCGAGCTTTAGTTTAAAACTGATTCATCAATCGCCAAGCCAAATACCCTGAAACATCGAAACACCGTGGAGTTACGGCCAGCATCAGTTCGTAAAGACGATCTCTGTTTGTCATTTAATCATGCACTAGGTACGTACGTAGTGTGTACCACACATTCAAGGGCGGCGGCGACGAGGAACGAGGGCGAAGAAGCCAGCAGCGGAGGTCGCGACCGCCGTGGCCCAGACGAGGACGCCGGCAAGCCACGGCACCACCCCGGCGACCTTCCATGCGAACAGCGCGGTGAGCAGCGTAGTCAGCGCCCAGACCCTGCGCCTCAGCCGGCTCTCTCTCGGGCTCGGCAGCCGCAGCATCTTCTTCCGGTGCCTCGGCCGCGATGTCGTAGGCAGCAAGGGTGCGGTGCAGCAGCAGCAGAGCGCCGTAGCTGACGGCCACGAAAGCCACGGTGGTGACGTCGCCGGCGGCTGCCGCCCTGTGGAGGGCCAAGGCGCAGGTTGCCGTCAGGAAGAGGATCGCGGTGACGACGGTGATCCCGCCGTTTGCGCGCCCGGCACCGGCGTGCCTAGGGTCCATCCGGCGATCGTGTGGTGAGGAGCTTGCTTGCAACGTTGAGCTAGAACGTTTCCGTGTTGAGGAGTTGCAGGTAGTCGGTCGTCGTCGTATTGACTTGTCACTTGAGTGCTTGACTGGCTGAGAACATATTCAGTTCAGGTATAGCATCTCCAACAGTTCCTCATCTCACTTGGCATCCTTCAAAGTTTGGCAAAACAAGCTAAAATTCTTCTCCAACAGTTCCTCAAACCGACTTGGCAAAAATCTCGACTTGGCAAATTCCAGCCCCGCGCGCGCATCATTGCGCACGCGAACTCGCCTCCGCATCGCCCCCTCCCCGCGCTCGACTCGTATTCCCGCGGTTTTTGTGAAGTTTCCGAATCGGTTTCCCCTGCATTTGCTTCGATCCGGATTTCTCCGACTCTGGTTCCTGGCGGAGCAGCGAAGCGCGTGGACGGGGATTCGGCGCTTCGGCCAGCAGGGGCGGCAGTCGCCGGTTCCTCTCCCTCGCTGCTCGCTCGGTCGCGCACTCGTGCTCCTCCATGCCGGAGATCTGGGCGGTGCCATGGATGGGGAAGAAGGAAGGAGGCGGAGGAGATAGAAGACCGGCGGGCGGCCCCAGCACCTAGGCTGGCGGCGGGCGCCCTCTCTCCAGCAGCTCGCAGCCCGGCGGCGGCCGGCGTCCGTGCGGAGCTCGCGGCAAGGCGGCGGTTGGCGTCGGTGCCGGTGCGGAGCTCGCGGAGCGGCGTCCGCTCAGAGCTCGCGGACCGGCGTCCGCTCAGAGCTCGCGGCAAGGCGGCGGTCGGCGTCCGTGCGGACCTCGCGGACCGGCGTCCGCTCGGAGCTCGCGGCCCGGCGGCGGCCGGCGTCAGCTCGGAGCTCGCGGCAAGGCAGCAGCTGACGCTCCGTGGATCTCGCCACCTCTATCTGCAACTGACGCGGACAGGAGCCAAGTCGAAGTCCTCTTCTATTTGTGGGGGACGGACCACAGAAGAGAAGCGGACGGCGGCGACCTCCGACTTTGGTGGCAATGGCCTCATGCGGTGATCCAAGCTGGAGATGGGGAGGCGGCCGGAGATGAAGATGCGAATGGCTGGCTTCCTCCGTTCAAGTGAGAGGATAAGCCTTTGTTTTTTTACTTTTTTTATTTATTGTGAGAGGAAACAACTGTTGAACGTGCTAGTGGAAACGACAGGCTCATTCAGTGCAAGTGGAGGACAGGCTCACAGGTAGCTGGCCGATGGACAAGTGCTGCACAAGTGGAGGATAGGCCTTCCTTTTTTTTTAGTATTTACCAAGTTGGATTTGAGAAACTGTTGGAGATGGCCATTTTTAGCTTGCCAAATGATTTTACCAAGTTCTAAAACTCATGATTTGGCAAGTCATATTTGAGGAACTGTTGGAGATGCTTTCTAAGGAACAGACTGGCTTTTTTTTTTTTTTTTGAGGCCAACAGAAGACTGGCTTGGTAGAGAAGGAGAACTGGATTGTGGAAAAAAAAACTTAATTGTGTGCTTACTGGGCCGTAGGTTACTGGGTCAGTCCACCGACACAGCCTTTTTTTTTTAGGAAATCATCGGCCAAAATTCCTTACGAGCTTAACTATCTACAATCCCATGGCTGTTGTGTCTCTAGCAATGGAAAGAATCATCGATTCCAGTAGCGTTTTGTCGATCCTTATGATACCACAGTTTGATTTAAAACTTTAACCACTCCGGTCACCATGACTCATTAGCCTTCTTTTTAGTCGAATCAACTAACCAATCAATTGACACTTGAGCCACCCCTACAAACTTTCATTAGCCGCTCCTACTTCATTAATGTATTAGTGTTTCCTAATATATTGGATCGTGAGAGGAGACAATCAGCGCAACACCATCACATTCAAAATAATAATAAGTAGCCAGTTATAGGGGGTCCGACGACCTTGTGACACGTGAAGGGCAATCCAGGAGCAGAGGGGGTGGAGGTTGGCGGCGGAGGGCGGTGGCGGCGTGCAGCGGCGGTGTGGCGGCGGCATGCAGGGGCGGGGACGGCGGTAGGGCAGGGGCAGAGAGAGATAGGGAAGACCCTATTTATTAATTTGTCCTCAATGATTACATCTCATATTTACAATCCTGACATAGTTTTAATCCTAAGCTGACTAGAAAACCCTTATATTACGTACTTTTAATCCTAAGCTGATTAGAAAACCCTTATATTACGGATTTTCTTTTACAATTCCATCCCTATTCTATTTATCGAACTCTTCCAATTATAAGAGACTCAATTTAGGAAACCCAACGAATAACGGATTGTGGCGGCACAGGGGGGTTGCACCCCTGCCCCTAGGGCGCCGGCCCTTTGCTGGCCGCGGCGGTTGAGCCCCTCCTCTGGGCCAGATTTGGGCCAAATTCGAGGACCGTCGTTGTGTTTGTTACACCAGTGCAAGTTGAAATTAAATCCAAAAAACATCGGTAAGAAGTTCTTTTTATTTTTCCAAACATGACCTAGATGTTTTATATTCCAAGAATTAGGAGCATCAAAATTCAAAATAGGAGAGACATAGGTAGTAATTTAAGCGAGTTTTTGACAATATAATGGACCAACGCAGATATATACAAATGGTGAACGCGGTAGCAATCTTCGGTATTACAGCCAAAGCACTATATCAAATTATCAATACGCCATATTTGCACATCTTTATGCTGACTGTTCGTACTAGCTAGCAATACTCCATCATGCATATCCTTCACCTGGCACAGCACAGGGGGAAAACCTTTAATCACATCCTCAAGACATCGTTCATGGTAACCTGCCAAAAGTTCAAATAATTATAGTCCTAGCAGTGATAAAGTTCGAGAGAAAATACAGTCAGCTAGCAGCCTATCGTCCATGTAATCGTTGGAGGCTTGCTTGGAGCTTACTAAAAGTTACACATCCGTCGATACCCGCCGTACCGGTACCAAATACTTTGCAAATTTGATCCATTCCTTACCATTTTTTTCATATTTCTTTTAAAGAAAAAGATCCAATGTTATCTCCTCAAACAAACTAGCACGATATTCAATTTCATATATGAATGAAACTAGGTGACGACGATCAAATAAAGGTCGTATATATTTTTTTGAGTTTAAGGTCGTGTATATCTGTAATGTGTTTGCGCTTAAATGATCACTGCATAGTGTACGTACCTGAAATATTTCCCAAACACATAGCCGACACGATCACGCACAAGCAAGCAGCTGAAAAAGGGCCGATAGATCACTCGATCGGAATCTCAGATGCAGTGCATATCAGTGTCGACGCTGCTGACGAAACAGGACAACGAAGCCACCAGCACACGTCGCAGCCGCGGCGGCCCAGACGCCCACCGCGACGGGCCACGTCATCACGCCGGCAACCTTCCAGGTGAACATTGCTGTGAGCAGTGTGCAGAGCGCCCAGACCCTGCGCCTGAGCCCTTCCCTGCCGACAGCCGCCTCCGTCGGCGCCAGCAGCTCGTACTCGCGAAGGGATCGGAGCAGGAGCAGAAACGCGCCGTAGCTGGCGATCACGAACGCTACGGAGGCGACGTCCCCTGCCGCCGCGGCCCTGTAGGCGGCTAAGCCGCAGGTCGCGGTGAGGAGGACTGCTCCCGCGCGGCCGACGAGGCCGCCGCCTGCGGCGTCCACAACTCTCTGTCTCTGGTTCTCCATCCTAAGATCACCACAGCTTGCAGCCTTGCACGCAGGTGGTACAAGATTGTCTCCTTTGAGAGGGGAACTTTGAAGGTGAAGGATATGCACGCGGCGGCTTCAGAATTTCTAATCATCTTCTAAAGATTTTTTTTACTGCTATCTTCCACTTTTTAAGCCTGCGTATAAATTGGCCTGGCCCAGCCCAAATCCCCCCACGCATACGACACGCATATTTTTAAGGAGTCACACACACGTGACACACATACACACTTTTGTGTTTTCTTTTTTGTTTCTTTTTTTCATGCTTCATTTTTTTATATTTCTCTATTTGTTATATTCTTTAATTTTTATTTTTTAAATTTTTCTTAGTTTATCTCTGTCTTCATTTTCTGTTGTCACAAATTTTTCTTAATGTTTTTTTATATTCCATCATGTTTTTAAGAATGATTTATCTTGATAAGAAAAATGTTTGTAAATAAAGTTTTATCTAAATATATCTATTTGAGATCTTGTTTTGAAAAATTTATTTTAACAAGTTCAATGGTGTAATCGAATTTACTTTGGATGTTTAGCTTGTTAGTTACACCTTTTTTTAGTTCATGAAAAAGTACAAGATAGCTAATAAAAAAATCTTTTAAAGATGTGTAGTCACTCCCGGCTTTGCTGGCTCCTGGTGCTCGTGAATGGAAGTGTTTTTTGAAACAAACTCGTGAATGGAAGTGTGAAAGGAGGCGATCACGGGAATCATCGGGAACCCGCTACCTAGCTTCCTTGCATTGGAAGGCACGGAACCTCTAATAATTCAATTTATTTTCCTTTATTCATCCTGAGATGATTTCGTCCTTTTCTTTTTCTTTTGCTTAATCTATCTAAAATAGATAATTTTCGGCCCACCAAAGAAATGCCGCGGCACCGTCACCTAGACGTAGGCCTTGTTGATCGTTTGTTTGATAGATGACGACCCGTGGGCCCACTGAAGTAAAATTTTATTGGGCTTCCGGCCCAACCATACACAAGGTCTCGGTCCGCCTCAATCCATTACCGGTTCAATGGCAGAAGATAGCCCGATGCTGAACTGAACGTGTGAAAGCGACAAAGGGGAGGGGAAGGCACGCACACGTGTTACACGTACGAGCCACGCCTCACGCGTTCGGGCACACACGTGAGGCGATTATTGTGTGAACTAGAAACATAGGCGCCGCGCCATACTGGATGCAACCAGTTCATTTCTTGCAGCTGTTTTTATAAGATTTCTCGTAGCTTTTGAAATAAATTGAGCATGGGCTGCTATGTATGGTAATAATGTTAGTTTTTTATATTAGGAATTCAGTAACTTTGTAGCAATTTTTTTGGCAGAACGTTTTAAATGGATACAGAGAGAGGATAACTGATGTGATTCTAACTTTCTGAAAATGATGGAGGTGCCGAGCCAAGTTATACTGTGTGTCGGTGGATCAATCATGTTTTGTTGGACCAGAGCAAAAGGGTAAATTAATAGGTCATTGTAGTACGAGTTGTATTGTATCTTAATAGGTCATTGCAGTACGAGTTGTATTGTATCGATTAGATTCTGGTAATAGTAAACTAAGTTTTTTTTTTGTGCTTAGAAAAAGAAGTGCAGCATTTGTGTTTTTTCAAAATAAAGGGGAATTCTTCTTTGATCAAGTTATGGAGCCTTGTCCAGTCCATTTTTCCTTGAGAAAACAAATATTGTAGTCTATAAATTAGGTAAGCACGAAATTTTATCAGTTTAATGTGTGTAGATTATGAACACAGACTTTGGTAAAAGAAAAAGATTATGAACACATGGTCATATGAAGTGTTCTAATGACATAATGATATCATGCAAAGGTAGTGGAAGCATCTTTTTCATTTTTACATACTTAAGTCATATAACTCAAGTCATATATAGGAGCTATTTTTACATACTCAAGTCATTTTGACATAAATAATGATATAAGAACATATAATTTTCAGTAACTCAAGTCATACATTCATGAACGAAGCTAAACAAATTTTTATTGCGGATCAAGCATCGCATAAAATAAGCTACCAAATTTTTTTCATAGTAACAGCATCAAAGATGTATCTATAAAAAGCAAAGCGTCAACAATAAAAAATGGTACTAAATACTCCGTATGTGGTACATGTGTTTACTGCATGGTCTATGTATTTAGTGCTCAACAAAATTCGTTTTGACATTTCTGGATTTTTCTATGAATTACTACGTATTTATCAACTTTTACTGATTTATTAATAAATAAAGAATGAAAAGGAAGGAACACCTAATAGGACAAATTCTTTGCACCTAGGCCCCTGTACTATCCCTTATTCTCAACATGCTATGATGCACTGTCAAATGCGGTTCATACGAGTCAAGAGATTTTGCATTGGGAACCCTGGAAAAGCTTCTATTCTCTTTTCATCCTCCCCGAGCGTAGAGCAGAACAGGGGATGGGCCGATTCCGGCCGATTCTGTTCGTGTGTTCGCTAGCGGGGTGCTCAGCCGCACCCGCAGGTGGGCCACCGGGCCACGCACGCAGGTAGCTCAGCAGAGCAGAGCATGCATGCATGGTGCGGGGGCCGGCTTCGATCCGGCCGGGGACGACGACGGCGACTACAGCTGGCTGGCCGGCGAGCGGCGACGGGCCCGCGATCCCGGGGCGGCCCTCCCGCCGAGCCGCGATCTGCTGTCCACGCCCACGCGCGCAGGCCCGGATGTAGTGGTGGATAATTGTCGCGGGGCCGGCGCTGAGCTTTTTCTGACTTGGTCGAGGGCGTGAGGCACGGCGCGAGTGCCGCGAGAGGGGAACGGTGGCGGGGCAGGCGAAGGGAGAAGCCGTCTGGCTGAGCGGCATGCGCTGGGCGCAGCAGCGATCTGCGAGGCGGAGGATATGGCTCTCGACGATTCACGTAGAAGCAGCTGTGGCACGAGCTGCGCGCGACACGTGGCAATAGAACAAGGCAGGAGTGTTGGTGCAAATTTCGTACTAGTAAAGATCCGATTTACTTGTCTCAGTTAAAATATCGGATTTTTAGACTCTTTCAACCTTTCAAAATTCTCTAAATTGTCTGAAATTATTTTTTAAAAGGAAGAGCAAAAGCTTTGGCATTATTTTATTAAACGATATAAGAAGGAAAAGCACTGCACAAAAACATTTTCGAATACTCACATGGGACATATCGGAAGGTTTCAGTTAAAGGAGTCTAAAATTCGAGTTTTCGAAATTAGTGCGGTATAAATGGGACTTACAATAATTACGAAAAGTAAGTTTTTTTTTGTGCTTTCCCCCCATCAAATCAAGGAAAGATGCTGAACTTGTGAAGGAGGCTACCAATGGATGGATACTGGTACGGAATATGGACAACGATCCACCGCGTCTCACTCGCGTTGATGCACGCACCGATGGACACACGTGCAACGTGTGCCTTGGCGCTAGCATACGTATGTTCGTTTTATGTATCGCAACGCCGCAGTGTTCAACTTCAAAGCCCCACACGTGTGGATGCTCAAAAAAAAAAAAAAAAAGCCACACACGCGTGCAAACAGCCAGCCGACTGACGGGAGCGGCGCCGCGTCGCGCCACCGTTCACACCCACCGCCGCGGCGCCGCCATTACCAATCCATATACCGCAAGCCGACGTGGCTGATATAGCTCAACTCCCATGTAATATGTACTGTGATTTGGTTAATTGGGTTCATTTTACGAACCACACGTTATTTATGTGCTTGGCTTTGGAGACACAAAGATGATGGAATGGATTGATTCTATTCTTAGACGAATGAGGACTCGTCCCTAATAAGGACGTCGTTGCTCCTCTGTTCATGGCTGCGTGCCAGGGTAGGGTGTGGGCACTAGCGTGTGTGGCTAGCAGCGAGTGCAACTTGCAAGGCGCCCGGTGGCCCAGCAATCAGCATAGCGAAGAACACAGGACACCGTTGCCGCGAGCTCCTTTGGCCTTTGCACACCAGCGTACGTCATGCTCGTCCGTCACCGTGAGAGTAGCAGAACACCTCCGATGGCTCGGGCGAGTTGTGTCGTCATTGAGCAGCCGACGGGGCAGCATGGTGGGCCTACACCGTCGGGCAATGCAAATGACATGGTATATAGAACTGATCAAACTATGCCGGGTTAGGGCCAGGTCAGTCTAGAAAAATGACCCGATCAAAATCTTTGGATCGAGCCTGACCTGATGTGTGCTAGCGGGTCAGATCGGGCTTTTTTTTTGTTTTTATTGAATTTCTATCATTTGGGTCAAGTTTCTTTGGTAGAGTACCATAGGTCAAAATCATGATCTCTACATGACCCCACGCATGGACCAGATCGAGTTTTCGGACGAGTTGGTCAGATTGGCCCATCACCGGCGGCCTATTAGTCGAAGAAACGGTGGACTACCTCCACCTATGGCGCGGTCAATGGAACCTAACTCACGGATCAACCACACAGGACTCATCTGGCGCTCGTCTTCTGTTGTTGGATGCTACACCGCCAAGTCAGCCTACGACATGCTCCATGCCGGGGCAACCAAACTGCCCGACAACAAGCTAGTCTAGAAGACATGGGCGCCACTAAGAGTGAAAATCTTCATATGGCTGACCTTCAAGCGTCGCCGTTAGACTGCAAGTGGAAGGGCTCGACATGGCCTTGAGGCGAGGCAACTATGCTACCTCTGCGACCAAGAACAAGACACGATTGACCACATCACCACGACACGCCCTTTCTTCTCCAGAGAGGTGGTTCCACGTCTTACAGGCGCTTGGCAAGCCTCTCCCAGCCTCTGCGCCGACAACATTATCCTGGTGGCGGCGACTAAGGGTTGCGTTCGACAGCGAATGGCGCGTAGAGATGTTATGGCGGTTGTAGAAAGAAAGAAACGCAACGTGCTTTCAAAATTCTATCACGCCCATTGTCGACCTCCTACAAGTAATCAAGGCCGAATCAGAGCAATGGATATAAGCAAGTGCACGGGGGCTGCAAGCTCTAGCCGAAGGCTAGAATGTGTAGTGCGCCGACATCAAGCAACGATGTAGTTAAATGTAGCGCTTGTGACAAAATTGATGACCGGGAGCGATACTCATGTAATTTGAATTATTCCTTCTTCTAATACCCAGTACACACGCTCTGACGCTCATATGTATTCGAGAAAAAAAATTAAGTGGCAATTGAATAGGGCTGCGTGGGCATGCCCTAATAATCATAGTACCACTACCACGTTCACCTAGGACGACGACGTCCCAGTAGAAACGTACAGACTTGACCCCGACGTGGTCAACACGGAACAGACCGACCGGCCAGAGGACTGACCCTCCGCCAGCAGCGCAAACTCGATAGCAGATTTTTATTCAGAAAGTGATAAACTCGGAAACAATAGGAAAAAGTGCAGAAGCAAAAAGGAAATGAACACGCCCGCAGCATCGAGACGCAGACTGACATCGATTCTCTATCGAAAGCATTAGCTCAGGAAAAATGCCCAGAACCCTCCTGCGGCCGTGGCGACGGCGATCACCCAGACAAGGGCGCCGACGAGCGGCGGCATCAGCGGCGCCACCCTCGAGGCGAACATGGCCGTGAGCAGCGTGGTGAGCGCCCACACCGCGGCCTTCACCTCCGGCCTGCCCTGGCGGCCGCCCTGCTCGAACGCACGGAGGCAGAGGAAGAGGAGCACCAGCGCGGCGTCCGCGGCGAGCACGAACGCCACGGAGCCCGCGTCGCCCCAGGAGTTGTAGATAGCCAGCGCCGAGTTGAAGGTCAGAGCGGCGAAGCCGAGCTTAGTTAGGGTCGAATATCCTCGGTCCGCCATGTGAAACCGAACGATCTTTCGCGCGCGGAGGGAGAGACGGTATGAACTAGCGCATTCATACGGTAGCCAGAGGGATCGGCCGAGCAGAACGATTGTGCTCTGAACCGCCGAGCAGAAACCCTGAGTTTATATGCCTTGTTCGGGTATGGACGTATGGGGACGCGCAGCTTCACAAGCTGATGTTGGCCGCTTTTTTTATATTCGGGAACGCGTAGCGAAGATCAAGTCGGGATCGTGCTGGTGCTGTCCTGTCCTGCACGAGAGCTCCTCGCCGTTGGCAGGTGCACGTTCTGACGTGGTCAGACTCTCTCTCACAGGCAGCTGCCATGGGTCCTTTTTACGTAGGGACGCGGCGTCCACTATGCGGATGGGTGCGTGCTAGCTGCCGTGCTGCGCACCAACTGTGGAGCCACAGCCACCAGCGTCTGCGACTCTGCGTACGTCGCTCGCGATTACCATGATCCCTGATGAGCACGGAGATTCCGAAATCCGGGATTAGCTGGAGGAACAACCCCCACGGAAACTATATAAAGGTGGAGTGGACTACGTACGTCCGGCCGGCCGCGGCGACACGGGCCCTGCCGCTACAAGTTGGTGCCGTGTCTTTCGGCCACGCACTTCAAGCTCTCATTCCCAATCCAACGCGTGCCATCCGCGCAGGTTGGTTGTGTTGCCGCGTTTGCCTTTTACGGAGTACCATTTTTTTGCTGCTATCAGGTTCAGGCGCTGTAGATAGTGCCACAAAAGCTAAGTACGGCAACGAGGAGCGGCGAAAAGACAATCGCTCGCGTTAGAGAACGCCATCGTCGCCGGCATGGTCGTCCCCTGCGCGCACGCGCCGTGCCCGTTCCAGGGTGCGCGCCGCCTACTCCATCTTGCTAATCCACGACCACGTCCAGGACGCGCAGGTCAGCTTCTTCCTCAGTTCCGCGCTGGTGACACTGCACCAAAGCACGTCATTCCTCCTGCACGTGTGGTGCCTGCATGACCTCTCTAAAACGATACGGTGACAAACCACCTTGTTTTTGGCCGCATACGTACGTGCAGCGCGCCGTGTTCGTACATCTGTTGGACGGCAACGCACAATGCACGACGTCATGGATGGGTGCGCGCGGACCTACGTACGTGTACTCCAGGCATGATCGGCAGTAACACAAAGACATTAACATACACATATTAATGATAGCTAAGAATCTAACATTAATTACGCTATATAAGGTCTTTTGATGTAGGTCATCAGGGCATTCACAATTCAGACTCTAACACAGAGTCTAAGACTATTTATTACCCTTCTATTTATTGTGTTTTGCTGATGTGGCGGTATATTTATTGAAGAGAGAGACAGAAAAACCAAGACTCCAAGTCTTATTTAGACTCTATGTCCACAATTTTCAAGGTAAATATGCCGCCACATCAACAAAATACAATAAATAGGAGGGTAATAAATAGTTTTGGACTCTGTGATAGAGTCTTGCATTGGGACTGCCCTCATGTCTAATATATGTAGACAACCAATCAAATACATATATACTTGTCCTCATTTATCCAACAACCTAAAGATCTAAACCATCTAACTTAATTAGATCTTGTTTGAATCCAATAGCTATTAATAATTTATTTAAAGGTATTAGCTGCTCATAATAGACACCCTTTAATAGTATCTTTAAACTTACTTTTTTCTTAAATGATAATTTCGAGACCCATTTGAATAAAAACCATTAATTTTTCATATCTTTCCACCTTTCAACAATTTTCTATGTTTTGTGTGCACTCTAGGAAGGCAGATCTGATCTTAATTTTTTGGCTAGTGAAAAATACAAAATGGAGAATAGTTATATTTGAAGAACTTTATTAAACAAATTGTTGGAAGATATTTTTGTACCTAAATCTCTATAACTATCCATTAGGATGGACTTAAATAAGCTATTGGAATAGCTCATAGATAAATATTGCCTTGTACTTAGGTATACACTATGTCTAGATATATAATAAAAATAATGTATCTAGAAATCTTATAATTTTTTTGGAATATATAGAGTAGAATTCAATGATGCTATTTTTTCTATTAGTATGTGATGTGTCCATCAATAACAAGATATACGTGATGGCTTCGTTAATTTAGTGATTCATTGGTGTCTTTTAGAGATTCTAACGGGGATAGAGAGTTTTTCTTTAAAGTGGTAATTGGAGTAGGATGATGACACTATTCTTTAGGTGACTATATATCCGTTGACAGAGAAGTGTTTGTGAATGATTTCATCAGCCTAAAAAAAATCTCCGGCTCAGGGTTTTAAGATGATTATAGGAGTAGAGTATTCAAACATGTATTTTGTAGAGATAAGTGTATATGCAACTACGTGAGTATTTGTATGCATTGTGATTCGATTAAAATAAAGGGTTTCCACTTGTTAGCTTGCTTAGCTTTTAGGGCACCAAGGTCGTCGGACCGGCGGGGTCTCGATCGGGAGTGTGTGTGAAACTTGCAAACTAAGGAACGTCGTAGCTTTTTTTTTTCAATAAAAGAAGAGAGGGAGTATTTTTTTTTAATAAAAGAAAAGGACAAAAGGAAAATTGGTAAAGAACGTTAATGGTTCAGTCGGGCCGGGTCCAGTCTCCAGTGAGGTTCTACAACAGCGCTGGGCCACGAAAGCTCAACTTCCCGAGACTACACGCACGAAGCAGCAGACAGGCGTCGCGAGCATACATGTCCGCAGTCAACGTGACACACACATCAGAAATTCAGAGGAAACAACTTGGCCTTGGAGGATTTTTCACGTCAAATAATCTCTGCATGAGTCGCTTCAAACATTTGACAGAGCAATATACCACCTCGGAAGCATCACGTACGGCACGCAACGTACTCAAAAATCCCTCCGTCCTACAAATAAATGAAAGTTTTTTACTTCTACACTTCTCATTTGACCGCTTGTCTTACTTAAAAAATTTTTAGTAATTATTATTTATTTTATTATGACTTATTTTATCATTAGAGATATTTTTATAATAATTTATTTATTTTATTATTTGCATAAAATTTTTAAATAAGACGGATAGTCAAACCAGAATTGGAGAAGTAAAAAACGTTCATTTATTTATGGGACGGAGAGAGTGGTGCATGTATGTGTAAAGTAGTTGCTACCGTACTTGTTATGAAATGGGCGAGAATTGCATGAACGCGTTGTTTGCCCGGCGTGCACTTCAGCACTTGCATTATTATTGCCCAGGACGCGTGAGCAGAGAGCCAGAGAAGCACAGAGATTAGAGAACTTTGCCATATGCTAGAACTGTGCCAGTGCCAGAGCCCACGTACAACGACAAGTTTGCTGTGACACATCGACTTTCTTCGTCTAAGCTAGTCTTCTTCTTTGACGCGTGCGCGCAAAGCTATGTTCAACTGCCGGGAACCATCGAGCTCCAGCACCTCCAATCACCCTTCTTCGAAACATTCCAATACAACTCAAAAGAATCAACAAAAGTAATTTTTTATTTACATAGACTAGCTAGAGATACCGTTCTCCGTCCGGCCTTGTTAGGTAAATCTCCTCTACGTACCTTACTCCGTAAAGCACGACGTACGTACGTCTCCCATTATATAACACGCAGCAGAGCCTGCTCCTCCATCGGGAACATTTGTTGCCACAAAGGCTCGGAGCGCATAGTTTAGTTCCTTCATCATCGTAGCCTCGGCATGGCGCCACTGACGATGGCCACGGCTCTAGCGTTCATTCTCCTCACCGCCAACTCGTTACTCGCGATCGGCAGGTCACGGGGAGACGCTACTTCGACGATGTTCGTCATCGCGTCGTATGCCAACCTCGTCCTGCTTTTCTGCTTCCTGCACCTCTTCGAGAGCGCTCCGCCCGGTTCGCCGGCCAGGGACCGCGCCAAGATCGGCGTCTGGCTCACGACGACGTTGCTCACGGCGATCTTCTCGTGGAGGGTCGCCGTGTTCGTGCCGTCGCCTGTGGTCGGGGCTGCCGTCTGCTTCATGGGAGCTTCTACCGTTGCCGGCGGGTTTTACGCACTGTTCCTTCTGCCGTCTTCGCAGGACGCGACTGAAGATTATTGATATGCAACCACACGAAGGATAGATATGAGATCTTATTGTACAAATTGTTTGATCCCATCGACCGTATAGTTCCAATTGACATGTAAATATTTGTCAGATCAGTTTTTAAATCCAGTGCTTGGAGACAACCGGCTTGAATAACAGAGTCGGCTACAAAGTGTTCCTGTCTCCAAAACTATGTAGCAATTTTTAGAGACGGTAAGCCCATTTATGGAGACACTTAAGAAATAACGGTCTCCAAAACTGCAAGTAACTCAATCAATTTTTTTGAGACAATAAGCCCATTTACAGAGACATTCAGGAAGTAACTGTCTCCAAAACTGCATGTAACTCAATTAGGTGTCACAATTAAGGTTGAGTGCAAATCAGACCTAGCATTACATACATATAACCGAATGTAAATAAACTATATTATCTCTTTCCATTTGACGCCTACGATGGAGCTTCCATGTTTAATGAATGTTTTGTTTCATAAACTTTGAGACTTCATGTATGTAACGGCGTGGTCTCGAAAAAAGACTTCATGTATGTAACCTCTAGCATTACATACATATAACCGAATCCGATGACTACTATGTAAAAAAAAGGACATCACAAACGCGCATTAAGAGGTGTTACAGACGCGAAAAAGTGTTTGTGATAAGGTGCGTTTGTAATAAGGTGCTACTACAAACACGTCTGAGAGCTGCGCTCGGGCGATGGCCCGTCGCCCACCTTTTTCAGAGAGCCATGAGAGCGTGCCCACGGCAAGCGGGCTGCCACCCTGAGCTCAACTGATCTGAGCCTCGCTGGCCGACGGGGAGCCTTAGCTGAGATGTGAGCCCCGCGAGCTAGCGCGCGCTGTGTGTTGGCTAGGCCAATAGTTATTAGTGCGCCAAAAATAATATTACAAACACACTTTCAAAACTGTAGACGGTTGTCTCCAACAAGCGTCTATATAGTAAACCACAGACGCGCACTAAGTACAAGCGTATGTATAACTCTTATTACAGTTGACCCTGCCTGACCGTCGACCCGATCAGGGAGTTAGGACATACACGTCTTACATAACCCGCGTCCGAATTAAAGCATCACAGACGTGCGTTAGTTGTTGCGTCTGTAGATTTGTTGGTGGATATGGCTGTTTCATACGTAGTGGATGCCACGGATGGCGGTGCTATATATCCGATTAGAATCCTGTAGGTAACCACCAAATCAACAACCTGAGGTAAGTCTCCATCGATCAGGTGGTCTTCAGGATCGTCACAGAATTCAGAAATGCTTGCCAACACGACAGGCAAACTGCATGCTAGCTATGGGTTTTTTTTTTATCACGTCTTCACTTGTACGCCGGGGGGGGTTGGAAGGGTCGTGTCAACTTGTTTGCTGTCCCAGTCGGCCACTCGGATCGGGAATTGTCGTGAAATTCCTCAGCGTTTCAGAAAAAAGCGCCAGCGCAATGACGGCCCTCCTCGTTCCAACATTACTACAGCAAGGCACTGTAGAGGCGGTTACTGTAGCCGCCCCTACGCCCCCGATCTTACAGTGGTCAAGGGCGGCTCAACACCAGCCGCCCTTACAGTGGTACACTATAGGGGCGGCTGGAACACCAGCCGCCCTTACAGTGGACACCAGCCGCCCCTATAGTGTACCACTGTAAGGGCGGCTCAATCTAGAGCCGCCCCTACAGTTAATTTTCAAAACAAAAAAATATAAATTACAATAATCAAATCTGACCACAGGATGTAATATATAATTCAAATTCAAATCCATATCTAACCACCACATGCTTATTACAACCCATTAGATTCCAACACATGCATACATTCAACTAATTCTAGTCAAAACGTATTACAACTAATTCAACTTGATGTGTCACTATATCAACTACGCTATTATACATTACAGGCATGTAAACTTCAAGTGTTCCTAATACTTGGACTATCAAAGACTAGCTATAGCAATGTTCTCAACTTACTTTGTTGTCTGCTGGCAATGTCCTAAAAGTAAATCTGTTGTGCTCTAATGCCCTGCAGTGGTTCTTTAAGATAACCTGCTGGCTGCTCCTTAGCCTGAAAAGAAGAATGCATCAATTCCTACATATTGATTATGACTATCAGATATTCCTAAGAACATATTAATTATCAAATATTTCTATCATGTCTCTAGTCTAATAAATTCAATAGTCATGAGACCAGTCTTATACCTACATATCTTACACCTTTTGCTTGCTGACCACATGGTTTATAGTAATATGTGCTCTACAGTTGAGAATGAGAGGACTTTTTCTATTGTTTCATGCACCAACAAGATAACATTCACATTTAGTTGTAAGTAGTTTTTGGTAGTATAAGCAAAAGACAATAGGACAAAGATTTCATACAAATGCACTCTGCAGAAATATAATTAAGCCTCATTTCACTATGTCTGGGATAGTTGATTCAGTAGGAAAAGAATAAGAACATCAGGTACAAAATATGATGAAGCTGCACTGGCACACAGTTTAATCATTATTACATGGCACTTTAGCAGAGTGGACAACAAAAAAAAATCATCGCTTCAATTTCTCAAGGATTTCCTCTTTACAAGTCTATACCCTACAATATGAAGCCACACTGAACTTTGGCAAGATTCCTCCATGCAATTCTTGGACCAAGCATATTTCAGGTTTCATGACATGGGCCTATAACTACTCTTATAGCTAACTAATATAGATAGTTGGCTCAATCAACTATCATCATCAACAATGTTATGCATCATCAATTGGACTAGGAGCACAACGAGAATGTAGAAATTGTGCATTGTGTTTGTAATTGTAACTGGACTGAGAAATCCTACAATACTCACCCGCCATTGCCCAAGGCAGTTCCAGAGGGAGACGAACTGTGTTGGCCCTGCAACGTGGAATCAGCATGGAGTCAGTAGCTTGTAGCAATATACCATTCAGAAAAGCAAAATGTTTATACAGTAGCTGCTTTGAAGAAAATAAATAAAAGCAACAGAGGCCTGAATAAAGAGATGGGATGTTCTACTGTTGCTAACTGGCAGAGGGCAGAAGGATGGTAATGAAAAGCTTTACACAAACTGAAATAACAATTCCCCAGAAATAGGAACGAGCAGTAATGTAAAATCCCATGGCATACAACACTGACTGCAAATAATATGTTAGCGTCACTAAGCATTCATATTAACTGAAGAAGCAGCAATCCAAGAAATCTAGACAGTGAAAGACAGGAATGAGATTCATATCAACAAGGTATGATGTGTGATCACCTACCATGAGATGTAGGCTTCCTTGTTCACTTGCACCAGATTGGAGTCGAGCTGCTTCATTTGCCTTCAGTAACAAGCGGACAACAATTCATACAATTTCCGAAAGAACGACCCCTAAGCCATGTAGGATTTGAAAAAATCGAGTCTCATATTCATCCATGTGACAACCTTTACACTATCTACCAACAACGTCGCAAGCAAATCCTAGTAAATCCACGCGGATCAACACCGACCAAGCTCAGCGCCACGCGAACCTGAACGCCTCTACGCGCCGGGAAGCGTTAACGAGCCCAGATCGGAGCGAGCGAGGAGCGGGTACTAGAACACTCACCGAGCGGCCGCAGATGAAGGGCCTGGGGTCGCCGAGGACAGCGGCCTCGTCCTCGAACTCGACGAAGCCGAACCCCCTGCCATGGCCTGTCTCGCGGTCCCGCATGACGATGGCGGCGCGCACCTCGCCGAAGCGCGCGAAGAGGGCCCGCAGCTCCGGTTCCTGCGCCCCCGCCGGGATCCCGCCCACGAACAGCTTCCGGCTCTCCCCGGCCTCCTCCTCGCCCGCCGCCGCCGGACAACCAGCAGCAGCCGTAGCCACAGCAGCCGCCATCGCCGACGACGAGAGCGGGCGCTAAGGTTTTGCGGAGGGGACAAAGGCACCGTCCACCGTCACCCGCGCACCACCTCTGGAGGTGCTCAGCCCCCCGGCTCCTCGGACGCCGCACGCCGCCGTCGCGTCCATGGCCGTCAGCTAGAGGTGCGAGAAGGGGAGCCGCGAGCTGCACGGGCGGGGACGAAGGGGCACAGGGACGGCGGCTGGTTGGGGCTGGTGGCCAGGGGTGGATGAATAGGGCTAGGGTTCTCACGCTTATATACGGACTGGGAGGTTGGGCCTGGTGGGTTGGGCCTAGTGGGCTGCCAGGTGATCTTCCAATCATTTTTTTATTTTAATATAATTACAAATATTTATATAATCTAAATATTTATATATTTATATAAAAAATTTAATAATTCCAATTTTTTGTTTTTACATAATTATAAATATTTTTATATATAATTGTTAATAATTATAGAATTAGGCACCTATTTTTTTGAAAATGTAAAACCAATTATTGTTTTTAAAAATTACATTTTATACATATTGTAAAACCAAAATATAATTATATATCAAGAATTTGTGACCATAGTTTACCAACGCTTTCAAATGCAAAAATATCATATGTATGGAATGTGTATCTTGATTAACTCTAACTACCATGTATTCAAAAGTTTTTCATTTGAGGTCATTCATGGCCTCGTTTGACCTAGGTTGCCCAAGTCAAACCTTCGTTTTTTCAGAAACTACGCGTTGACTGGACCATAGATGGCCTCATGTGCAAAAGTGATGAACATAAAGTTTTCTCCACTCATCAAGATACACATTTTTTCTAATGGTCACCTTTTCATCTGAGATTGTTTGGACCACTCAAACTTTGAAACTTCAGTTTTTCACGGCTACACGCGGGTTTTCGACACCCTAGACGGGGTCATGAACATCAAGTTTGATCCACTCGTCAAGACGAACAATTCATACAAAGGTCATTTTTGCATTTGAAGAAGCGTTACGAAAGTGTAGTTCTAAATCCACTCGTCCCGCATGAAGTTTCATTAAGTCTGTGTGGGATTCAAGAATTTGTGACTAGAGTTTACCAACACTTCCTCATATAAAAAATGTTCTATATATGAAATATGTATCTTGATGAGATAAAACTATCTTGTATTCAAAAGTTTTTCATTTGAGGTCATTTGGTACTCGTTTGACTAGGGTTGACCATGTCTCGCCTTGGATTTTCAAACCCCGTGACAAGAGTTTACTAAAACTTTTCCAAATGTAAAAGTGTTCTATGTATGAAATGAGTATCTTGATGAGATGTAACTATCTTGTATTCAAAAATTTTTCATTTGAGATCATTCAGGGCCTCGTTTGACCTAGGTTGACCAAGTCAAACCTCTGCTTTTTCGGAAAATACACGTTGACCGGAGCCTAGACGGCCTCAGATGCAAAAGCGATGAACAGCAAGTTTGATCCACTCAACAAGATACATATTTTCTCCAATGGTCATCTTTTCATCTGAGATGGTTTGGACCACTCAAACTTTGATACTTCAGTTTTTCGCGGCTAGACGCGGGTTTTCGACCCCTTAGAAGGGCCCACCTCGAAAAGTCATGAACATCAAGTTTGATCCGCTCATCAAGATGAACAATTCATACAAAGGTCATTTTTGCATTCGACGAAGCGTTGCAAAAGTGTAGTTCTAAATCCACTCGTCCCGCATGAAGTTTTATTAAGTCTCGTGTGGGATTCAAGAATTTATGACTAGAGTTTACCAACACTTCCTCAAATGAAAAAATGTTCTATATATGAAATATGTATCTTGATGAGATAAAAATATCTTGTATTCAAAAGTTTTTCATTTGAGGTCATTTGGTACCTCGTTTGACTAGGGTTGACCATGTCTCGCCTTGGATTTTCAAACCCTGTGACAAGAGTTTACTAAAACTTTTCCAAATACAAAAGTGTTCTATGTATGAAATGAGTATCTTGATGAGATGTAACTATCTTGTATTTAAAAGTTTTTCATTTGAGGTCATTCAGAGCCTCGTTTTAACTAATTTTCTGAAAAACCACTGTAGAGGCGGCTGGATCACCACCGCCCCTTACAAGGGCTCCGTAGTATGTATGGCTGGATCACCAGCCGCCCCTACAGTGCATTAGCAGGGGCGGCTGGTGATCTGGTCGGCCTGCTCCTCGCGCCAGCCACTGTAGGGGCGGCTGCATCACGAGCCGCCCCTACAACAAAATATCAAGCGCTCCCTTTGAAGGATTTTCACGTAGTGCAACCAACTGCCCAACTCGATCGAGGCGAGGCACCAAAGCTTGGTCTCAGGTACTCCGTGGAATATATGATTATATATAGGCCGAATTTGGTAATTCGAAAGTGAAGTTTATTTATACTAAAAACCATTGGGCCCAACGTACACGTACTGAGATGAATTACTGATAATTAATTTGCATTTGCTGAGTAGCTTCGTCTTCTCTTTGCTCATGCAATACTAAGTCTGAGGACATTTTTTGCCTTGTATGTACTAGTGCATTATTCGTGACGATAAAGTCCTAGAGCATCCACACCGTTTTGTTCGAAATCGTGCTTCCTCTACGGCGCTTCTGTTCGAAGATACTGGGAACCGGCGACCACCGCGGCGTTGACTCGTAAGAAACACGTCTAGTATAATATTATATGTATATCACATATAAGCCCCTGGTTTAGCTACATCGATCGCGCCATGTCATTGCTCGAAGGAACAAACAGCGTAACATCACACGCAAACAGGATCATGGCGTGGCGTCATGGCCAACATTCATTGGTTTCCTCGTCGTAACATGCAACTCGGCAATCGCAATCCACAGGTCAGGTGGAACGCCACCACAACCCTCTTCGTCGGCGCGACGTGTACGCTACCCTGGTCCCTGCTCCTCCAGACCTCCACTGCCTGCGCCGGTCGAGACGGCGCCGCCAGGCTCGGTGGCCAGGGACCGCGCCAGAGCAGGCGTCTGGCTCACCACCACGCTGGCCGTGTTCTCGTGGAGGATCTCCGCGCTGATGCCGCCGCCCCTTGCCGCTGCCGTACGTGTGGCTGACGGGGTGTTCTATTGTGATCGGGGCCTCGGGGGCTTCTATGCCTTGTTCCTTCTTCCCTGCAGGCCGGACACTACTGAAGATTGATATATGACAGGTTATATATCCAAATTAATTTCTTGTTGCGTTGCCTATATATATTTGTAGGGGTTGTATATATGCTTGTGTGTGAGAGAGCGTGATTATTATGTACTAGGTGAATTCCCCGCGCTTTGCCGCGGAAATGCAGGAGTAATTCAAATTGAGTTAAAAGAAACATGATACAAGGAATAAATGTAAGTATATACACTATATAAGTAGAGAGCAAATTTTTAATTTGTGCCAAGGGTGTAACTAAAGACAAAAACTCTATGAACTTGAACTGAATGTTGGACTAAAGACAAAAACGAATTTGACAGGGAAGATGTATAGGTGCGTGCAACATTCAGTGCATACTACTTCGTGTTCTCATTTCTCAAGTAATAAAGAAGGCTGGTGGCTAGCTTCCTAGTTTCTCAAGGAACAAAAGATGCTGATGGCTGTTGGCTTCCTGCAGGTTGATTGGCGATGCCTAGTGCTAGTCAGTTATGCATGGCTAAAGGAAACTGGTGGGACGCTTAAAGGACTGCTAGATGATGTAAGCGCATGATGTGGCACAAGGATATGCTGAAGAAATAGGCTAGTGGTCATTAGTTAGCTTTATAAGAGTTTAAAATTTATGCGGTTGCCTAGGTACTTCAAGCATGTATGTTACTAAGACCAATATATTTATGTATATAAACAATGAAATAGAGAGATTAGTGTGGAACAATTCTGATTTGTTTAGGCCTGGCAGGGACGATAGCGAGGATCCTTAGAGAGAGTGCGGCATAGCTGTTTTAATTTTGTACATGTTAATTAGGGAGGTATTCTCCAAAGAAACTTATTAACTCCAGCATGCCAGTTAGCCTCGAGGTTCCTTCCAATACAGGCCTAAACCCTTACACTGCTACATAATTGATTTTCCAAGACGCTCTAAAAATTTAACCAAGGCGGTTGTTACCTTTATCCGCCACGATTAATGCCCGCGATTAACGAGGCGGTTTTTTCATTTACCGTGGCACACACTTTTTTCCGCCTCAGAAAATCTATTTAGCATGTCGAGGTGGGCCTAATTGCCCGTTGAGCTGGGGCCAAATCCGGCGGCAGGCTAGGATTTGACCCACTGGTGGACTTAGTTTTTTTTTTTTTTTCAAATGATTAACGTAGGCAGACATCCTAACGTGCATGCCTCGATCGGTTAATTGATTAACCGTGGTGGGCGCTGGTGACCGTCGCGGTGGGGTCATGATTAACCGCGACCTTTCAACCATAGCTGAGGTTTCCCGGCATGATAAATCCAAAACGCCCGCCTTGCATAAATTTCCGTAGTAGTATTAACATCTTACATACATCTTTAGTGACTCTTTGCTCCAACTATCAGCTCCATCCATCCCATTGTCCTCCACCACTAGCTCAGCGGCGCCCTAGCCGCCTCACTCACTGTCCTTTAATTCGCAACCATCACCAGGCCCCTCACATTACTGTAAACCCCCCTACCGCCACCTCGTCCACCGCCGCAGCCTGCAATGACTCCCCCCGCCCTTCCAAATTGTGAACATCTCCAGCAGATAGCGATCAAACGCTTTAAGTAAATATTTTGGTTAGCCTCAAAGGTTTCACCCCACAAAAAGACGATTCCGTTGGCAGGGCCATTGCATTATGTAGCAAAGTCTATAGGGGCATGTTAAAGTTTTCTCTTGCAAGGCGCAGCAGCAGGGCAGGCAACAGTGGCGGCGGTAGTGCGAGTAGGCCACAGTGGCGGTGCTGCCCACGCAGGTTTTCCGAACTCGACA
Source organism: Themeda triandra (assembly GCA_018135685.1). NCBI lineage: Eukaryota > Viridiplantae > Streptophyta > Magnoliopsida > Poales > Poaceae > Themeda > Themeda triandra. Next base: position 66,708 of record JAENPR010000973.1, on the reverse strand, counting down.
TCGTTTGTGAGATATAAACATAATAAATTTCAAGCCAGAAAGTTGTCCTGATGATTCATTAGAAATTTGTTATTTTTATATCTGACAAACAAAGTCGAGTTTTGACAAGATATTTTAAAAGATTGTGTATCATCATATTATCTATATGTGTGATTTTTTTTGTGAATTTAGACAACTTTTTTGTCATGGTTTGCACGGGTTTTCACGAAGGCTGTGGTTTGCACCTGATCTGTTGCCATGCATCTTGGAACGGAGGAAATAGCTGTTTATGGAAAAGGCAGATTCACGTTTCAACTGTTTAGTTGGTTTTGTGTTTGTTGCCATCAGAAATACTTTTGAGAAGCTTAACCAAACCCAACGTAGCCCTTGTTCCTACATAGTCGATTCCCCTTTGCCAACCATTATACCAAACTTATTTTTTTTGGGACAACAAACTATTATTCCAAACTTTGAATCAGGAAGCTCCGTTGCTTGGAGAATCCAGCATAGAATTAGAATCTGAGCCTTAGGCCTGACATATAAAAAAAGAAAGGCATCATGGTACGTGTGGCCTACTCGATGCTATATGTATGCGCTGAGCCGCTGACGAAAAACCAAATTCATGTACATACGCAACGCAAGTTAGTTAGGATCAAGTTGATCATGTTGTCAAATTCTCTCCTCCAGAGGCTGGCAAGTTGGTGCCCGTGGTTGTTGAGAGATGAGCCGAAAAAGCAGCCTGTCAAGGTTCTCGTCACCGGCGCTTCTGGTACGTCGTAATTAAATTCAGAGCACACGAACCAAACTGCAGATAAGTTTCGCCAAAAAAAAAAAAAAAAAAAAAAAAAAAAAAAAAAAAAAAAAGCAGAGAACACACATGCAGACGAGGATTCTGAACCCTGGAGAACATATATAGCCTCCCTGAAACGTGCTTGCGTGGTGGATTGCTCTTGCAGGTCAGATTGGGTACGCCATAGTCGGCATGATCGCGAGGGGTCTGATGCTTGGGACAGACCAGGCGGTGGTTCTCCACATGCTGGGCACCCCTAGATCGGCGGACGCCCTGAACGGCGTCAGGATGGAGCTGATCGATGCCGCGTTGCCTCTTCTCAGAGGTGCTCAATCGTTTGCTCTCTGTCTGTGTTCGGTCTTGGGTGTTCATCTGCTGTGTCATGTGTTGATCCTTTGCTAGCTGTCGCTGCACAGGTGTCGTGGCAACGAGCGACGAGGCCGAAGCGTTCCGAGGCGTCAACTTCGCCGTCCTGATCGGCGGATTGCCGAGGAAAGAAGGGATGCAGAGGAAAGACCTGATCGCCAAGAACATCCCCATCTACCAGTCCCAGGCCTCTGCGCTGCAGCAGCACGCTGCCCCAAACTGCAAGGTTCTTGTGGTGGCTAACCCTGCGAACACGAACGCGCTGGTGCTCAAGGAGTTCGCGCCCGCGGTGCCCGCCAAGAACATCACCTGCCTCACGCGGCTCGACCACAACCGCGCCCTGGGTCAAATCTCCGAGAAGCTGGGCGTGCACGTCGCCAACGTCAGGAACGCCATCGTGTGGGGGAACCACTCCTCCACGCAGTTCCCTGACGCCAGCCACACCACCGCCAGGACCCAGCACGGGGAGAAGCCCGTCGTGGAGCTCATCGCCGACGAGAAATGGTAAACTGATCTATCGCGCGTCCTCATCATCAGTGGCAGATAGATGGAGCCTAGCGCCCTAGCTGCGGCCTTTTCAGGCCACAGGATTACTTACGTACACACATGTGCATGTCGCTGCGATTATTGCAGGTTGAAGGAGGAGTTCGTCACCGTCGTGCAGCAGCGCGGCGAGGCGGTCATCAAGGCGCGCAAGCGGTCGAGCTCGCTGTCCGCCGCCAGCGCGGCCTGCAATCACATGAGAGACTGGATCCTTGGCACCCCCAAGGTCCAAGACATGATTTTTTTTTTTCACCATCCAAGCTCGTTTGAACTTTACCTCTACTCCTATATATATGTTTGTCAGTGAAGAAGGATTATCATTTTGGTCTGCAGGGCACGTGGGTGTCTATGGGCGTGTACTCTGACGGGAGCTATGGCGTTCCCAAGGGCATCTTCTACTCGTTCCCGGTGGCATGCGACAAGGGAGAGTGGTCTATCGTGCAGGGTGAGCTCTTATCATTATACCAAGTCGGTAGCATCGGCAGCACCACGGTTCTTGGCATGATCTGTTTGTTGCTTCAGGTCTTGAGGTGGATGACTTTGCACGATCCAAGATGGAGCTTTCGGCGAATGAACTCGATGAAGAGAGGTCCATGGCATACGAGTTCGTCAGCTCTGAAAGAGATCAGTAGATCACTTTGTGTACATGAGCCATAATGACGTAAACGAAAACGGTTATGGGCCGACAATTGTTACACAACCACCAATAAAGCAGACAATAATAAACAGGAATGACTGTCTCTAGTTGATAGGCTGCGTGATCACGAGAAATAAAAAAAGAGGAAAAAGTAGAACGTGGCATATCGATGGTTACCTTCGATCCAATAACAAGAACACACTTGCAGTTATCTTCACTTGGACAGATGGTCAGGTTATAGAGGCACACCATATTCAAAGAACTAATAATCATGTACGAACGATAATTTATAGGCATGTCATATCACCAGTTGGCAACTCTCCTTGATGTGGCATCTGCCGAGACACAACATCTCTACCTGCAACACACTCTGGACCTTGTCCAAGCAATGGTTAGCAAAGCACATGCTTGCATCTCTAGCTGAATTGTCTATGTCCAGAAAACACGTACGTGGTCGAGGAATTATGTAGTACATATACTCTCTGTTCTAAAATAGTTAACATTTTAGTTATATAAGTCTGATCAAGGATAAACATCTGTCTTTCAGACTTGACTAAATTAAAGAAGTAGCACCGGAGCTTTACAATTGTTGGCTATGCAATCGTACACACATGTTAATTATGTACCAAACAATCTATGTCTAAATGTTTTAGAATTATGAGGATCAAAAGACCTCAGTCTGTTCATCATTTTTGACAAAGCGATGGCTGTGGCTATGGCTATTGTTTGCCTACAACGAGCAAGCTCAGGCTGTTCGGGCTTGGCGCATTTAGCTCGCGAGCCAACTCAAGATCCAATAAAATAAATAACCAAAGAACATATGCATATTCCAATAAAATAAGAATGAGTTCACATGTCTTGCATCATGATCCTTACATTCATCAACAAAAGTGGCCAAGACGACATAGCATTCGATTAGAACAAATCTGTATCTTAGTATCTTACATCCTACGTCATTTTTGGTCTAAGAGATGACAAAATCATATAATAAAAGATAGCATTAATCACCAATGTCACATCAACGACATGGTTAGAACCTCACCATCTCAGGTTACTAGATCATCACTATTGGAGAATGCAATCCACATCCAGCCTACATAAACAAAACTGCTTAAGTCAGTACCATCAGTAATAGAAACATTACAGGATCAAAAAAAAAAACATTACACTTCATCAGGAGTACAAGTACTACAATTCACATGTAATCACCAGATTAATTGTATAAACCAATTCATATATATAATCAGCAAAATAAAAATTTCTATGTTGTAAGGTGTGTTAGAAAGCTTAAAAATCTGATGAACCATTAATCTACACAATATAGGGTTGTATCTATTTATGAGATTTTTTTCTCAAAAGAAAACAAAGCAATTTCAAGTTCACCATAAAACAATTCTGAAGATGCAGAAACCAAACAGCTTAAAATATCAGGTGAGCTGCAGACCGTTTTACAGTAAGATTTCAAATAATCTCAAGTTCACAATAAAATAATTGTGTGCTGATGTTTTGTTCAGCAACGTTGTTCAGTTTCTTCATACTAAAACACTAAAGAACAGGGAAGCTTTCAGTCTAAGTTACCCGCCCTGTGTGGCAACACTGGTCAAAAGAGGACCGCAAAATTACACTAATTCTATGTTTGAACATTCAATTTTAGCATTACAACAGCTGAATTCCAGCATTAAGTATGTGTAGCCAATTTTTCATGGAATTTAAACCTTCCTAGCTCAAATCAGCAACAATGAGCAACCAAAGTAATTAGCAATAAACTAGTCAACATTTGGAACACATTAATAAGAAAACAAGCTACTGAACACAGCAGAATTATTTTTGACAAACTCTAGAGCTGCAGGGGGTACTAGCAGCAAGCTACTTATAAAATAGCAGAATAATGAAAAAAAGTAGCTTGGAATAAATTTAACTACCAGCAAGCATCTAAGGCATGGGTCCCAAAAATTTTATAAACATATGGTCAAAAAATAGAACCTTGAATGCAATAGAATTTTTAATCTATTATGTTATAAGGAAAAATATATAGCAATTTTGGAAATTAGTAAGATAGCAAGTAGTTTGAAATATTCTTACCAGTCATCCATTAAGGTATCAGAAAATAGTTACTTATTTGCTAACAAACAACCAATGAACACAAGATCATGTTTATTGTAAGATACACAAGTTAATCAATAATTTAGCCTAGTAGTCCTAGTGTCAATAGAAGTAGCAGAGACAAATAGAAAGACAAAAGGATAGAATCTGAATTCTCAAGTATACAAATAGAAAGAGCAAAAGAAATAATCTGAATTCTATTAAGCAATTTAAAATTCACAAGTTAAACATGATATACTGAATGCATTATGTTTTATTCAAAAGACGTTGTTACGTGCAATTGAAAATAAGTTTTTGTACTGTATATCCACAAGTACACTATGCTTGGAGCAATTCGCATGGATAAGAATGCTAACAAAATCAATAAAATCGTTTAACACACCATCCATGCGAATTACTCTTTAATAAGTTGGCAAATATTGTCACAATATGCAATTGGACTAGTTTTAAGGCATTTTATTGACATACATTTACTTAAGAAACGTGGAGTTGCTCCAAAAGGCTAGTTGAACCCGTTTGAGAAAGAATGGATCGAGCTGTGAAGACCGAGCTACTCACACTTTCCTATATTATATCTATTTTAATAATACATGTGTATCTAGAAAAGCCAATGAAACCAATGGAACAGAGGGAGTACAAGCTATATATTTTGTCCAACACTAACTATAGACGGCTACTAATAAATTTTCACTCCAAGCTCCACAGAGCTACATTCACATGCAAATATTGCGGATATTCCTTTGTTGTAATTTGCATTTCGAACAAATCATTATAAAAAATTATTAATTAATATAATATAACTGTGGTTAGAATCTCTGTAGGGAAGTGTGTTCTGTCCTAGCTTCCAGCACTAAGCATCTGTTCAAGTTAATTGGAGAGTGATGTCCATGTATGCAAAAGTCGAAAGCGACGCAAACAAAATGCAGAAGACATCAATCAGATCAGGTAATAGCAGTCCTCATAGGCTCCCTCCATATTTTTACACAATACAGTAATACTGTAGGGCACTTCTATTTGTGGATTTCAACGCTCATCAGTGTACGTGCAATCAGAGAAGCTATAAGGTGGTGTTAATTATACTTACCCCATCCATCTATGCAGCAAGAACCCCCAGATCTCCACCATCCCTCTCGCAGGATGGTGTGTAAAATCGTTTAACACACCATCCATGCGAGTTATATTTATCCAGCACTAAGCCTTTAACTATTGAAAGGCCCATTCATTCACATGCAAATATTGCAGATACGTCTTTGTTGCAATTTGCATACAATAATTTGGGACAAATCATTATTGAAACTTATAGTTAATATTATTGTGGCTAGAATCTGCCAACAAAGAGTGCCCTGTCCTTCACTCCTTACAGCACTAACACTAAGCATCTTGAAGAGTCTATATGCAAAACCGCAGAAGCAACCCAAACAGAATGCAGAAGACATCAGATCAGGTAATAACACTTCTCAATTTCTCGGCTCCCTCCATATTATTACATGGTATACAGTAATACTGTAGGGCACTTTTATTTGGGGATACGACATGGACGCTCATCAGTGTGCAATCAGAGAAGCTACAAGGTGGTGTTAACTACACTTACCCCATCCATCTATGAAGCAGAAACCGACAGAACTCCCCCATCCCTCTCGCAGTCCCGCATGATCGACAGAGATTCAGCAGATGGCTTCTCGTCTTCACGGAGAACCAGGACGTAGAACATTCCGGCCTGGTTCGCGGCGGTCCCCGTCCTGCAGCAGGCGGCGGACGGAGAGCGCGGAGTTGACCGTCAGGAAGACGAGGATCGCCACGGTCGCCCGGGAGACGCGGCGCGTGGTGGTCGCCGCCGCCGCCGCCGCGGGCTTGTGGGTGGGATCGCTGACGTAGGGGAGCTCCGCCGCCATGGGTGAGGGTGGGGAGCTGGGGATCGGGGCTGCTCGGTGATCGATTCGCTGGGTTGAGTGGGAGAGATTGGGGTTTTATTTGCGCGAGTTTTTCAGTGAAATGAAAATTTCCGTGAACTGAGTCGAGATAGCACCGACCATCTCCTGCAAACGAAACAACATACTCTAGTTCTACATGTTTTAGAATTGAGGATCAAAAGATCTCAGCCTGTTCGTTTTTTAAAAAGGAATTTGGGATTCCATTACTCAACCTGGTCAGCAACATCGCTTGGCACTGATTACATCACACAATCTGGCACTCCGGCCTATGGCTGTTGCAGCCGCAGTTGCAACCACAACTCATTCCACGTGCAGCCACAGCGACCGATTCGAGCAGCCTCTATATTGGAGTAAATCAATTTTGTTTGGGTTGTTTGAGTTTAGAGGGTTTCGGGTACAAGTTTTTGCACGGGGGCAACTCATGATTCAATAAAATAAGGACGAGTTCACACGTCTTACCTTCATCAACAAGAGTGGCCAAGACATACATAATATTCGACTAAATACAAATCTGTATCTTAGTATCTTACATCCTAGGTAATTTGTTCTAAGAGATGACTAAACAATCATATAAGCCACATCAACCACATGGTTAGGACCTCACCATCCCAGCTTACTAGATCATCACTATTGGAGAATGCAATCGACATCCAAGCCTCTACACAAAAATGCATAAGTAGATAAACATAGTACCGTCAGTAATACTTCATCAGGAGTACAAGTACTACAATTCACATGTAACCAACGGATTAATTGTATAAATCAATTCATATGTAATCAGCAAAATTAACATTTCCAGTTGTAAGGTGTGTTAGAAACCATTAATCTACATAATACAGGGTTGTATCTGTTTATGAGAATTTTTTTCTCAAAAGAAAACAAAGTAATTTCAAGTTCACCAAAAAATAATTCTCAAGTTGCAGAAACCAAACAACTTAAAAGATCAGGTGATTTGCAGATCGTTTTCCAGTCAGATTTCAAACAATCTCAATCTCACAATAAAATAATTCTGTGTTGTTGTGTTTAGCAACATTGTTCAGTTTCTTCATACTAAAAGACTAAAGAACAGGGAAGCTTTCAGCCCAAGTTACAAGCCCTGTGTGGCAAGGCTGGTCATAAGAGGACTCACAATCACATCAATTCTATGTTTGAACATTCAATTTCAGCATTACAAGAGCTGAATTCCAGCATTAAGTATGTGTAGCCAATTTTTCCTGGAAACTAAACCATCCTAGCTCGAGCCAGCAACAATGAGCAACCAAAGTAATTAGCAATAAATTAGTTAACAATTGGAAAACATTAATAAGCAAACAAGCTACTGAACACAGCAGAAAACAAATTGACAAACTCCACAGCTGCATGAGGTACTACCAGCAAGCTACTTAAAACAGTAATAATGAAAAAATTAGCTAGAGCAAATTTAAATACCGGAAAGCATCTGAGAAACGGGTCCCAAAAATTTTATAGACATATGACCAAACTAGAACCTTGAATGCAAGAGAATTTCTAATATATTATGTTATAAAGAAAATATGTTTTTCAATCAAAGCAAGATAGCAAGTTTGCAAATTAGTAAGATAGCAAGTAGTTTGAAATATATTCTTACTAGGTCTGCAATCATCCATTAAGGCATTACTGATTTGTTGAAACAACCATTGAACATAAGACCATGTTTCTTGTAAGATACACAAGTTATCCAACAATTTAGCCTTCTAGTCTAGTGTCAACAGAAGTAGCAGAGACAAATAGAAAGAGAAAAAGATATAATCTGAATTCTCAAGTATACAAATAAAAAGAGCAAAAGATATAATCTGAATTCTCATGAGCAATTTAAAATGCACAAGTTAAACAAGATATACTGAATACATTATCTTTTATTCACAAGAAGTTGTTATGTACAATTGAAAAGAAGTTTTTCTACTGTATATTCACAAGTATAAGCTTGGAGCAATTCGCTGGGATAACAATGCTAACAAAAATTGTAAAAGAAAATGCTAATAAAATCAATAAAATCGTTTAACACACCATCCATGCGAATTACTCCTTATAACATGGCAAATATTGTCACAATATACAATTGGACTAGCTTTAAGACATTTTTTTGTGACATACATAGAGTTGCTCTAAAAGGCTAGTTGAACCCCGTTTGAGAAAGAAATGATGAGGTGGTGAAGAGCGATCTACTAATAAAGATACACGTTACACGATATATCTAGATACATACTCTTCCAACTTGAACAGATCCTTAGTACATAACTTTTTACTGTGCGCCAAGATACACGATATATCTAGATACATAATAATATGTGTATCTAGAAAAGCCTTACTATGAAACCAATGGAACGGGGCAGTACGAGTCCTTTATCCTGCACTAACTACAGATAGATACTAATAGATTTTCACTGCAAGCTCCACAGAGCTACATTCACATGCAAATATATTGCAGTTATGCAATTTGCATTTGGGACCAATCATTATCGAAAATTATTAATATAATTGTGGTTAGAATCTGCCAAGGAAGAGTGTTCTGTCCTTCCAGCACTAACAAGGATCTGTTCAAGTTGGAAGATTCTATATGCAAAACCGCTAAAGCGACACACAGATAAATTAAAAAAAAATGCAGAAGGCATCGCTCATCAGTGTGCATTAGATAAGAAGCTACAAGGTGGTGTTAATTATACTTACCCCATCTATGAATCAAAAACTCAGAGATCTTTCCCATCCCTCTTGCAGTCTCGCATGATCAGAGATCCAGCAGATGGCTTCTCGTCGCCATCGAGAAACAGGACGCAGAACCCACCACTGACGGTCGCAGCGCCCGCGACCCAGGAAGTGACCGCGAGTCGTCCCAGGGGCAGCAGCGCCCCGACCTTCCAGATGAAGGCGGCGGTGAGCGTGGTGGTGAGGAGCCACCCGGCGAGCCTGGCGCGGCCGCGCACGGGGGAGCCCTGCGGCGCGAACTCGAAGAGGAAGAACGCCAAGACGATCATGCTCACGTTCATGGAGAAGAAGGCCCCGAAGGTGAGCGAGCGGACGTCGTCGTGTACGCGGCACACCGAGAGGGTGAAAGTCAGGACGAAGAGGATCACCACGGTGGCCAAGCGGACGCGGAGTTTGGTGACCGCCGCCGGCGCCGGCGCCAGCGCCGCGGGGTTGTGGTTGGGATCGCTGGCGTAGGGGAGCGCCGCCGCCATGGGGATAGGGCTGCTCGGCGATCGACTCGCTGGGAAGATTGGGGATAGGGCCGCCGCCGCCACGACGCTTGGCCCTGGGCCTGGGCCTGGGCCTTCCCATCCACTGCTGTTGTGTTGCTTTTGCTCCCTAAAGTTAAACTATTTAGTGATATACTAATATATTATGAAGAATAACGATATTTCTAAACCAAATAATATATTATTTGATAAATTATCTAGTGAAATTAATTTATGATATCATAAATATTAGTAATTTTTATCAAATTTAAATTAGTTTGACTTAGACAATTTTACAAATTGATTTAATTTGGAATGGGGTAGTAGTATAATTATTTTCAGTAATGCGCTCGTATATTTCATTAGTATTACTTATTTTCGTTGTGAGATTTTATTTAGTTATCTTTCTTTATTTTATTCATGTCTGCGAACAAGCTGACATGACATGAGTATGCAAGTATAGACGCCCAACGGGCCTTGCGGTTTGGATACAGCAATCCAACGAGCCAATTGTCACCTAGTAGCCCACAAAGTAGTCTGAAAGGTTAAGATGATGTTTTGCACAATTTTGCATCCACATATTCAGAACACGTTGTTCGTCAAGATACATATGATTGCATTTGATCAAAATTATCGGAGGCACAGTACTTGTTATCTTATATGACCAGTAGGGAAAAAAGAAACATGTATCCATTATAGGGATCCCCACTATAGCAGCTCAGTGGCCTATAAAGATAAGTATACGGCAAGCACGCTACAAGTCTACAATTACCAAAGCCGTGCCGGGCCCTCCGGCTAGACAACGGCGGCGCCTGAGGGCGTCGCTTCCCTCCCTGGAGGCGTGGTCTTGGTGCTTCCCCTCCCCGGCCGGTGTAGCGGGGTGTCGGTGGTGCCGTGGTGGCACGGCCGACGACAGCTTTGTCTTGACTTGTGTCAACGGTGCCATGGTGGCGCGGTGGGCAGTGGCCAAGTTCGAGCACCAGGGGCGCCGCGGTGGCGTGGCTGGTGTTCGTGGCTGTTTCCTGATGGAGAGGCGGCCGCGGAAGGGTGCAATGGCGCGTGGAGAGGCTCTGTCGACGTCCCAATCCGACAGGGTGAGGAGACGGCCGGGGTCCGCCTGATGAGCCTATTGGGGTCGATGTCCCAATCCGACCTGGCGAGGTGAAGGCCATGTTTGTACTGTATCTCTAAAACTTCTTGTGTTATGCGCTCGGGGCGGCTGAAATCTTGGCTTTGGCGAGATGTTGGTGGGATTGCGGGGTGGCTTGGTTGTTCTAGCTCACCCCCGACGGCGGAGGAAGCTCGGGACCTCGGTGATCCAAGGAGTAGTTCAAAGTGGTTCTGCGGTTGATGTCCCAATCCGACGCGCTTGAGTGGCAATTGTCAGTTGTCTTGGGGGATCCGGGAGCCGGGGTGGAGTTTGTTTGTTGGGTGCGTGTTTGGGGCGGCTTGAGGCGCTCTTCGGTTTACGGCTTTGTTTGGTCATGGCTGGGAGATTGGTGACCAAGTGTGCGTTGCTTGGAAGACTCTTTGGCCTTGTTGTTATAGTTGAGTAGTTGGGTCCATAGACCAAGTTGAGTTGCAATTTGGTACCTAGATGTGCTTGGGGAGTAGGGTACCCTCCAAATTGTATGGTTTTTCTATCCCGATTTTCAGTCAAAAAACTGGAGTGACACTTGCCTTTTCTTTTTATTCATGAAATCCCGGTAAAACTTTTGCCAGTCTTTCGGAAAAAAAGTCTATAATTACCAAAGGCGGCGGCAGCAGCAGTAGGGAAATAATCAATGCATGAATCGCACCAACTTTTAGTGTTCCGGTTCCTGTTCCCCGAGTAGAACTCCTACGTTGAGGAGTGAGCCCCAGCAGGAGCAGAGCAAACGCGGAGAAGCAGAGCACCGGTGCAGTCTCCCTGTTGGCCGCCACCGCCGCCGTCACAGTGGCAGCAGCAGAAGTCAAGAGGCCGAGGTTGCGGCGCAAGCAGTGTCGAGCGCACGTGCACGTACACCAGCGGTGAGCACCGCGGGGCGGCCTGCGCGGGCGCCGGTCCGTCGTCCATCCGGACGCCGACGAAGATGAGGATGGCGCCGGCGAGCACCCCGACGAAGCTGACAAGCATGGGGAAGCCGCCGGCGGAGGTGACGCCCGCGCCAACGGCAATCATGGTGAGGGCGAGGGCGGTTGCCGTCAATCCGCTGACTCGAGTGGTCATCGGCGGCGTGGCAGATTGGTCACCTCACCTATCCACGGGCGCGGCGATACTGCGAGATCGCGCGCAAACGCAAAATTATTAGAGGCTGCTCGGTGATCTATTCTGCGGTGTTGGATGGATTGGGGTTTGTGCGGCCGCAGTCAAGTCCCACCGCGAGATTTCAGTGAAGTTTTAGTGTCGTGATAGTGCACCGACAGATGCAGGGCATGCTCGCCGCGTGAGGCGGCGGATGCGGGCGAGCGCCGGCTCAGGCAAGCGCCGGAGCCGACGGATTCGGAAGAGTATCAGAGCTCGAGGAGGGTTTCAGGGGTCGCCACTCGCCAGCATGGTTGCAGTTGCCGCCGGCAGTGGACGGATGCGGTGAGTTACGTTGTTGTAGAAGGATGGTTCCCCGACTGGTCAACAGCCATTGACTCTGGTCACGTCGCCTCACTTGACTTTGACTTTCCCCCTTTTTGATTGACATGTTCTCTTTTGCTTGAACCGGTTTTAATATGTTATACAGGGAAGAAGCCTATAGGCAATAAAAATAAAATTGTCTCACTTCTAAAATGGTATTCACATATTATTGGGAAATAACACCAGGAAACACTGCAGAAAGTTCATCTGAGCCTTGATCTTCCCACGCGTCCTTTCTCTCACCAAAGTTTTTGTTTCAGTGTCGTTTGCACGATACATACTCTGAAACAACCAAATTCAAGGACTCCAACTATTACCATCGAAGGAACAAAAATAAAATAAGGAAGGCCTTGTTTAATTGGCTAGAAATGTGACTCTGATGAATAGTAACTCTTTTGTCTTATTTGACAAATATTGTCCAATCGTGTACCAACTAGGCTCAAAAGATTTATCTCGTGATGTACAACTAAACTGTGTAATTAGTTATTTTTTTACCTACATTTAATGCTCCATGCAAGCGGCTAAAAATTGATGTGATGGAGAGAGAGTCATATTTCTAGCCTTTTTGCATACAACTAAACAAGACCGAAATATATATACTCCCTGCGTATTGGTAAAAAAAGTCATTTTGGACAAGGTTTGAGTCAAACATTAGGAATATAAATCATTAATAACTTTTAAATTGTTGAGTTTGTAAATGTAAAAATTATATGAATAGATTTGTCTCAAAAAATACTTTCATAAAAGTATAAATATATCACATTTTCATATATATTTTTATAATAACAAGAGGTCAGTTGTGTTTTAGAGACCGTGTCACTGTCCTAAACGACTTCTTTTACCAATACGAAGGTCTTTTAAAGTGAACCAATTCAAACCTCCTCCCTCTTGGGTCTAGAACTAATGTGTCCCCTCAAAATAACAAATAGAAGTTAAACTTAACTTGGTTATCCCTGCAGAACTGGACATGTTGCCAGTTCAATCGATCAATATTTTTATATCCCAAAACAATAGACGCGCTAAAGAAAAGCAACTCCTTTCGATATATAAATGTTCAAATTTCTAGCAAGCAACCAATACAAAAGCAATTTCAAGAGTTTCATCGGTTTACATTCAGCACCCATTAAACTTGAAAAAAAAGGTGTTAACCCCCTACTTGTGGCACATTTCCATCTTGACCTTCAAGGCCTTGCTTTAGCAAGTTGAGTTGTTTACTTCAGGCACTTGCAGCATCAACTTCAGGTTCCTCCTCGCCTTATATCAGTTGATCTCAATGCTGCAAAATAAGGTTCCTCCTCGCCTATATCAGTTGATCTCAATGCTGCAAAATAAACCAAATATTATAAATAAGATCTGCTGATTGCAAAGTGATATGCCATAATGAACATTTATTACCAACCAACCACATGTTCATCCAAAGTTGCAAATAAATAGCTAACCAAGCAAGGCCCCACCCGTTCACAACTTGCCCAAATCATTCAAAGAAGATTGACTTTTAGATCTCTTGAGGAATACCACTTTTGTGTATATCCCACATATTATCCATAAATTATGTGTTATTACATTTAACCATCAAGGATAGAAATGCGCAACATTAAAGATATGCACATGGTATACATAATACATCTTGTGTAGTGTCACAACTTTAGTGTGTTTTTCGGTGTAAAATTTGACACCCTGTTGTAGGTCTAATAGGTGAATAAATTCTTAGGTATGAGTAGCTAATGTCAAAGAGTATACATCCAAAATAAAAGGTATAGTTAGACATAACATAGGTTTACATCTTACTTCCATAAATCCACTGTACAGCTGTAGTATTGCGGTACTATCCATATTTTCATGCACTAGTGAAAATTTACATATTCCAAACTTTGGCAAATCATAAAACAAGCAAAGTTGTACCCGGAGTGCAGAAGCTCACATAGGGAACAACAATGTTGACACTGTATCCATCACATGGATCATTGAATACCTTCTTTGCTTGGCCAGATTTTATATCAAAACTAAATATGCCATCATCTGTCCCCACAAAAAGATTCCAGCGCCATGCGCAAATACAATATAATTAGAATAGATGGAGCGACCGCTGACAGGGAGCACCTTCTCAAGCTCAATGACTTTAATTTGTGCCCATTCCAATACTCCATTGGTATTCACCTCTGATGACCAGAGGGTGAGTTTTGCAGCTTCATTTAATCTTGCGACTCCCAACCCACCATTCTCCAATTCCATCGGGCAGTAGAACACTCACCTAGCTTAAGAGGTAGATGAATCACATATGTTTCCCTTGTTTCCATATTATAACTAAGAACTCGATTACCATCATCGGTTGAGAAGTGGAGTGTATTCCCCACAAGTGCAGTGGACGTTGCATCAACATCGCACTTAGGTACCGAGTAGGATCGCTCCAGGAGCCAACCTCGATGAGTAGATGTGCAAGCGGGACATAGTCTCGGGCTCAATACCAAGACCCAAGGAGATCACCTTGAATGGTTTGTCGTGGCAGTCTAGGTGGTTGCAAGCGCCACTAGCCGTGGCCCCGCAAGCACGTTGCGTACCAAGCAAGTTGTTCGCCGATATCCAGCTGTGGTAGATCCCACTTTGTCTTGTGGTTTGGGTCCCGCACAGTGAGGACGTTTTCTTCATCCTCCATAACATTCCTTTCGAGGAGGACACGGCCATGGCGGGCGTCGAGCACGATGCAACTACGAAGGGTGGCTTGGGGAATGCGGAAAGAAGAGGTTGGGAAGAATTGGGCACTTTCGATGTTGCAAAAGAAGCCAAGCATCGGTGGCTTACAGTGAAATTTTCGGAATTCACGGCGGAATCGGGGGCTACAGATGAAGCGGCCCCAGGACTTGCAGACGAGGGCGGCATCGATGAGACTTGCAGGATTTGTGGGCGGGAGGCGAAGGAGGAACTCCTCGATGAGCTCATCAATTACAGCGGGCGGCGGCGCCATGGTGGTGGGGAGGATATGGACTCCGGCAGGAGACGAGGATCTAGGGTTTGGTCGGGGGAGAAGACATGAATGGGGATTGTGAGGGACTAAGGAGAGATGAACGACAGTGGGAGGTGGGATATTTAATTATTTTCTATCTAATCCATTGATAATTTGCTAGTTTTAGAGTAGCTCTTAAATTACCATTTGTAGGAAGAAAGTGCCACATATAACTTCATACCTTTTTGTCCAAATGGCTTACATCTCTACGTGGTGCATAGTTGGGGCACATGATAGGAATGCCATGACCCGTGGAGCTTTTGAGCGAACGTCCTCGGTGTAAACCCCACCTCGGTTCCAGCTTTGCCCATTCATTTGTCGTGCACATATGGCTCAACCTCATCATCACTTTAAGCTTCTGATGCACTTGAAGCACTCATACTCGGCGACTCACCTTCAGAGGCTGCTACTGCTCCCAATGCTGCAGAAATACACAATTTGTAAAGATAACATCAGCTTATTAAGAACCAATTCCCCCACAATCAGTATTTGGCTTCTAACCACACAAAACAGGCAAACAGCAATAATTTGTTATCCACAGCTTTCAGGCAACCACCACACTTTATCATTAAAAGAATTTCAACTGAGGACTTGAGAAAGAAACACCTCTCGCTGTTTGGCACAAATACAATAATTATCTATGTTTGCATATTATTAAATCCCAAATACATACTATGGATGCTAATATATGCATGTAGAGGCACATGTAGGTTATTGCTTCAAAAAGAAGACAAAATATCTGTCGTGCTGGGTACCTGACTGGCTAATAGCTACACCTGATCATTAACACCTCTTACATTCCAATCATCCATTTTCTATTTTGCTAGTGACAAAGATAGATCATGGCAATTGGCGAAAGAATATAAAGTGTTACAGATAGTCGCCATGCTGATATCTGGAGTAGAAACAAATGTAGATATTAGATAATGGCATTTTGTAACACACACACAAAAAGAAGAAGCAAAATGTATATCTCTTGCTGGCAGCTGGCACCCTTACCAGCTTTCTCTGAAGGCACAGGAACATGAGGAACATGAACCAAGCCAAGGGTGAGGTGCATCTCTGCCATCACCTAGAGTGAGTCTCCCCTCCACCCCACTGCAGTTGCATTGCAGCTATTGCTTCTAGCAGTCTAGTGCTGCTTGCTCTACCCCCGATAACTGGACAAAAAAATTAACACAATACAATTCAGATCAAATGAACACCACTCAATGGACCCACAGATACTTTTCCTTCAAAATAAAGTATTCAGTATTCACATACTGTTGCTTGCATATATCACTTTCATATATTACAATGGTTCACAAGCAGATGGCCGATGACTCAATGAGATAAACTAAAGCAAGAGCTCATTAGATAAATTTCTCAATTTTATTTTCCTTGTTCTACAGAACCAATGCTTTCACGACCTCAACCACAGGTGCAATGATGGCAGAGGCAAGAGCTCATTAGATAAATTTCTCAATTTTATTTTCCTTATTCTACAGAACCAATGCTTTCACGACCTCAACCACAGGTGCAATGATGGCAGAGGCAGACAACAGTGACAGCAATGTAACTCATGGGTAGCACATATTCAACTTCATCTGAAAAAAATGAATCATATATACGAGTTCTGAATTATTTTGGACTTGGTGCAATGCTGCTGTTCAAGGGGACAGCAATGGATTCTATAACTGATAGACAATATGACCAGCAATCGATAGACATATATAATGTTCTCAAACATTATGGCCGATAGATGTATCTCCTCAAATTTTCAGGTATGCATTCTTGTTGAGAAACTCTTAGTCCTATTGGTGTCCGCATGCACTTTATACTGGATTTGAACATAATAATGCTTATTAAGGATTCCTGTATAAACCATACTCATCCATGAAACATTGATAATATTATGGAGCCTAAACATTTTATGATGGATGATTAAAAAAAACAGGAAAAAAGAAAATGTATCTCTCCTACTTGGATCCGTAGCGGCCCTGCACTGTTCGATGGCACATGAATAGGAGGAACATGAAACAGAACAAGGTGAACTGCATACATGCCTGTGGGGCCAGGATGCAACCTTGCTGCAGTTGCAAGCTAGCTACAAATAATCCCAAATTAACAGCGGTGTTTGAAAAAGCTAGGTGCTAGATAGGCAGTCAGGGTTCGCCTATTGCACCTACATGTGTCTAGGCAGCGCCTAGGCAATGCTAAGCTTTTGTACTTTCTATGGACAACTAGAGTTGTCAATGCCAAGTGAAGGAATATCAAAACCAAAATAAAAATTGATATTATCATGTAGCTATGAGTAGTATACTATTTATTTTCTCCATCTCTAATTTGCTGCATTGTCATGCATATCACGCCCAAAATATCTCTACGCATAAAACAAGCCTAGATAAAATACCTAGGGCAGGAGGTACAAATCCGCCTAGCGCCTAGGAGGCACATAAGTAGAGCCAGCCGCTACCTTTTTAAACAGAGATTAACATAAATCAATTCAGATCAAGTGAGCACACTTCAAAGGATTCAGAGATTTTTTATAACTCATAAGGAACTGGCTTCGCATACTGCTGATTGCACATATCACTTTCATAAAATGCTGACTAAAAGAATATTAATGAACAAAAAATAACAGAAAACAACTCAGATCAAATGAGCACAATCAAAAGATTCACATATATATTTTTCTTAACAATATAGTTTTGACATACCATTGCTACTTCATATCATGATAATTAATGATCAGATGCCCATTGAGATAATCTGGAGGAACAATGGCTCACCAGATAAGTCTTCAATTTCATTTTCCTTATTCTACAGAACCATTTCTTGTGCAACTATCAGTCACTTATTTTTATATAGAAGAACGAAAAGAGTTCTGATCCATAAAAATAGAAGATAAAAAAGAATGGGGATCCAAGGGTTTTCTTATGCAAAAGCAGATTACTGTCTATTTTTAGTGATAAAAAATTATGAAATACTAGTTATGCCACTCCCACTAGACCCGCATAGGTTATAATTGTATGTAACCTTTATGGATTCGTCTATTTCTTAGAGCACGACAGATAAATCACATCTTCTAAAAAAAGGTGCAATAGTGGAAGCATTTATGGTGATGGTGTTGTAAATGGGTAGCATGTGCTCAACATCTGAAAAATTACATTGAGTTCTGCATAGTTCTGCCCAGTGCTGCTGTTGAAGGGTCCAACGGTTCTGCAGCCAATTGACTTAGTGTGAACAAAGGTTCAGAAGTTCATATATATGTATAATGTTTTTAAACATTGTCCTACAGATGTTTATCCTGAAACTTTCAGATATGTAAACTTGTTGCTGTCCTATAGTCCTATCAGTGTCTGCATTCAGTTACCCTTTTAAACCTTTCTATGTGCTTTCTACTGGATTCAGAAAATAGATAAGGCCTACTTTCACCATAGCAATGTTGAATGATTCCTGTGTGAATCATACTCATCCATGAAACAATCATGCATATACTGAGAATGGAGCCCAAGATCAATAGGATCCTTGAGAGCATTTTGAGAATTAAAGGTTACTGAATGTGGTATTTCAACCGATCCAGAATTATGCAGGATTCAAATGATTGTTTTCTAAAAAAACACATACGGTTCGAACCATATTCATCATAACCATTCTTTGCATCCAAAAAGGTTCATGAGTGCACATTGACTAGGCCAATTCAGAGTTCTTTTCTAGGCAAAGGCTACATTAGTTCAGAGTTTTCTTGCTTATACAATTAAAAACAAGCCTAGAAGAACTTAACAATCCTCAAGATAACTAAGAGATGCCTCCTGATCAAAACACAACACCTTTAACTAAGGCATGGATACTGTAACCTCCTAATGCTAGAGTTGTCCCACAAATATGTTTTCACATTACTCACTACTACCATGATTAGAATCAATTGCCCTCAATGAGCATTTATTAATGGCTCCATTAGCCCTTCTTCCTAGTAGGATACCTTCCAAGCCCAGCCTAGATTGACATCAATTTTCAAGACAAGAAAAACACATGTATCTAGCCAATTTCCTGAAGGATTCATTAGAAAATTTATTACATATTTACATAGGAGCTTTATAATTTTAGATGTAACTTGACATTCCAATTTCATATAATAAAATATTGATTGCATTTGCGAGAAAATTATAACCCTCAATGAACATTTTTTACTCACCGAACACAAATACCCAAGTTGTTGTTTATAGCAGAGCAAATAGCATTGACTTATTAATTACTATCCACATGTCCACAAGTTAACAGCCACATTTGCGCAAAATTATTGCGAGAAGATGGACTTATAACTCGTGAGAAACACAATTGTTTGTTAGACACGTATATTGTACCATGAATATCTTTTACTTTATGAAGTAAATTAGAGGTATGCAGTGTGCAGCACTATACCTATCAAGAGTCAAGACTCCATTGGTTCTCCATAACAAGTACAATAAATGAATTAGCTCATAGGAATGCCTAGACAGTGTACTAAAAAATTGTTAATTTCCCCAATAAAGCATAGAGGTAGACATAAAATAATTTGACAATTATTCTAGTTTTATAAACACACTGACACACTGATATTGAGCAAAAATATTATCATGATATTGTGCATATTTTATTGTTAACAGAAATATTACAAAGTTCCAAAAGTTGGCAAAATCATAAATCAAGCAATGTTGTACCTGGAGTATAGAAGATCATACATGGAATAACACAACCAGTTCTTCAGTATCTATGCGCTGTGCTCTAGAACTTATCAATTATCGTAATGATTAAGAACTCGTACACATGGCAAAGTTCTTCACAAGTGAGAAACATATAATACAAAACAGCTGACCAAGCAACAGTAACTTATAGCCTCAGTTCTGTCAGTTAACAAATTGCACAAAACATTAAGAGATGCTTGACTTAGACAGTTAGACTTGATGAGGAACACTTGTCTTTGTTTAATTCACACGATATCATCCATATAGTGCATGTGACAAGGACAGTTAACTAATCAAGACTAAGAAAAAAAGAAGCATTGAATACAAGCACAAGGTAGACATAGATGTAACAATGTCACTGTGTTTTTCACCAAAATTTCTAACACCAAATCAAATACCCAGAAGAATTATAATAGTGTGTCAAGGATGGGTTGTAACCCAAATAAAAGCTATCAGGTCGCCATAACAGAGCAGTACTTGTACATCTCTTACTTTCATAAATTCCCTGGACAAATATATCGCCATGCTATTACCCACATTTTCATGCCAGTAACAAAAATGCACATGTCCCAAACAATGGAAAATCATAAACCAAGCAAAAACTGGACCTAGAGTGTACCAGCTGGTGTAGGGAAGAACGTTTAGGAAGTAATTGCCCACACACTATTTTCACCTGGCCTGACTTGAGCACAATACTGAATAATCTACCATCTGCATGCCTCCACAAATAAAAATGCTCCAATGCCATCGGCACAGCCAACAAACATTGGACAGGTGGACAGAGGACCAACAGGGAGCAGCTTCTCAAGCTCAATGACTCGATTTGTGTCCATCGTCCAATGTCTCCATTGGGATTCGCCTCCATTGACAAGGCAGAGAGTATGGCGGCGGCAACATCCACTATCGCAGCTCTCAGCCCACCATCCTATATATCGTCATGAGCATAGTCGCATGTCAATAACTAAGAGTGCTATTGCTCAAAGCACTAGACTGCGTTCCCCACACCACAAGGTCACCAATTCGACCCAGTGTGTCATAGGGACGGACAAAGCTCAGCTGACTCTAGGAACTGCCGTTGCATCCTGTGCTATCTGCGCCAACCGCGACGACGATGAAGGGTCCACCGTGGTAGTTGATGTGATCGCAGGCTCCGCTGGCCGTGGCAGCACAGAGCACAGCCGCGTTCCAGCTCCACGGGTACCAACGACTGGCACCGGGGACAGTTGGTGCCACCCGTATTGGTTCCAGACGTTGAGGTGATGCTCCGAGATCGGTGCGGAGCGGGCAGGGTCAAGGAAAATTGCAGGAGGCCGAGCATTGGGGGCAAGCGGTGGAACTCACGGAATTGGCGGAGGAAGCGGCGACCGGAGATGGTGCGGCGCCAGCGCTGGCAGACGAGGGCGGGCGGAGGCGCGGAGGAGGCTCGCGGGCTCGGATCGCGGGAAGCGGAGGAGGATCTCGTGCTCCTCCACGAGATCCTCCAACAGCGCCATGTTCCTTGCTTCCCCGGAGCCCCGCGCCGCCGGAGCGAGGGTTTTGGTTCAGCGACGTGCTTTTCTGGGACTGTTGGGCTGGGCTAGTTGGGCTTAACCAGGTTGAGGCCTTGAGTGGAATTCCGGCCGTGCAGCTCTGCATGTGGACCCCCACAGGTCAGCGAGACAAAAACAACTTATAGATTGCATTTTGTTACACATAGACATGAGTCAAACGGAATTAAGCATATTATCATGATGAAACACACTTAGTCAACCAGATTCCGTGCCATCGTGAATGCCGAAATTCAGTATTCCATTCACATTGTGTTTCTGCTATAATAGTGAGAGCATTTCCTTAAATTGTGCAAAACTCTGCATTCACTATCTTGCATACTTTGGAGTTTGGATATCAACAGGCCATCCATTCATAATACGTTGATTTCTCCACATCTGTTGACATAAACTTTAACCAGAAAAACGTGCAGATACCCAAATTAAAAAAAAAAATGACCCAACATTTGAGTAAGAGAAGGAACCTTGGCCTGATCATTGTCAATCAGAAAATTACATATTGGATTCGATAGGATGGATTAGGCTACAGAAAATAGTCTACAATGGTCTTTATAACATACAAACCTTAGCGGCAAAACCAAGCATTGAACATGTATGCTTTGAGAAAATGAAATAGAGGACTGTCTAACAAACAAATGTGCACAAGTATAACAGATGAAATGCCTTAGATTCACCACCAGGAAAAGAACACCAATGACTTGACAACAAAATAACCAAGTAGAAAATCCAATTCAACTTTCTGAATGGAGCGTGCCACTAATTAACAAGCTTAGTGCTCAGCATAATATGGCAACTAAACACTAAACAACACCAATAACTTGACAACAAAATAGCCAAGTAGAAAATCCAATTCAACTTTCTGAATGTAGTGTGCCTGCTCAGCATAATATGGCAACTGCACATTAAACAACACCAAAGGCTCCTAGTCCCCAGTCCCCACAGGATTTTTGGATCAGGATTTTAGGCTCCTTATCAGCAACAAGTGCATGCTCAAATGGAGAATTCATTTCATTCCACACTGACAAAGCATTGCCTGCATCAACCTTATAAGCATGGGTCTTTGTAGATTAACACCCTGACATATCTTTATGACATTGGTGTGTCTCCTTAGGAAATGGCGGTTACACTTAGATTGGTTATCCCGGCTAGAGGGTACACTAGATATCCATAGCATTATAGTGGCACTACAGCAACTACTTATAGGAGACAAGCTACCTTGGCACAAATGGAAAATGGGCAGCAGATAACCAACACAACAGTAATTTAAAATTGTCTTCGATTTCCATTCACTACCCACTGAAACCAAACGACAAGGTGTTATCCCCCAACAGTAACACACTCCACTGTAGGATTTGAAGGCCTTGCTCCAGAAGCTTGTGCTTGAGTTTTTTAATTCATGCCCCCAGAACCATCAACCGCTAGCTCCTCATCAGTAATGGTCAATCCTGGTGCTGCACGACGCAAACATTAAAAATAAATATATGCTGATTGTGGAATTGATATGCCATCAGTGTACATTTTCTTAGAAACATTTCCAACAAGCTGCTAACCAAGCACCCCTAGCTACCCACTGTACCCAGAGGTGGAATTGTTAACAGCCAGTACTTGCACAAATCAATAAGGGAAGGTCGACTGACTCGACTCAAAGCCACTGAAGAAGATCTCTCTTTGTTTAACAGAGTTATCATCAATTCATTCATGTCATTTATATGTTTAATTTTAAATTTTTAATTCAATTTTTCTGAATTCAGCAAAGAAAATGTTCAACATTGCTCATAGGCACAAGGCAGGCATCTGGAAGGAAGAAAGCAAGATGACTTCAATTTGCTAGGTGTTTTCAGCCTACAATTTTCAAGACCATATCAAATGCCTATTATTATAATAAGATGTATAACTGATGAATAAACTTGTGTAGATAGTGTCAAGGATGATCTGTAATTAAAATAAAAAGGTGCAGGTAGGAGTAACAGAGTTTGGCAAGTAAACTCACTGACCACACACAATATCATGGGTACTGTCCATATTGACAAGTTCCAAGCAAAGTTATATGTACCTGGAGTGTAGAAGCTCATGTAGGGAACAACTTTGATCACACAAGTTTCATCGTTCTCGAGTTCCTTTTTCACCTGGCCCGACATGAGATTAATGCTCAACAACCCATCATCCGTGTTGAAGAAAAAGACTCCGGGGAGAATCCAACAGGAGTAGGATAGATGGACGAAGCCTTGACTGGGAGATGCTTCTCGAGCTCAATGACCCTGATTTGTGTCCATGCTATGTCTATGTCTTCATCAGCACTCGTCTCCATGTCCATGGACCAGAGGGAGAGTCTGGTCCCCTGTCCTAATGCGACTCCCAGGGCACCATCCTCCATTGTCATGATCACAGGATCGCACGCAGCAGAATCAGGAGGCACGCTGAACACAAATGTATCTCCCGTGGGCAGATCACACCCAAGAATTCTCCTGCCGAACTCAATCAAGAAGTACAGTGTGTTACCCACAAGGGCAGTGGGCGCCACGTTGACATAGCACCAGGGCAGGGGCAGTAGCCACGGGTCGCTCCAGGGGCTGGGGAATGGCCTTGGCTCGCTCCAGGCTTCGCTCCAGGCGCAAGCCTCGGATGAATAGACCCTCATCGTGGACTCCCCCGCGACGGTGGCCACGAGGACGACGGCGAAGGGCCCGCGTTGGCAGTCGAGGTGGTCGCAGTCGCCGGAGCCATTGGCCGCGGAGAGGCAGAGCACGGCGCGTTCCAGCCGGTCGCGTGCAGGGACACCTCTGGTAGTTGCCGCCGCTCGTCCGTCACGGGGTTCCACACCACGAGCCTGGAACGAATCTCCGACCCGATGCTGCGGAGGAGGACGCGGCCGTGGCGAGCGTCGAGCACCAGCCACCCGCGGTGCTCGGCGGGGGCCGGCGGGCGGAAGGAGGAGGCGGAGACGAAGCGGGCCACGTAGCGGCTGGGTCGCAGCTCGGTGGTGTTGGCGACGAAGCCGAGCATCGGCGGCGTGCGGTGGAACTCGCGGAACCGGCGGCGGAAGCGGGGAGTGGAGACGAGGCGGCACCACGGCTTGCAGACGAGCGCGGCGCGGACGAGGCTCGCGGGATCGGCCGGCGGGAGGCGGAGAAGGAACTCCTCGATGAGATCCTCCGGCACCGCCATGCTGCCCTGCCAGGAGGTCCGCCATTCCCGCGCCGCCGGCAAAGCGGCGGCGAGGGTTTGGTGATTTGGTCGGGGAGGAATGGAACGAGAGGGCTTCCCTGCCAGGGTGGGGTCTAGTCGTCAGAGAGACAGGGGACTGGGTAGCCGGCCCCACAAGCCAGATGAGCAAAATCCGTCTGTCCTGAAACAGCTATCCACATGACGAAGTAATTTGAGCACATCTGCAGCCTTATAATAATAATAATGCCGTAACTCGTGGAATTAGAATTATGCAATGTTCATGAACTTGTTTCAAATTCAGATCTCTCATGTTTGAATTTACGGATTGCAGCAACTGGTACTGGTTCCTGTTCCTGGCCTATGCCCTCAACCGGAAGATTTTCAGTCCTGGCCTACGGCCACAGCCTGAATGAAGATTTCATACGCCTCCTAGGAAGGCAGGATTGCAGGAAGAACTGAAGAATTTCGAGATTTCGCTCCATTCAACATTGATATGCCAACACATGGGTGTTGAGCATGGCATACTCACCCTGAGACATGGGACTTGCTGATAATTGTTGGATGAGTAATTTGTTTTCTTGAGTAAAAAGGCAACTTGGTTTTAACTAAGTGTAGTACAACTTGGTTTTGACTACTGAAGTAGGAGCAAAATTGGTTTTGTAATATGTATTAGCTAGAACATAGGTGTTGCTAGCTGTGTTTGAGTTGTTCCAAGTACCGTAGCATGTCGGTCACTTTGTAGCAAACCGACCTAAATAGCCTATAAAAGGACTTGTGTAGGTCCTTTGCTATGTAACCTTTGTGAGTTTAAATAAGAGACATATTATCTCCATTGGTTCCTCCCCTCTCATCATATTTCCCTTCCATACTAGTTAGTTTGGGCCAACAATTGGTACCGGAGCCATGGCGAAATATGAGGAAGGGAGCTCATCTTCGAAGGTGACGTTCCAATACCCGTTGCTCACAGAAGCAACTACACCGCATGGGCTATCAAGATGAAGGCCTACCTCAAGGCACAAGGCGTTTGGGAGGCAATTGACTCGGAGAAGGAAGTTGATGAACACAAAGATCGATGGCTCTTGCAGCCATCTATCAAGACATCCCGGAGGAGACGCTCTTGCCGATCGCATAGAAGGAGACCGCCAAGGAAGCATGGAAGATGCTCAAAACCATGCATATGGGTGTTGAGCGTGTCATGGAGGCAAAGGTGCAGACCTTGAAGACTGAACTTGATGCCCTGCGCATGAAAGATGGGGAATCGATTGATGCTTTTGCTATGAAGCTGACATCAATCGTCAGCAAGATTCGTGCTTTGGGAGAGGAGATGGAAGAGCCCTATGTCGTCAAGAAGCTTCTTCGAGTTGTGCCCAAAAAGTTTTTGCAGGTTGTCTCCACTATTGAGCAGTTTGGTGATTTCAAGATCATGACCGTGGAAGAGGTCATCGGACGCCTCAAGGCATATGAAGAACGAATCAGCATCTATGCTGATGGTGAGGGGGAGCATCTCTTGTTGACTCGAGATGAATGGAGAGCCAAGGAAGCAAAGGCCAATGGACGCAGTAGGAAGTTCGACAAGAACAAGGTGAAATGCTTTAAATGCAAGAACTTTGGTCATTACTCCTATGATTGTCCCTTGGAGAAGAAAGAAGGGAAGGCATGTATTACAGAGAAGCAAGAAGATGATGCTTTACTGATGGTCGAGGCTTGCTTGCTTTGACATCAGTTTGAGTATGTAGACTCAACTTCGGGACGTTGAGAAGGTGTTTCACTGTCCTAAGTTGAGTTTGTTTCATTTGGGGTGTTGATTAGTCGTGTTCTCCATCCCAAGGGACTCCAGGATGTCGATTAGTTGAGTTCTCCATCCTGAGAGGGAATATGTCTAGGATGTCGATAAGCTGAGTTCTCCATCCTAAGACTAGAAGTTCAAGACGTCGATTAGTTGTGTTCTCCGTCTTGAGAAATTCAGGGTGTCGATGTGTTCTCCATCCTGAAAAAGGGAGCTCTTGGTGTCGATAAGGTTTGTTCTCCATCAAGAGAGAGGAAGTCCAGGATGTTGATTAGGTGAGTTCTCCATCCTGAGACAAGTTTCAGATGGCTCCTAAGTTTCAGTGTTGATCCAAGGTTGCAGGTGCAGTAGAAGACCAGGCCGTGTGAGATGAAGATACAGATATGCCAAGAAAACAAATTAAGGGGGAGATTGTTGGATGAGTAATTTGTTTTCTTGAGTAAAAAGGCAACTTGGTTTTAACTAAGTGTAGTACAACTTGGTTTTGACTACTGAAGTAGGAGCAAAATTGGTTTTGTAATATGTATTAGCTAGAACATAGGTGTTGCTAGCTGTGTTTGAGTTGTTCCAGTACTGTAGCACGTCGGTCACTGTAGCAAACCGACCTAAATAGCCTATAAAAGGACTTGTGTAGGTCCTTTGCTATGTAACATTTGTGAGTTTAAATAAGAGACATATTATCTCCATTGGTTCCTCCCCTCTCATCATATTTCCCTTCCATACTAGTTAGTTTGGGCCAACAATAATAAGCATTCAAAATTTCGTTAAATGATACTTTTGTCAAAATTGGAACAGAAATGTTGTGTCTATGACAACAAACTATCTGCTTACACTTTGCTTGTAAACTGTCAGATGATTGCAGCAACAGTTTGATATCTGAAACTATCACCCAAAGAATTACACTAGCACTGCTGCTGATGAGTACAGCCAATAGCTCTGATTCTATAGCTGGCACAATACAGAAAAGAACAATTTCAAAAACCACAAAAACTAACAACCGTTTATAGAGTATTATATAGATTCGTCAAGTTTTCCAGATATCATCAGTGACTGACTGACGACTGCGACCAAATATCTCCATTCACAAGCCCCTAGATCTTGCATAGGTTCATTCCAGCAGACGAACCAAATCGGAAGGTATTATTGTGGTCAGGAAATCTATACCGAACGCAGAACTCCCTCTCAATCCAGCACTTCATCGCATCTGCTTGGAACGAAGAATATGATCTTGTTCGTTTTGGCTAAAGAAAAGACATGCGCTCAATCAAGAGATAGAATGCTGAAAGCGATTGAATCGATAAACCAAATTCCAGACACAAGTACGTCCGTGGTGCGCATCAGAGATTCAAACAGGGTTCAACACACTTACTTCAGCTAATCCATCTATACATGCATAACTGCGCATCAGCATCCATCTCTGATAAGCTAGAATGAGTTCACCTGTGGCGTAGTCGTGGAAATTAGCGAGCTGTGTGGCGGCGTCCACCACCCACGGCCAGACGGGACACAATCGTGCTAACCTTCCAGGTGCAGCCGACCAGGAGCGTCGAGGTGAGGAACCACACGGCCACCCTGGCCCTGGCGCGGGCGCCGGACCCGAGCGGCGCGAGCTCGAAGCGGCGGCGGGCGTAGTAGAGCAGCAGCGCGTTTTTTTTTTCGCGAGCAGGCGTGTATGCGTGTGTTTCATGCAGCAGCGCGTTGAGCTGCTGAGTGAGCCCGACGAAGGCGGGCCCGCCACGGCCGTCGGCGGGCGCGGTCGGCGGCGGGCCTCTCCATCGGCGGCGGGCCTCTCCATCGGGGGCGGTGCGCCGGTGCTGGTGGGGAGCAAATGGGGGAGTGGGGTTTTCTCTGAAAAGTGTCCCGCTTCCGGGTAGTCAAGTCTGAGAGCTTGTGCCGCCGTCTGTTACATTTATACAGTACTGTATAATCTAAAAACGTGCACTAATATAATTTACTGCCGCACGCACCATTGATTTATATCTCCAACTATATTTTTCATAACTAATTTCAAAAAAAATTATCATAGTTAATTTAATATCATACATGTTATCTTTTTTAGTATTTTGGTCAAATTGGAAATCCTCGACCTCTCGAAAAGTTTTGTTTATTAGATGGATGAGTATTGAGTATTTCTACATAGAGCCCTTTTACAATGGTTGATAAAACCATCTAGATGCTTTCGATGTCTAGCTTCCACAAATTAATATTTTTTATTAATTAATTTATTTAAGGGTATTATGATTTTTTTCCCATATCAACTCAACACCACCCACGGGTCCACCTCCCGGCCCGCGCCCACACAGGACTCCCTCATCTTCGTCGCCCGCGCGTGACTCCCTCATCTCCGCGCTCGCTCCGCGCCGCAGATGGATCGACCCAGCCTGGGCATTCGGTTTTAACCGACTGTTCGGTTCAGTTTGCTCCATTCCCAAAAACTTCGGTTTCCAGAAAGTAAGCACCGATCGGTTTGTCAAAAAATCAAACCGAAAACGGAACCGAACCCAGAAAGTAAGCACCAATCGGTTTGTCAAAAAATCAAACCAAAAACGGAACCAAACCGAACCGAACCGAAAACTGCTCCCTGAGGGAATGCCGTAAGGTGTGGAATTAGAATTATGTAATGATTTTAGTTCATAAACTTGTTCCAAATTCATATCTTGAATTTAGGAAGAGCAGCAACTGGGTTCCTGTTCGTGGCCTACGCCCTCAGCCTCAAGATTTCATAGTTCCTGGCCGTGGCCTTAGCCTGAAGATTGATCAGTCGCCTTCCAGGAAGGCAGGAACTGAAGATTTTCGAGATTTCGCTCCATTCCACATTGAAATAAACACATGGGAGCATGGCTCAGGCACACTCGCTCTGAGACATGGGACTTGCTGACAATAAGCATTCAAAATTTCGTTAAAAATGGTACTTCTGTCAAAATTAGAACAGAATGTTGCGTCTACGACAACAAACTGTCTGCTTACACTTCGCTTGGCTAATATCACTTATGGAGAGGCCAAAATCAGACGACGCAGTAATAACAGTCAGATATCTGAAAATATCACCCAAAGAATTGGACTGACATTGCTGCTGATGAGTGCAGCCAATAATTCTGATTCTATAACTGGCGAACTAAAGAAATGGACAATTTCAAAATCCACAAAAACTAACAAGTGTTTATAGAGTACAAAAGTTTGTCAAGTTTTCCAGATATCATCAGTGCTAGCATACTTCGCCCCTGTTCATTTTGCTGAAAAAGTACCGTTCGTTGTGACTTGTGAGAGAAAAACACTATACTTTGCCCAACCGTGTCTGATTTGTTAATTGGAAAAATACTAATAAAAATAAACAAAGAGAACACTACTTTGCTCTGATTTGTTAGTTGGAAAATTACAGACAACATACACAAGTCCCTTCCTGCTAAAACCACAAAAACTAACAACCGTTTATAGAGTATTATATAGATTCGTCAAGTTTTCCAGATATCATCAGTGACTGACTGACGACTGCGACCAAATATCTCCATTCACAAGCCCCTAGATCTTGCATAGGTTCATTCCAGCAGACGAACCAAATCGGAAGGTATTATTGTGGTCAGGAAATCTATACCGAACGCAGAACTCCCTCTCAATCCAGCACTTCATCGCATCTGCTTGGAACGAAGAATATGATCTTGTTCGTTTTGGCTAAAGAAAAGACATGCGCTCAATCAAGAGATAGAATGCTGAAAGCGATTGAATCGATAAACCAAATTCCAGACACAAGTACGTCCGTGGTGCGCATCAGAGATTCAAACAGGGTTCAACACACTTACTTCAGCTAATCCATCTATACATGCATAACTGCGCATCAGCATCCATCTCTGATAAGCTAGAATGAGTTCACCTGTGGCGTAGTCGTGGAAATTAGCGAGCTGTGTGGCGGCGTCCACCACCCACGGCCAGACGGGACACAATCGTGCTAACCTTCCAGGTGCAGCCGACCAGGAGCGTCGAGGTGAGGAACCACACGGCCACCCTGGCCCTGGCGCGGGCGCCGGACCCGAGCGGCGCGAGCTCGAAGCGGCGGCGGGCGTAGTAGAGCAGCAGCGCGTTTTTTTTTTCGCGAGCAGGCGTGTATGCGTGTGTTTCATGCAGCAGCGCGTTGAGCTGCTGAGTGAGCCCGACGAAGGCGGGCCCGCCACGGCCGTCGATGACGCGGTGGATGGAGTGCACGAGGTAGCCGGCGAGGAAGAGGAGGCACACCACGTCGGGCCAGGCCGCCAGGGTCGGCGGCGGGCGCGGTCGGCGGCGGGCCTCTCCATCGGCGGCGGGCCTCTCCATCGGGGGCGGTGCGCCGGTGCTGGTGGGGAGCAAATGGGGGAGTGGGGTTTTCTCTGAAAAGTGTCCCGCTTCCGGGTAGTCAAGTCTGAGAGCTTGTGCCGCCGTCTGTTACA
Source organism: Themeda triandra (assembly GCA_018135685.1). NCBI lineage: Eukaryota > Viridiplantae > Streptophyta > Magnoliopsida > Poales > Poaceae > Themeda > Themeda triandra. The sequence continues at coordinate 35,937 of JAENPR010000973.1, read as the reverse complement.
TTTATACAAGATCGTATAATCTAAAAACGTGCACTAATATAATTTACTGCCGCACGCACCATTGATTTATATCTCCAACTATATTTTTCATAACTAATTTCAAAAAAATTATCATAGTTAATTTAATATCATACATGTTATCTTTTTTAGTATTTTGGTCAAATTGGAAATCCTCGACCTCTCGAAAAGTTTTGTTTATTAGATGGATGAGTATTGAGTATTTCTACATAGAGCCCTTTTACAATGGTTGATAAAACCATCTAGATGCTTTCAGATGTCTAGCTTCCACAAATTAATATTTTTTATTAATTAATTTATTTAAGGGTATTATGATTTTTTTCCCATATCAACTCAACACCACCCACGGGTCCACCTCCCGGCCCGCGCCCACACAGGACTCCCTCATCTTCGTCGCTCCGCGCCGTGACTCCCTCATCTCCGTCGCTCCGCGCCGCAGATGGATCGAATTCAGCCTGGGCATTCGGTTTTAACCGACTGTTCGGTTCAGTTTGCTCCATTCCCAAAAACTTCGGTTTCCAGAAAGTAAGCACCGATCGGTTTGTCAAAAAATCAAACCGAAAAACGGAACCGAACCCAGAAAGTAAGCACCAATCGGTTTGTCAAAAAATCAAACCAAAAACGGAACCAAACCGAACCGAACCGAAAACTGCTCCCTGAGGGAATGCCGTAAGGTGTGGAATTAGAATTATGTAATGATTTTAGTTCATAAACTTGTTCCAAATTCATATCTTGAATTTAGGAAGAGCAGCAACTGGGTTCCTGTTCGTGGCCTACGCCCTCAGCCTCAAGATTTCATAGTTCCTGGCCGTGGCCTTAGCCTGAAGATTGATCAGTCGCCTTCCAGGAAGGCAGGAACTGAAGATTTTCGAGATTTCGCTCCATTCCACATTGAAATAAACACATGGGAGCATGGCTCAGGCACACTCGCTCTGAGACATGGGACTTGCTGACAATAAGCATTCAAAATTTCGTTAAAAATGGTACTTCTGTCAAAATTAGAACAGAATGTTGCGTCTACGACAACAAACTGTCTGCTTACACTTCGCTTGGCTAATATCACTTATGGAGAGGCCAAAATCAGACGACGCAGTAATAACAGTCAGATATCTGAAAATATCACCCAAAGAATTGACTGACATTGCTGCTGATGAGTGCAGCCAATAATTCTGATTCTATAACTGGCGAACTAAAGAAATGGACAATTTCAAAATCCACAAAAACTAACAAGTGTTTATAGAGTACAAAAGTTTGTCAAGTTTTCCAGATATCATCAGTGCTAGCATACTTCGCCCCTGTTCATTTTGCTGAAAAAGTACCGATCGTTGTGACTTGTGAGAGAAAAACACTATACTTTGCCCAACCGTGTCTGATTTGTTAATTGGAAAAATACTAATAAAAATAAACAAAGAGAACACTACTTTGCTCTGATTTGTTAGTTGGAAAATTACAGACAACATACACAAGTCCCTTCCTGCTAAAACATGTTATTGCTAGTGGTACATGTACAACACGCATTCGACTTTAGACGCCTTTTTCGTAACAACCAATGGTTAGCAAAGCACGTGCCTGGAAGAGAGAATAGCTTGCATCCCAGGCTGAATTAACTGTCGTCGAATCAGATGCCAGACGACCGAGAAATTCTCTACCTACTAATGAATAATGGCTTGGTACAAGATGTCAAATTCAAACTAGGGACGAAGAACTGGTGCCTTAGCACTGTGCAATCCTACAAGGATCTTGTTCTGCAAATAACAATTTCTAAATGTTTCTTGGACTATTGAGGAGGCTTGGCAGCTCCATCGAGTAAATGGAACATAAAAATTCTGTTGAAATAAAAATGTGCCAAGGATGCTTCCCTTTCTACTACTTCGTGTCCATGATCTGATTACAGGAGCTGAGTGATAATAATCAGATAAAACTAAAAGGCGGTGTCTATAGGAAAAAGGGAAAACTGGGTGCATCTTTGCAGAGTTCTTGGACAGAATCACTGTAATCGTGACCATTTGCCAACAGAACCCTCCTGATCCTCACCCAGGTGCATACCAACTCAAGATGCACAAATATCTCCAATCAGATGCCCCTAAATCTTGCAGAGATTAATTCCAGACGAACCAAATCGAAAGCTAATATATATTGTGGTGAGGCGATCTATACCAAAGGAAGAGTTCACTTTCTATGCGGCCAGCACCTGATATTCGTCTGGAATGAAGAATCTGGTCTCTTTTGCTAAAGAGATGCCCATGCCCTCATATCGAGATATGAGATGAAGGGTACAAGTACAACTAAAACCGCTGAAAGCGACTGAATTAATAAAAAGAGACGACCTCAAATCACTCTCATGTATTGATTGATCCAGTTCAACTTCAACCCAAATTGCAGACCTTATTTATTTATGTTGCACAAGGCCTAGACTCCCAGTAGTGCGCATCAGAGATTCATACAGGGTTCTGGGTTCAGACTTACTCCATCTATACTTACTGTAGGACATGATGAAGGCAGAACTGCGCTGCGCAGAATCCTGATGAGAACGACCTCACTTGCGGCCATAGACGAACATGAGGTGGAACCCACCGAGCACGGTGGCAGCGGCCATCGCCCACGCGAATATCGCCAAGCCGAGGGGCAGCATCGTGCCGAGCTTCCAGGTGAAGCCGGCCGTGAGCGTCGTGGTGAGGAGCCACACGGCCAGCCTGGCGCGGCCGCGGGCCACCGACTCCGGCGGCGAGAGCTCGAAGCGGCGGGTGGCGTAGAAGAGGGCCAGCAGGTTGAGGTGGGACAGGCCGACGAAGGCCAGCGCGCCACGGTCGTCGCGGACGCGGCGGACGCTGAGCACGAGGTTGCCGGCGAGGAAGAGGAGGATCGCCATGGTGGTCCAGGAGACGCGGCGGGCGGCGTCGGGCGCCGGCTGGCTGTCGGAGGGGTCAGAACCTGCCATCGGGGTGGCGCCGGCGGTGGGGAACTGGGGACTGGGGAATAGAGAGGTTTCTTCGATCTGGGAGACCCTCGAAGCTGACTTCCTGTAGTCAGTCCGAAAGCGTGTGTTCCCCCTCCTCTCTATTTCTTATAAAACTGTACCTCTTCCGTTCCAAAATTATAAGTCACTTTATAAGGAGCTTAAGGTGTCAAAACATTGATTTTAACAAAAGATATAGAGAAAATTACAAGATTTATAACATCAACAAATAGATAGGCTATAAAAAATAATTCATAAGATTCCTTATTTGACATCGTAGAAACTTGTTCTTCTTAATTTAGCATCCAAAATTGAAATCTGGTGTCAAATAAGAAATTTTCTTAATATAATTAATGACGAATCAAATGATATTTAGTGTGTGGTATAATAAACGATTATCTTATTATATAAATTTAGTCAAACTTGAGATCTTTGACTTTCAATGATTTTTAAAAATAACTTATAATTTAGGATAGATGGATTAAGTCTTTTACTCTTCTACACCCTCTATGTAGAAGGTTGTATTGGTAGGTTGCTTCCTCATATGTTGTTTATTGGGAGTACAGTTTCGTTGGTATGCTGCTTCCGGGTAGGATGTTTCATTGGGCCAAGTCATGCCGTCAGGCCATGCCGAGGCCATGGTCTAGGCATGGCCCTTTGACTAGGCCAGGCCAGCAGATTTTTGGCGCCACAGCTATGACAGTATTTTTTTTTTAAAAAAAAAACCAGGATCGGAGGACGGGGAGACGCCCCAATCATTTTTCATTAAGAAGAATGTGACTCTTTCTTATCGCATAAAAACCCTCGATCCCTAGCTACGACAGCGAGAGGATTTTTATTACTTCAGCCTCAAACTTACACTAAGAAAATTATGGCTGCCAACACTAATAAGATACCAACCAAACGACAACAAAAATTACTATGGCAGCCTTCACTGTGGCAGTGTGGCATGTGGTGAATGCCTGACTGGGAATTCGAACCAAATATCATCTAATTCTCCCAACGCATATTACTAAAAGTCAAATTTCATCTTCTGACATCTGTTTTACTTTTGCAGTCCCAAAAGCCTGTTGAACATGGCCGCAAGCCCTCAATGCATGTTTCACCATGGTAAGATACGCCACGCCGTCTCTTTGTTCAAATGAGACCCAGAACACGGATGATGGACACATATAAATAAATCAATAAGACTGAGTTCAAGATGTCGTGTAACCATCCTAGGAAGCTGAGACTCACAAACTTTGCTGACGATCGAGGCAAACCAAACAAGAACCGACAATATTCAGTATTTCAGATAGCACAGACGACATATATATATATGCCCCCTCTGACTTGGAGAAAATTCAGATAGCACAAACTTGGAGAGTAATTTCATCCCTGGCGGAGTTGTGAACGACCAAATGTACATATAACAAAATGGAGTAATTTCCTCATGTTTGGCGTGCTAAATAAAAGTCAGTATCAACAACCAGCAAAGAGTTGTTGGTGACCAAGAACACCACAGGAAAAGGTGCAACACAAAATTACAAATGCAAGCTTTGAATCGTAATTACTAATGGAGTATATAGGAACTGCTTGAACTGGAATCGATTAAAGAATTAAAGCTCTCAGGTTGTACCTGCAGGGATCCTTAAAAAACTAAGGCATATTTTTAGGGAAACAACAGGGGCAAGCCCCTACTGAAATTTATTGAGAAACCGAACATGTATAGTCAGATTGTAAATTTACACTCATCAAATGAATAGGACATGCAAATTCTGGTGAGACCAACACAATGCAACTGGATGGGAATACTTCATCAGATAGGAGACCACAACATATGTGCATAACTGGACGAAACAACGAATAATCATTGCTAAGCAGAGACAGGGTGCATGCACCATCAAGCATTGTACAAGCTGTCTGCCAAGTGCCAAAACTGCACACCAGTCAGATCATCAGATTGGTTCTGCTAGTAAAACAAGAGCATGATCGCAATGTTGTGTATGACCCATGCATGGCTACCTGAATCAGCAGTTCAGCACCCACATGAGTGATGAGTAAACTCGGGCAAAAGCAGTTGCAAAGCAATTCAGTCATCAGAACACTGAAGTTCATCATCAGGTACTACTGATTTCAGGTGAAATTCACATGATTTCCAGGTGCATTAGCTAGCGGCTACGTCCAGCACAACAGATATCCAATCTTCCACACGGCCCACAAATCACAATGCATAAATGTATCAGTGGTTGTTTCATAGGCATAGGCCACAAACATACATAAAAAAAACGGCATCTAGCATCAGAGAATTAAGCCAGACATACTCCAAGCATCATCATACTCTCTACTTGCTCACAATGTGCAAACGTATTGGTATCGGTGGTTTTGACATAAAACACAAACATACAGCAAAAACAACATCTAGCATCACAGAATTAAGCCAGACAGAGCGTACAAAGCTCCAAGCATCATCATCAATTCATCATACTACTACTTGCGTGTAGAACAGGAGCATCGTACTACCGGTTGCAGTAACCAGAAACCAGATGAGATGAGATCGCTTCCCCTACCCATAGTAGGCTACTAGTGCTAGTGCTAGTAGAAGATGAGCAGGTAGAGGCCGGCCAAGACGGTGAAGGCCGCGATGCCCCAGCACCCACCGGTCTCTAAAGTCGGGGGCCCGACCAGACCCCAGGCGACGCCCAGCATGAGGGAGGAGGTGGCGACCCAGATGGCGAACCTGGCCCAGCGGCGCGCCGCGGAGCCCGGCGGGGAGAGGCGCCACCAGCGCACGCTCAGGGCGAGCGCGACGAGGTTGAGGTCGGGGAAGGCCACGTCGGCGAGGCGCGCCGTGGGCCAGGCGGAGCGCGAGCCGGGACGCGGCGCCAAACAAGCATCGGCAGGAATGGGTCCGGTTGAGGTTGAGGGTTCGCCGCCATGGCTGGCTCGCTCTGGGGTTTCGTTCGCGCGGCGCAACGAGTGGCGAGTTGTCGTCTCTACTTCCACTCCGCTTCCACACAATGGTCGGCGCTGGTCGGGGTCATTAGAGGCCGTAGTGGTTGGGTTTAGGGCTCTTGATGTGTAAAGGCCTGAAATTTCATGGGCTGTGAGGCCCAGCCCAGATATCATGTCCCACTGACTCACGAAATGAACAGTATCTGCTAAAAAAAACGAGAATTAACAGTACAGTACACTAGTCTAGACTGCAGTGCCTGTACAAAATGAATGTGACAAGTATTCAGGGAAACAACCAAACCATATGTGCTTAATAACTGGAACAAAAACAACGAATCATTACTGTGCACTAATAAATTCAAGTGAAGTATAGACAGAGTGCATCAAGTGAAGTTTAGACGGAGTGTATCAGTAACCTTTGTCCGTTGAGATACAGTCTACTTACCGGGACTACTTTCAGAAGGTGTCCACTGAGATGAAGTGGATCAAAAGTTAACCATGACTAGTTTCAGGTAAATTAAAAGCAACAAATTGCAGCTCAATCGAAACATTAAAGTTTACAGGTGGCAAACAGGCAACATTATTATATATAATGCTTGCAGCCTCACTTCAAATAGATCACAATGCATGCAGCTTGATACAACGCTTAGTTGCAGCTTGCAGGTGGATCACAATTCGCATTGCTAGACCTATCAAGTACATGAACATGATGAATCAGGACATGAGTAAATTCAGCAACTGTATGGGAACACTTTGCAAGTCGATCGAAAACATGTCATTAACACCACACAGCAAACCAAGTAGTACCATTGACACCACACACAGCAAACCAGAGTAGAAGTACCAAACAACGTACAATGTTCATAGGAGATTTGGGTCCTCCGTGATGATAGCTATATAAAACCTTGTTAGGATACGAACTTATTATGATAGATAGGTGTGGTGCAGTGCAGTGAGATTATGCAAATGTGCCATGAAGGTGAACAAGCCAGATCAGGGGATCAACAACAGCTAATTTAGGCAGACAGCAGTGGACTACTAGGCAGAATTCTCAACTATGACATCGCCTGCGATGTACCCGACGAAGACCAAGGCCACGAAGGTGTAGTAGAAGCTCGCGACCACATCGTCGACACGGCCGTGGCATTCGAACAGCTTCAGCAGGACGCCGCCGGCGCGATAGCCCGTCCACCATCCCACACAGAGGGCGAAGACGGCGACCTTCCGCCGCGCCGGCACCAGCAGGGTCGCCGTAGCCCCGAGCACCTGCAACGCGGCGAGCACCAGCAGCCGCTGCGACGCCGCGCGCAGGGCCGCCGCCTCTGCGTCCGTCGGCGTGCAGGCCGACGACCCCTGCAGTCGTTGCAGCTGCAGTTCGCTGAGGATTCGCGAACTCCAGAAAATCAAGGTACCTAGCTAGCCGAACCCGAACGTGCGTACCAGCAAGCGGCGGGCGTCAGCCGTCGGGGATGATGAGTTGATGGAGAAGCAGGCCAGCGCCGCCGCCGCGCATCCCAAGACGAAGAGCGCCTGCGCCCACCTCCGACGCAAGTTCCTCCACCAGTTCAGCGCCGGTGGTCGTGCTGCAGCTGGCGGTGCCGCGGCCACCACCACACGCACCAGCACTGCTCCCGGTGCCACCGCCGCCGTCTTCGGCACCTCTCCTGCTCCTGCACCTGACGGATCTGAGTGCGTGACAGCGTGAGTAGGAATCAAATTATCTAGTGCGTGCAGCAATCAAGATGGAGTTCGTCGACGATCAACCAAAGGGTAGGGAAGCGTACGCATACCGACGACACCGCCGCTCCTCCATGTCCCAGCAGCTGGATCCATCAACGTCGTGGAAGGAGAAGGAGAGGACACACTCGGATCCTTAGTAGTCCAAAACCCCCAATTAAGCAGAGTAGCAGACTCTCCAGGCACTCCTCTCCACAAGACCACACAGCTAGTAGGTAGCAGACTATATATCGAGAGTTGGGCAATGGCTATGCTTCGTGTCGAAGGATTTCAGCAATAATGAGCTGTAGACTATAGATAGAGGTGGAGGAGAGAGAAGAAGTCAGCTGTAGGCTTATACCCGTGAGCTAATCACCAAATTATTACACAGGGCGCGGGTCTCTCCAGAACTTTTTTTTCGAGAGCAGGCTGTGTGCCTGTATTTCATCAAGAGAAGAGAGTAATCAGAAAGACCTACACGGAAACAAAGTAAGCCGAGGCTTACCCACCCAACACACACACGACCAACTCGCACGAGTTTGTGATTACATAAGACAAATGGTGCGACTAGCAAACTACGGAGGCACTAACCCCGCAATGGCGGCTCGTCCTCTAAGCCCAAGATATTGAAGTTGAATGCGACCGGGTCAAACCGAGCGCCAAAAGGTTCTGCAGATTGTCATAAGTGGCATCCGAAAGTAAGCGGGTCTCTCCGGAACTGCCTCTGTAAATACACTTTGCTGAGACAACGGATAAATTAAGACACTACCTTATCTCTAAAAATGAATTTCAATAAAAAAAATCGCTGCGATACAGCAAAAAACCAGAACTTCCGTCACAAAAAAAAAAAAAAATGATGCATGTTGAGGCATCCTACAACTGCAGGACATCACTCTCATGCACACATCTAGCACATGCATTTATACAACCTACTCGATCGACTGCCATGGCGCCATGTGACGATAGCGACCAGAGACGCGTCATCGTCGTCCACACCGCGCGTACGTCTCCTCTCCTCGTCGTCGTGTTTTCCTTTGCCGTTGAACGACGCAGAAACGGATCGATGCTGCCAAACGGATAGGCAAAATTGCTATCCCCAGCCTGCGAAAGATAATGTGTGCATGTGACTCCGTGAAGGCTGATGAGAGCGAAGTGTCCTACTGTCCTGTGCACTCTCCGGGTTGTTCCTTATGTTGCGCATTGAAGAAAATGAATTCTTTGGGATAGTGCTATATTGCGGTCTTAAGTAAAAGACTCTTGTGTGATCGGTTTTCAAAAGCGGCTACACGGCTAGATCTTGTTTTGCTATCTATTTGTTCTATTGACGGTAACGGGGACGATAACATAGTGGTTGAGAAGAAAACTTTGTTAAATTTATTAATTGTTTTTTGCCTGACGTAGTTATTTCAATATTGGTCCCTTTTTTCTCATCAATATACAGTTCAGCTTTAGGATAGGATGCCTAGAATGTTGTCTTTTGTAAAAAAAGAAAATAAAAAGAAATAAAGAAAGAACCTATCATGCAGGCCCAACTACCCCATCTAACTACTTGCACAATCCTACGAAAGTTTTTTTTTTTGGAACATCGCTTAGATAACGTTATTACAATAAAATTGCTAACGTTATTACAATCAAATTGCAAACACGTACATGTTGCAAGAAGTTTGGTGGATTATACTACACCTAATCTGAGCCAGAACAGGCATGGTGGGCATATAAGTGTGCTGCAAAATTTGACTCACAATCCTACGAGCGTTATGAAGGCGCTCTCTCAAATTCTAGCACCGCCAGCTTTTATCTTTCGGATTCCCATCTCTATAATAGTACAAAATGTTTAGAAGTGGTAGGAAGGTGCTCTGAATGTCTTAAAGCACCTATAGAGACACCTTAAGCTGGTTTTCGAGACAAAATCTGAGTCCTTTAATTTCTTTCTTTAATAAAACATAAAATCTAATACAATACCGGCCTTGAGTAAGTAGTGGGTGTAAGATAAGAAGTACTGGTGTGCAGCAACCACATGGTCAGATAGGGCGGCGGAGACTGGAGATGACACCAACTTTGAGAGGTAGGGCACTGGGCGGGCTGGCAGTAAGGACACTCCCAAGCCAGATATATTAGGATGGTTTCTAGTATCAGCATGACTCATACATCGAACCCGACTACCCGAGACAACTATGAAGGTAGGAATACAATGCAAGGTTGTTAAGATACACCATCTCCTTGTTCAAGATAAATAAAGCGATAAGATTCAATTCAAGATATCAGTCGAGTGACCATCTCAGGAATCTGACATGTTACAAACTTACAAGGCAAATGAAACAAGAACATATTACATATATACAACATTATTTAGTGTTTCAGAAATAACCTTTTCATTATTATCGTATCACAGGCGACACATATTACATCCCTAGTGAAGTTGTGAGCCATATATATTGATCAAACGTATATATCACAAGATGGAGAAATTTCCAAGCTAGCTAAAACAGTCAGAATAAAAAACCAGCAAGAGTTGTTGGCGACTGAGAGCACTGCCAAAATTACATATGCATGCTTCGATTAATAATTACCAATGCAATGGAGTATAGCAACTTGAACTTGAACCAATGATAAGAGCAATTTAAAGAATTAATTAAGCTCTCAGGCTGTACCAGGGATCCTTAGCTTTCTACTATCTTGCCCTTGAAATATAATTTTGACAGCAGAAAAACTTATCTAGAAACAGATTGGAAGAGTGGTGCGCCTGTACAAATAAAATGAATGTGACATGTATATTCAGGTGAAACAACCAACACAACGCAACTGGATGGGAACACGGTGAGTTTCATCAAGTAGACCAGAGCACATATGTGCATATATAACTGGACCAAACACCGAATCATCACTGTGAACTAATAAGTTCATGCAGGTGTAGTTAAGCATAGACAGGGTGCATCAGCAACCATTGTACCATCTATGTGCCTCTGTCAACACTATGCACTATATTCACATCATCAGATTGCTTCCCCTAGTAAAAGTGTAAAACAAGAGCTAGCATCTAGCAAGCTCACAATGTTCTGCATTTAGTTAATGGACATATGGCTAACTGAATCAGTTTGCACACTTGCACAGCACATGAATGTGATAGTAAATTCAGGGAAAACCAATGCAATGCAATACAAAGCAATGCAGCCAGAACACTGTGCAAATGCTGTAAGTTTATGACGTCCAGCACGAGAGTTACGGTGTTTAATTTTCACACAGCTCAATACAATGTGCAAATGTAGTATCAGTGGTTTGATAGGCCACAAACTTATAGCATTACAGCAGAAACATCATCAGGCTAATTCAGAGCGAGAATTAAGCCAGACAGAGTGCATTGAACATCACCATAGGAGCACCACACTGCTTGCGTTGCGTGTAAACAGGAGCATTATATACTGCTGCTAAAACTTGATGAAACCGTAAAGCAAGAACAAGATGCCGAGGACCGATATGCCCCAGAACACGGCCACCTCCGGAGTCGGGGCCGGGGCCCGACCGCAATCCAGGCCAAGTCCAGGAGGATGGCGGAAAAGAAGACCAAGACGCCGAACCTAGCCCACCGTACCGGTGCGCCGCGGAGCCCCGCGGGGAGAGGAGGCAGTGTAGCATCAGGTAGTGGAACACGAAGTAGAGGTAGGCGAAGCCCACGTCGCCGAGGCGGCCGCCGTGGGCGAGGTGGAGGGCGATGCGGAGCACGCAGACGACGAAGAGCAGCAGGAAAGGGGGGCGGAAGGAGCGCTGAGGGTTCGCCATGGCTCTCTCCCTCCCGGCTTCCGCTCGCTCTAGGTCCTGGTATGGCATCCTCGAGTGGCGGCGCACCGAGTGGAAAGGACGGGGAGTGGCGGCTCTCGTTCGCGCGGCGCGGCGCAGTGGCGGCGACTGGCGAGTCGTCTCGACTTCCACACCAGGGGAAGACGGAGTCGGCGCTGGCCAGAGTGGCTCTTGACGCATCAAGGCCCGACAGCTTCATGGGCCGTGAGGCCCAGACCAGATGTCGTGTCCCTGACCCATGAGAACCGGATAATAATCGTTTCTCAAAAAAAAAAAAAAAACGTGCATGGTACATGTCACGTATTGACGTATATGTCTGGAAAATGCACTAGAATTATGCATTGGAACTTTACAGTTCCATCGAGCAAGTTGAAGAAAACAAGGATACTATATTGTTACGTGTCACATTGTACCAACGGTACTCGATCCCTTTCTCCACTAGAGTATGATCCTATGGGAAGATTTTAGAGAATACAAAGAGTAGTGAGAATTTTGGAAGCAGCAATAGGCAATGCATTGTGAGTTTTGACCATCTAAGTAACGAACTACCAGAGGAAAATAGAACGATCACATACTCACATATATAGGACATCTCGAAACTACGAGCCGCATAGTGTGTTTATGTATATCGTTCCCACATACTCCCTCTGTTTCACAAATCAGTTCGTGAAATGAAGGGCGGTAACTGCAGTTCAAATATACCTAGTGCAATATAATATTAGTCACATGTCCATTGACATGTGTTTCATCGAGAGGAAGAAATCAAGTACAAGAACAACAATTTCAAGTGAATTCGATCTACAAAATGCAACTCGAAATACTGATCAATCACTGCAATAATGTACTTCAATCACTGCAATAATGTACTTTTTTGAACTATAGCGACTCCAGTCCAAGGTGGAGTGTAGAGTATTAATTTAGCTGAAATGCACATAGCATAGCTAGCTTAGTTCCAAGGCGCAGTCATTTAAGTTCTCCATAAGGCTCACACAATGCAATTCTACTATATATAGGATGATTAAGTCAATAGATCTACTAGATTAAACAGCATATACACCAAGTCAGCACACGAATATTGAACATAGCTCCTACAAAACTTATAACAGGATGATGAAGTTTCCTCGTGCATTTCTGTGCTAAAAGCAGCTAGGACCAACCAGGAAAGAGTTGGCAATTGAGAACACTAGAGGTGCGCAATACAAATGCATGCTTTGAATTACAATGCTATTTCTCATGCACACTACTAGGAGCAAATGGCAGCTTGAAGGTTCAATCAAGTAATTTGAACAATTTTTTCCCTAATGTACCTTTCCATGCACGCTACGTTGGTTAGATTGGAACGGCCGCGCCTAATAGTGCAGATTTTGCACGTAGAGATGGTCTTTTCCTGTAATCATTATGAGTATGCTAACCGACCTCTGAATTCTCATTAGGTGGCTTCATCAGCTAGATACAATGTCCGTTGAGATACACTGCACTTTAAGGCAACTGCTTTCAGATAGATAAGGTGACAGGTGTGTCTTACACTAAGAATCAGGATCAAAAGGTAACAATGGCTAGTTTCATGTAAATTAAAAGCAACTTAACAAAATGCACCTCAATGGAAACATTAGATTTTCAGGTGGCGAACAGGCAACACATATAATGCATCGCGTATTGAACCTCACTTGAAATTGATCACAATGCATGCGGCTCGATACAACGCTTAGTTGCTGCTTGCAGGTGGACCAAAGTTTGCACTGACCGACCTATGAAGTACCTAAAACAGGACCTGAGGAAATTCAGGTGAAACCAACAACAATGCAACTGGATCAGAACACATTGCAAGTCGATCGTGAGATAAACACGCAAATTTATTACAGCGTTTCTTGGCATCAGCTACCACAATGCACTGATCGTCGCGGAAGTCGGAACTCGCGGAAGATGCAGTTGAGGAGACAGCATATGGCCGGCATATCACGACATGCCATGCCAGCGACAATTTACTTGATGCTTACTAATAATTATTAGAAGCAGATCCAGTACGCAGTAGATATGCTAATCAGCCAATGAAGCCAGGTCAGCAAATATAGGCCAGAATGCCAGATCTTACTACGTACTAGGCTACCGAGAGGAAGGCGCCGACGACGTAGGCCAAGAACATCGCGACGACGAAGACCCAGTAGTAGATCGCGAGGACGAGGTCGACTCGGCCGTGGCAGGCGACCAGCATCCGCAGGACGAGGGGTGCACGGTACCCGGTCTGCCATCCCAGCAGGGAGGCGAACACGGCGACCGGCCGCGACGGCACCAGCACGGCCGTGGTGGCCCCGACCACCTGCGCCGCGGCGGCCAGCAGCAGCCGCCCTGACGCCGCGCGCAGGACCGCCGCCTCGGTCTCGGTCGGAGCGCAGGCGCCCCCCTGCAGACAGCGCAGTAAGTCGCAGCGCGCGATTCAGCAAAGCACAGCACCGCTTAGAAGCCAAATGCAGGATCGATCGGAATTTCCCAGGATTATGCATGCAGATAGAGTGCCTAGGCTAGCCGAACAAACGTACCAGGTGGTCCAGGTCCAGAACGCGGCGGGTGTCAGCCGCGGACATGGCGAAGAGCGCCAGAGCCGCCGCCGCGCATGCCAGAAGCAGGAGCGCCTTGCCCACTTCAGACGGAAGCGCCGCCAGTTCGTTGACGCCGGCCGTGCTGCTGCTGCTGCTGCCGGCGCCGCCTCCGCCTCCACGGGCAGCACCACTGCCGCTGCTGCTGGCGGTGGTGCCGCCGCCGCCGCCGCCGCCGCCCCCAACGCCGCCATGGCTGGCACTCACTGCTTTCGTCCCTAGTGCAAAGCACACCAAGAACCGATTCCGCTCCACCGGGCACGCAGCCGAGTGTCTGCCGCTCTCACTTTCACTCGTGTGTGTGTGGCGGACGGTGTTGTGGAGCGAGCTTTGGCAGGTACGAGAATGTGTGGAGAGGCAGCAGGTAGACGTCGGCCGAACGCGCAGTGAAAGCGATCGACCCACCAACACCAGCAGCACACCGGCCAGGAGCTCGCGACGAAATGGTTGGCGGGGTCCAACTAACCGCGCGCCCCGATCCGGGGAGGCAGGCGGCGGGGCCCGTACATGGGGCAATGTACATGGGGCCCGGCCGCCGTGGTGCCCTCGGCCCCTCGGCTGAAATCGGCAATGGCCTGTGTCTGCGTGTGTGCGATCGAGGTCATCCTTCGTGTCGAAGGAATTCCAGTTTCCACAACAAGCGGACGCGGTGGCTCTAGTGCCATGTGCGTGTGCGTGTCTCATCTCATAGCATGGTGGCGCGTCGAGTCGAGAAAAGCAAATTAGACCGTGTGTGCGTGTCATATATACATTTGTAGTAGTACTTGTAGCAAGAATCCGAGAGCGCGACATTCAGATCAGCCTGTGCTGCTAGATCCATGACGTACGCAGAGCGTGCTGACTAACGATCAAAAACTATAATTAAGCGTTGATGATCCTTGGAGCAAACTTTCTTTACAGTTGCACTTACAGTTGATCCTTGGAAACGTCACCGTCTTTACTCTTACGGTTGCAGTTCATGACAATGACCAGGCGCATTGCTCCTTGAGAAACAGCGACTGCATATATATATAAAGTTTTTTTAGGGCAACTTCGGGGGATCAAAGTGGATCCCCACCTACATTTTCTTCCACAAACTGCTCGGCCCGAACAAACCGAGAGGTGAAAAGACGCAAGTGCCAATCCTTACACAGTTTTCATGAGAGTACAGTGGGGGAAGAGAGAGAGATTACAACAACGACAACACCAACAATAACATTTAAATAAACTAATGAAAGGGTAAGTCTAAACCCTAGCTAGAGGATGTAAACTGAACGTCAACTTGCGCCCCCGCCGAGCAAAGATACTCGCCGTTTTCACCATGGCCATTGTGTCCTCCACCACCCCTTGTAGCTACGCGCTCCATTGCCACCTCCCTCCGAGAGCTCGCAAGTGGAATGGGGACCAAGAGTGGTGATGAACACACAAACCTAGGATCATCGGATACGACGACCTCTCCCTTTGGGCTGATGGTGGCATCCTCCAAAGACATCCGGGCCTATGCACCACCATCCAACGTCGTCCGAGGGGAGGAATAATCTTTGGAGGGGAATGGCGATGACCTGCTGGCGGATCTGAGCCTGAGTGAGTAGGAAATTAACTGGTGCAGCAAACAATGCAAGAAGTCGGGGCCCTAGGGTGGACAGATACGAGTCCTTCGACGTCCAATAAACACGGCGTTAGATCGAATGCATACCGATGACACCACCGCTCCCAGTCCCGCTCCCAGCAGCTGGATCCATCAACGTCGTGCGGCCGGGGCGCCTCCGGAGAAAGAGAACTCCGATCCTCAGTATTCCAAAACTCCAAGCAAAGTATAGTTGCAGTGATTGAGGTGAAGAGGTGGGAAAAGAGACAGAGAAGGGAGCTGTAAAACTCTACAAGCAGTGTAGCAGTGATTGAGGTGGAGAGACGTACGGGAGAAGGGAGAGAGAGGAGAAGGAAGCTGTAAAATCTTCAAAGAGAGTAGCAGTAAACTCTACAAGCTGTAAAACTTTTAGCTGGTTCGTGACGAGGACAAGGTGCGGGTGCTACTGCTCTAGCTTTTGCAACAGAGATTGCATAAAGTTTGATCTCTCAGTAAGGAGGGATATAGGCTTCTAACAACAGCTTTTACAAACGTCACATAGAACACAAACGATTTGCATGTACGTACGTACAGATGGTAAACTAGGTTAATTATAGATTACCAGACGGTAGACTCGACAGGCAATACACTCTCACCGCCTCAAGATGAAGATGATGATGGTCTGTAAATACACTTTGCTGAGACAACGGATATATATTAAGACACTGCTTGTCTCTAAAAATGAATTTCAATTAAAAAAAATCGCTGCTACAGCAAGAACCCAAGAATTTTGGTCACAGGGATGATGTTGAGGCATCCTACAAGTGTGCAGCAGAACATGTACTCTCATGCACATATATAGCATGCATCATACAAGACTGCTGCCACGGCCATATGATGATCGCGAGCACGCAGACGCGTCATCGTCGTCCACACCGCCGCGCGTCTCGTGACCTCGACGAGAGTCGTCGACGTGTTTTCCTTTGCCTTTGGACGAGACGCAGAAACCGGACCGGCATGCAGCAGGAGGCACAGCTGGCCCGGGCCGGGCTGTGATTGCGATGCTCCTTTGCGGATCCCATGCCCGGTCTGCGCTCTTCAAAACAAGTGCAACGCAGGAAAGGAAAGGTGGTAACGTGCATCTGACCCGTCAAAGATATGTAGGAGCAGATGAGAAGCGTCCTGTACTCCCCAGTTCTCAAAATTCAAATCGTTTTGGACATATACAATACCAAACGAGGGTAATTAATTGATGCAAATTCTCCTGTTTACCACCAACACTACCGAATCGGCTTGTTTGCCGACGTGGCCGCCTTTGCCGATGACAAAGTGGTCAGCCATCGGTAAACAACCAAGTCCGCCGATGGTAAAGTCTTGACCATCGCCCATCTAAGAATGTCAGTTTGCCGACGGCCCGGCCCATCGGGCAAACTACGGCCATGGGCAAACCCGTAATTTGCGGCACACCATCTAAGAAACTCGCCTCGGCAAAGTCGTTTTGCCGATGGCCGGCCCACGGCAAAGCCCCATCGGCGAATTGGCCCACCGACGACGCTCCCGGGGCGTGACGCTGTAATGCGGTTTGGCCCGTCAGCGCCATCGCAACAAACACGGTTGCCGATGGCCACGGCCATCAGCAAATGACGGCCACGTGGCGCCTCGAGCCGCCGGGCCGTACTTTGCCGATGGCCGGCCATCAGCTTCCTTTGCCGACGGCGCTTGCAAGTGCCGTTTGCAATAGTTTGTATTTTTTTGATTTTCGCTTCCAGCTTTTTTTCGGTGCCTTCCTACCTCAAATACAACCCACTGCATAAATTGGGACCATTTTGAAATTTTTGTTATATTTCCCCCGAATTATTACTGTTTTTTGCAATTTTAAGGCAACTCGAGTTTTGAATGCTGAGTACATGAAATAATGGAACTTTTTGATCCGAAACATGGTATTCATGATGCTCGGGTATGTTGAGGCCGTATCCAGCACCTGCATGAAATTAACCATTTTCATTAGTAAGGTGGGGAGGACGCTCATGGAAAGTGTTTTTAAATTATATAAATCCCAACGAAGTCAAAAATTGAAAACTTGACGAGGTTGTGTGGCCATGGCATGCGGAAATGGGTAAAAATTTCAAAGTTTTCGAAAGCAAAGTTGTAACGTCGGATCGCACAAAACCTGACAACTCCACATGTGATCACAAGTGATGACATGTGGAGATGTCTTGGTTTTGGCCATCCGACGTGACAACTTGCCTTAAAATTTTTGAAATTTTTATCGCAGACCCACATGCGATGACAACACAACCCGTCAAATTTCACACTTTGACTTCGTTTGAATTTTATATAATTTAAAAACACTTTCCAGCGCACGCACTCTCCACGCTTACTTACGGCAAAATGGTGGTAATTTCATGCGAGGTGCCGGATACTACCAACATACTTAGAATCATGAATATCATCTTTCGGATCAAAAAGTCCTATTATTTCATGTACCTCAGCAGTTCAAATTTGGAGTCGCTGGAAAATCCAAAGTAATGTGAATAATTCACGAAATATAGCTAAAAAGTTCAAAAATGTCCCAAGATTTGGATGGGTTGTATTTGAGGAGGAATTTACTCTAAAAAAATAGAAGGAAAATCAAAAAAAAAAATAGAAACTTTGCCGACGGGGCTACCGGTAGGCCGTTTAGGGGGTTGCCGGTCGGTCCAGCTCCATCGGCAAAGCCGGTGCACGCCCGGGCGCCGCTTACGTGGGCGCTTGCCGATGGCCGGGCCTGTGGCCATCGGCAAAGTCTCGTTAAAAAAAATTGAATAACACGGCCCCACCCCCACTCCACCGCCTAACCCTAGATCGACACCGCTCCATCGGGCGCGCTCCATCGCGTCGCCCGCTCCTCGGGCCGATCGCCACCGGGCCCCGCTCCCCGCTCTATCGCGTTCCCTGCCGCTCACCGCTTCGTTCTCCCCGCTTTTCCTCACGGCGGTGCGGCGAGGCTCCCACCGGCCGCCGACGCAGGTGCTATTTCCTCCTGCGCCCTCGCTCATACGTTTCTCCTCCGCGGCGTCGCCCCAAGGCGTCGGCCGCACGAGGCCCTCTCGCTGGTGCTCCACCGCCGCCCGCTGTGTGCTCCACCGCCGCCACGCAGGTGCTCCGCCGCCGCGCCCGCCGTCGATTCCCCTCGCCCGGGCGCACCCCCGCGGCTCCATTCCCGCCGCTCCATTCCCGCCGCGCCGCCCCGCCAGTGCTCCACCGCCGCCCCGCCATCACCGTCCCACTCACCGGCGCTCCTCCCCGTCCCACTTGCGGCGCTCCTCCCCGCCATCCTCGTCCTCCACCGCCGCCGCCATCCCCGTCCTAGCAGAGGAGAAGAAAACGCCATCGGCAGCGAGGAAGAGGAAGAAAGTAGGGGGAGGAGGAAGAAGAGGAAGAAAGAGGGGAGGAAAAGAAGAGAAGTTGCCGAGATGACCCTGCCGATCATCCTCGGGCTCTCAAATTTTGATCCCCGCGCCGTCGAACCTTGCTCTTCTTGCCGTCAAGGTAAACCCTACCCTTCTAGTGTTAGTAGTAGTAGTTAGTGGTAGTTAGTAGTGGTTAGTAGTAGTAATTAGTAGTGTTAGTGGTGGTTAGTTGTAGTAGTTAGTAGTGATAGTTAGTAGTGGTTAGTAGTAGTGGTTAGTAGTAGTAGTTAGTAGTGATAGTTAGTAGTGTTAGGTAGTGGTTGTTAGGCTTTAGTGTCATATACATATAGGTTAACAAGACCTACCGATTTACCGAGTAGTTGAGATGCAAGGTTGCTTTGTCACACTTAGTCTAAAGGCTTTCATTGATTGAAGCTCCAAGTCTCGATTGCATAGGCTTAGTATGGGATCTCGTTGGGGCTAGGCGAAGAAATGGTTTCCGGTGGTGGTGGTGGTACTCGCTCTCGTAATTTTGCCTCGTTTGTTGGAATGGGGGGTATCCTCTTACCCCCAATGTGAATATGATGCTCACGTAATGGTTTGATCCTAGAATCATTATTGGAATGTGGAATGTGATAGTTAGTAGTGGTTAGTAGTAGTTAGTAGTGTCTTTATTGATGTCTTTCCATCCATCATTAACTTCCAACGCTTAGTCAGTTAATATTGATGTCTTTATTGTTTTGCAGAAAGGGACGTGTCGTAGGGGAGCTTGATCGTGTACGTCCCGCTCAACACTTCCACCTCCACCGTCGTCGATTCGGCTACGAGCAAGGTATACGAACCCTTCTCTTCTTGTCGGCCTTCGTGCCATTGTGATGTCGGCCTTCGTGCCGCCGTGTTTATCGGCCTTCGTGCCGTGGTGGTTATTGGCCATCGTGCCGTGGTGGTTGTTGGCCTTCGTGCCATGTTTTTTTGCAGGTTTTGGAACACTCCCGTGCAGGGGAGGTCTTTGCACGAAATTTTGAGTGGCTTCTAATCTTTTTTCCTCTTTTGGAGGAGGACCCATGGGAGGTACTCGGGTGGACGATGTTCTTCTTCTTGGGCGTTGCGTGTCTTCCTGCACCGCGTCGACTCTCCTCCGCCCTACTACGCGCTACGCGCCGCCACCCTAGGTATAAATCACCACTATTCCTTATAGTCCATGTCACTACATTGCGTAACCGAGTTAGGCGTCTCCCGTCCGAAAGAGATTCGCGGTCGTTGGTATGCGGATCGCTGCATATCTGGCGACGGTTTCTCTTCTGGATTGTCCACGTTTTTGGACAGCCCGAGGATGCGTAGATGGGTTAGCTTCCATGTTCCGCCCCTGTCCGAGTCGGGGAGCCTTGGCGGCCCCTTCCCCCGTTGTTCTCCTGGATACACACTCTCCCCGGTCGGACGTGTATCGGGAGAACAACGGGAAGTGCCAAATTCCGTCTCGGACGGAGCGAGCATGGAAGCTAACCTCATCTACGCATCCCTGGGTGGGATTAGGACCTATCCTTCACCTATTAGATGGTAGGAACGCCTTGTAGATGCAGCTCTTGTTTCGTTTTACTCGCTTACGTTGCGCATGACGAGGATGGCTGACCGTGAGTGGATGTACATGGGGTTCAAAGACAAGACAGAGGAATGGATAAAGGGGACCAATGAATTCCTAGAGCAAGCATTTGGCCCATCTCACAAAGGGTCGATTCGGGTGTTTTGTCCCCTGTGCCAAGTGTAAGAACGAGACAAGGAAAGAGAAGCGGCCGATGTGGCAAGATATTTGGAAGTATGGATACGTTCCAAACTACACCCGATGGACTCTCCATGGGGAACGAACGGCTTAGGGAGGCGGTGGTGATACCGACCTCACGGGGTTTGATGCGGATGCCGGAATGGCGAGACATGCCGGCGTACGTTGGCGCTGTGAAGGAACGGAGGTGGAGGAACAAGATCCGCAGGACACAAAGAAAGGCGTACTACACCATGATGGAGGCGGCATTGCGGCCCCCTTCACGTGAACACAACATTTCTAAACCGGATGCCATTTCACGCCCCATAGGCTTGAAGGCGTCACTTTGGGCATCAATCGAGAAGGTTTTGATCTCGTGTTGGCGACGGTTGGCGGGCTGCTTCCGGCGCTTCACGTGTTGCCGAAGAGCACGTACGAGTCACGTGCAGGCTCCTTCGAGCACTCAAGATGCCGTATGACCCAATCCAAGCTTGTAAGAACGGGTGTGCCATGCCCGGAGACGAAGAGACAAAGAACACACCGTCCGGGAAGTGCAAAGCCTCTAGATACGTGGAGGTAGAAGGCAGTGATGGCAAGAAGAAACAGTCTAAGATCCCCTTGATGGTGGTTAGGCACCTTCCCCGTACACCGAGGCTGAAGGTAAGACATGACACTGGAGTCGGTAAAACAAATGACGTGGCACAAAAATGGCAAAAGATACAAGACAAGATGCAGCACCCCGGGATGGCGGGCATGGAAGCACTTCGATGTCATGAATCCCGAAAGGCCAAGGAGGCTCGGAATGTACGCGTAGCACCGGCAACAGAGATGGGTTCAACCCGTTTGGGATGAGCGCGGCCCCGTACACTTGTTGGCCCGTGTTTGTGATCCCCCGATCCTTCCCCCCGTCATGTTCGAACCCAAGAACGTGTTCTTGACGCCGATAATACCTGGACACCCGGCAACAACATGGGTGTGTTCATGCAGCTTGATGGGATGAATTGGGAAAAGCATGGGAAGAGTGGGTACTGACGTATGACCGAGCAACAAAGACGAACTTCACGATGCATGTGTGGGTACTCAGACTCAATGCATGACTTCCCGGCGTACGCTTATTCACCACAAGTGGTGTGTTCCGGGAAGTTCCCTTGCCCAACATGCAAGGCAGATGTGATGTTCACCTCCGGCTGGCCAAGGGTGACAAGTATTCTTCTTTCGACAAACATCGTCAATTCCTAAAGGAGGACCATCCACCGAGATGAGATAAAAGCACTTCACGAAAGGTGTTCAAGTCATCGCCCCATCCTTAAGGAAAAGAGCCCAAACCGACATCCTTGCATTGATAGAGGCTCTCGAAATTGATGACGTGAATGGTGGTTTCAAAGGATATGGTACCACGCACATGTGGACTCATATCTCTCGGGCTTGACTAGGCTCCCCTACTACAAGGACCTTCTTCTTCCACACAACATCGATGTAATGCACAGAAAAGAATGTCGCCGAGGCACTCTCAAGCAACACTCATGGAGATTGGCAAGAAGTCAAAGGACAACGTTAAGGCTAGATCGACATTGAAACGATTTGTGATAGACCACATCTAGTGATAGACCACATATCTCAATACAACATTATTCGTTGGACTTCTTTCAAACAATGAAATGATGTTTGATGCCCGTGTGCGCTTGTACTTCAAGTTGGACGAGGGGGTGGACGAGGTGCGGGGCGTCGCAGCAAAGCAGGACGTGGTGTGCGCGACCGGGCCTCGGGGACATGTTCTACGCAGGCGCGTACCCAGCAAATCATCGCCTACTACGCCAACATGAAGAATCGAAGATAAGTAAGACGGAGGCCCGGGAGTTGTCTTGTCGAGAGGAGACCGACCTCACCAAGGAGCAAGTACTTGCGGGTAATTAGGCGGAAACATCCGTTATGATTTCTTACATGACACATTCCATTCATTATCTCTCGTAATATCAAAAACTTGAATGTCATACGATGCCTCCGGCCGGTGCGCAAGTCACGAGGACTGGGCTGGGAGGCAATTGTCGAGGGTGGCGCAGCGCTGCGTACGCGGAGCGCCCGAGACGTCATTTGAAACGCAAGGCGGAGCTCGACCGGTCGTGGGTCTCACACCACCAAGGGAGCTCGATCCCGCCAGAGTACATGGACGGATGGGTATGTATCCTTCGTTGATGCATTTGTTATAGCGCTCAATTGTCACTACTTGTAACCATGTTTGTGTTTTCCTCGCCGGTCGTCGTCGCATGGTGGTGAGCAAATCAACGTTCACGGGGTTCGCGCTTGCTCACATCGGCAGCGAAAAGCGCCCACCACCGTGTACGGCTCGTCGCACGGGCGAGAAGTACACCACCACGGTCCACGAGAGGCTCACTAAGCACACCGCCGCAGCCGAAATGCGAAACATGGCGACACCTCACGACCCACGCCACCGAGCCCCCGGACACTAACCTCCCCGCAGAGGGCTGGAGGAGGGAAGCAGCACGGCCGGTACTACTTGGCCAACAGCGCCACCGACCCGTCCCTTCCGCTGGAGACGCCGACCGAGATCCGCAGAGACCAAGGAAAGTGGGGGCGGATCACGTATCCCATAGCACCTCGGCGGCAGAGCAGCGAGGTGATCAGCGATCTTTGTAAGTGGAGTTTCATGATGTAGCCCGCCTTCATGATGTAGCCCGCCTTCAAATAACATCAATCGTGCCGGTGTAATATTGTGCCACGATCGAGGAGATGAAGGCTGTGGAGCAGGAGCGGGAGGCGGCCATTGAGGCGAGGATTGAGGCGAGGATGTCGGCGCGGGTTCGGGAGCGAGGTGGCGGCACCGACGGCGCACTACCGGGGTCGCGCTGGGCAGGCACTCGCGGCGGATCCCGGGAATGGAGGAGCCTCCGCCTCGATCTTTGAAACTTGCCATAACTTTGCCGATGGCCATGGCGTCGGTAAAACCCATTTTTATTTTTTTTTTTAAAAATTTTTGCCGATGGCCTACGGCCATTGGCAACGCCGACGGCCTTGGCCATCGGCAAAAAAATTTCAAAAAAAAAATAAAAAAATCTTTGCCGACATGGCAAGGGCCACGCGCCCATCGCAGCCACCGTCACCGGCCAGCGCGTCGGCGACGTGGCGGTTTTTCCGATGAGACGCGCGGCCATCGGGCAAAGGTTTCCGATGGCAATGTCGGTGGCCATCGGCAAACCTGACTTTGCCGATGAATTGTTTGCCGGATGGGGCTTTGCCGATGGCCACCGACCTTTGCCATCGGTGAACCCTTTGCCGATGGCAAAAGGGGCTTTACCCGATGGCGGCCGCCGCATCGACAAAAACTGGATTCCGGTGAGTGCAAGGAACCTTTTGACCATGCTTAATTATTTGCCAAAAGGGGCAAGATAACCATCAAGTAAATTAGTTTTTCTTGAGGGCCAGCAATCTTTAAGAAAAATATTATTCCTAACTGTCATGGAAACTAGCTAGTTTCTTTGAGGACTACCAACATCCAAGAAATTATAGAGCAATGTAGCAAAAAGAAAACATAAATAGATGAAAGGTGTGCATCCTGGGATTCGAACATGTGACATCTTACTTTGTTGAATTTAGTAACGGATATTTAAAATCCTATAAATTTCAAATTAAAACTTTTAGATCCCGTCGATCGAATATTAACTTTGGTTGAGGTCATATGTCAATCCGGTGCCATTTGAAAAATTAAAAAAATGATTTTTTTAAGAAAAGGCGGCAAGAACTCTTACCGATTTTTATTTGTGATGAAACAAAAAGAAGAAAAAGTTACTTACCGCTTACAACAAAAAACCCTACTAAGAAAAAAAACGACTAAGCCACAACTAGTGCTAAAAAATGAATTTTAAAGCTATGATAATTTTTTGCAGGTTTCTCTCAATTACACAAAAAATAGCACTCGAGGAAACATCTTGGTGGTTTTGAATAGCACTCGAGGAAATCGAATTACATTGGTAGTTTCAAAAAAAGCATCAAAAAGAAATGAGCAATATCTTGGTACTACGGAGAGCGAGTGTTTGCCGATGGCCCAGAGTTTACCGATGGCCAAGAATACCATCGGCAAATATCCCGATTCACCGATGGCAAAGTGAAGCCATCAAGAACATTGTTGCCCGATGGCAGACCCACGGCGAACAACGGCCATCGGCAACATCGCTGTTTGCCGATGGCAGCCATCGGCCAATAAAAGCCATCGGCCAAGAATTTGTTTGCCGACATCGGTCACCATCGGCAAACTATGCCGAGCCGACGGCGACCGAAGCCGGAATCCCTGGTTTCTTGATGGCTTCGCCCGTTAGGCCATCGGCAAACGGCGCTTTGTCCGATGGCCACGCCAACGGCAAACCGCTGTCACGCGGGCCCTAGGGAGAGCCCGAGGCCCACGCATTTTGCCGATGGCGGCCATCGCAAGCCAGGCATTACGTCGATGGCTTTCAAGGCCATCGGCAAACAATAATTTTTTTTTTTTTCCTTCCCATTTTTTCCTCGGTGTCTTCCTACCTCACATACAACCCACCTATCGAGAATTGGGACAATTTTGAACTTTTTAGCTATATTTAGCTTATAATTTTTGGTTCTTTGAATTTTCGCAACTCTAAATTTGAATCGCAGGTACATGAAATATTGTGTAATTTTGATTGAAAATGACTTCCATGATGCTCGGAGTATGTTGAGGCCGTATCCGAGGACCTCGCATGAAATCTGGCCAGGTGTTGGCCTCGTAACATGGGTAGTGACGTGCGGGAAAGTGTTTTTAAATTATATAAAATCCAAACGGAGTCGAAATTGATGAAACTTGACGAATTATGGGCATGGCATGTGTAGTGTGTGGTAACAATTTCAAAAAGTTTAGCAAGTTGTACGTCCGGATGGTCAAAACCCGGTGTGATCACATGTGGAGATGTCAAACGGGTTTTGACCATCCGACCTGGCTTGCTCGAACTTTTTTGAAATTTTCCACACACTACACATGTGATGGCGAGACAACTCGTCAAGTTTCGTCCATTTCGGACTTCATTTGGATTTTGTAGAATTTAAAACACTTCCCGCGCATGTCACTACCTATGCCCATGAGGCCATGGTCGTAATTTCATGCAGCCCCGATATGCTCAACATACTCGAGCATCATGAATATCATTTTTCGAATCAAAAAATTGCATTATTTCATGTACTTGCAGTTCAAAATTTAGAGTTATGTAAAATTCAAAGAAACCAAAAAAATTAACGAAATATAGCTAAAAAGTTCAAAATTGTCCCAGCTTTTGAAACTCGGATGTGTTTAGTATAGAAGCCTCCGTAAAAAAATTGGGAAAAAAAAAAACAAAAAAATTCAGAATTTTGCTGACGGCCTTGGAAAGCCGTCGGCAAAATCCGATTTGCCGATGGCGCCATGCAAACAAGGTGGGCTCCGGGCGGCTCGGAGAGCGCCCACGTGGGCGAGTTGCCGATGGCTATGGCCATCGGCAAAGTCGGTTTGAAAAATAAAATAAAAAAGCGGCCGGCCCCGGCCCCCAGCCCTAAACCCTATCTCCCTAACGCCCCCGGACCCCCGCATGTCATTCCGGCCGCCGCCCGTTTATTCCCGCCGCCGCCACCACTTCGCGCCGCACGGAGTTCCCGCCCCGCCCCGCGGCCACTCCCCGCCTCCTCCGCCGCCCCCCCCGCTTCCCTTGCCTAATCCCAGCCTCCGCGTTTCGCGTCTCGGCGCGCCGGATCCGATCATTCCTCACTCCAGCCGCCGCCCTTATTCCCCGCACCTCGAGCGGCTCCCGGGACCGCCGCCGGCCACCTCGGCTCGGCCCCGCTCCCCGCCCCCAGGCTACTCCCCCGCCCCGCGGCCCCGCCGTTTACCCGGCGGCGCCCCACTCACCCGCGCGCCACTCCACTGGGCCCCGGCGCTACACTCCACATGGCCTCGAGCTCCCGACCGCCGTCGCCCGCAGCTGCAAGCTCCCCCTCTATCGCCGCCACCCCCTTAAGCGAATAGGGTAGTAGGAGAAGGGAAGAAGGGAAGGGGAGAAGGAGGAGGAGGCAAGGAGAAGGAAGGAAGAAGAAGAAAGAAGAAGAGAAGAAAGAAAGAGGAGGAGGAAGGAGAAGGGAGGAGGAGGAAGAAGAAGGAAAGAAGAAAGAAAGAGGAGGAAAGAAGGAAGAGAAGGAAGAAGAAGAAAGAAAAGAGGAGGAGGAGAAGAAGGAGAAGGGGAGGAGAAGGTTCGTTGTTCGTCCATGTTCGTCCGCGTCGTCACACGTTAGCTCCCACGTTAGATCTCGCGTGTCGCCGGAGGAGAAGGTAAAGCTCTAGGGTTGTCGGCCATCGTGCCGTATGTGTTACCCGCCTTCGTGCGGGTTTGTGGGTTGTGTGGGCCATCGTGCTCCCTATGTGGACGTCGGCCTTCGAGCGACGGCGGTTTTCTTGCGTAAGTCTTGGAACCTCCCCGTATAGGAGGTTACTAAATTTTCCACTAATACCGAAGACTTTATTGCTGAAGACGGGACTTGCGGAGGGGCCTGATTGTGTTTCGTGCACCTACCCCGCCTGCTCGCGCCACCCTAGGTATAATTCACCTCTCTTCCTTATAGTTGTTGTAAGTACATTGCGTAATCGGTTAGTCTCCGTCCAGAAAGGGATTCGCGGTCGTTGTATGCGGATCGGTGCATATTTTCGACGGTTTCTGCTTTCGGATTGTCCACGTTTTTGGATGGCAGGATGCGTAGATGGGTTAACTTCCATGTTCCGCCCGTCCGGAGTCGGAGTTTGTCGGCCCCTCCCGTTGTTCTCCCGGATACACTCTCCTGTCGGGACGTGTCGCGGAGAACGGGGAGGTGCCATTGGAAATCCCCTCTCGAGCATGGAAGCTGGCCTCATCTACGCATCCTCGAATGGGATTGGGGACCTATCCTTCACCTAGTAGATGGTAGGAACGCCTTGTAGATGCGAGATGTTGGTCTTATTACTCGCTTTACGTTGGCGCATGACAGAGGATGGGTGACCGTGAGTGGATGTACACTGGATTCAAAGACAAGACCAATGAATGGGTTAAAGGGGGATCGGGAGTTCCTGGAGAAGGCATTTGGCCCATTTGGCTTACAAAGGGGTGATTCGGGTGTTTTGTCCCCTCAGAAAGTGTAAGAACCCGGACAAGGAAAGAGCAACGGATGAGGAATGATATTTAGCGACTTGCATAAACTTCCAAACTATGCCCGTGGATCCTCCATGGGGAACCCCAACGGGTTACGGAGGTGGTGGTGAGACCGGACCTCGTGGGTTTGATCAAGATGCGGGAATGGCGGTACTTGCTTGAAGACGTTGAAGCCGTTCAAGGATTGGAGGTGGTGGAAGAAGATCCGCAGCGACCGCAAAGAAGGGCGTACTACGACATGATGGAGGCGGCAAAAGGAGCCCCTTCACGAGAAGACGAGCATTTTCTAAACTGGATGCCATTTCATGCCTAATAGGGTTGGAAGTCACACTGGCATCAGCCTGGAAGTTGGATCTCGTGTTGGCAATCAAGTATGTCGTTCCGGAGGGGCACGTCAATAAAAACACGACCGAGTCACGTGCTCCTTCGTGCACTCAAGATGCCTTATCACCCGATCCAAACTTGTAAGAACGGGTGTGTCCTTGCCCGGAGACCACGAGGCAGAACGCACCGTCGGAGTGCAAAGCCTCTGTACGTGGGAGGTAGAAGGTAGTGATGGCACTAAGAAACAGTTAAGATCCCCGAGATGGTCATACGACACCTTCCTAAGACTACCGAGGCTGCTAACGCGGGACATGGAAGGAGTCCGCGAAACAAATGACTTGGCACAAGAATGGCAAAGATACGGTGACAAGATGCAGACCGTATGGTGATGCATGGAAGCACTTCGATGCCATGAATCCTCGCATGGCCGAGGAGGCTCGGGAAATGTACGCGTAGAAGCTGACAAATGCATGGTTCAACCGTTTGGAATGATGGCGGCCCCGCACACTGTTGGGCCCGTGTTTGTGATCCCCCTCAATCTTTCCCCACGGCGTCATGTTCGACCCCAAGAACGTGTTCTTGACGATATTACCTGACACCCGGGCAACAAAATGGGTGTTTCATGCGGCCCGATTAATGGGATGAATCTGAAAGCTTAGGATGAGGGGGTGCGACGTATGACCGAGCTCACGAAGGCGAACTTCGATGCATGTGTGGTACGCACTAATGCATGACTTCCTGGCGTATGGCTTGTTCAACACAAGCGTGGTGTGTTCACGGGAAGTTCCCATGCCCAACATGCAAGCGGATGTGATGTTCCACATGGTCGTCAAGGGTGGCAAGTATTCTTCTTAAACATCATCAATTCCTAAAGGAGGACGATCCATTGAGACTTGATAAAAGCACTTCACTAAAGGTGTTCAAGCTCACTGCCTCATCCCTAAGGAAAAGAGTCACCGGTGACATCCTTGGTACGATAGAGGCTCTCGAAATTGATGACAATGGTGGTTTCCCAAGGATATACCACCACATGTGGACTCATATATCGGGCTTGACTAGGCTCCCACTACAAGCACCTTCTTCTTCCACACAACATCGATGTAATGCACACGAGAAAGAATATCGCCGAGGCATTTTGGGCAACACTCCTGACATCAAGAAGTCAAAGGACAATGTTAAGGCTGGATCGGACATTGAAACGATTTGCAATAGACCAAATCTAGTGATGAAGACCCTGCGCCAGGCAAGAGATGAAGAAGGGCCCGACGGCCGATTACATCCTGAAAAGGCCGCATAGGAAGGAAGTTCGGAGTGATTTAGAAACAAGGTTCCCCTCGATGGGCATCACTGGCGGAATCTCAAGAGCTTCTACGAAAGGAACTTGCCGATCGGTAGCAAAGTCTTAGGATGAAGAGTCATGACTTCCATCCGGATTGAGCGGTTCCTCCCCGCGATGACCGGGGGATACCTACGAGAACCGGTGTGGCGCGGGGCTCCCGGCGGAGTTGAGCTTTTTCTTCCGCCGGCCTTGTTCCAAGGAGTTGTCTCTGGACGCTTGTCTTGAAATCGGAGGAGGCCGCACCTAAGTTGCTCAAGTTGAGATGATATTTCAGGGCTTCTTCCGTCCATCGGCATATGATTTTGCACCTACGAAGGGAGGCACGGTTGGGGGGAGCCCCGTGCAGCACCGTTGGTGCTATCCAATCGAGAGGTGTCTAAAGCTTCTTCGGAAAAGTGTAAAAATAAAGCCAAAATTGAGGCTTCCCGGCAGCAGGCATTCATTACGGAGGAGGTGTCCACATGCACACGGGTGTACTATACCAGAAGCTTACGAGACCACGATCCAATCCCTCGTTACAACATCGACCGAGAATTCATGCACTCTCGGCCTTTTCGGAGGATCTCGGAAGAGCGGGAAGAGCCCTCGTTACTTTTGCGGCATGATGAGTGGCACACTATCATGATGTACTTGTTGTTGAACCTTGAGGAAACGATTGATTATCAAGAGTAAGTTCTCGATGAGCTTGTTCCATACGCTCGCCACTATCCTCCACCTATTGATCCGAACCCTCTTGTCTATTGTTTCTCCGGGGACTTTATTAATGAACACCTGGAGCCGTGAGGGCCTCATCGAGGATGAGGAAAGACCATCTTCCTCAGACATAATATGCCCCGATTTTGTCAATTGGTTTAGCAAAAAGGTAACTATCACCTAAACCTCGATTCCACTTTGCTCTTATGAGCGATTAACTTAACTATCCACACAATCCCAACCGTGCGAGCTAATTGTGATGCTGAATGAGTCTGCATTGAGATGTGTGGGCCAAACCTTCGATCGACATGTCAAGTCATTCGAATGCTTATGACATGAATGGCTATGGGTTTCGCACGAGAAGCTATGAAGAGAAACGGGCAACCTTAAAAACCACGTGCACGGAGTTCTGGACTCCGAGACGGATGGGAAGGACTATTACAAAAGATAGTCGAACCGTATATTGGAGCTTGACTTTGGCAAGTTCCTAGGTTGTAAGCTTTGTGATGTTCAAATGCCATTGGTTCGATCCTTAGTCACAAAAAGGACCTAAGATTGGGCAAGTCGAAATCCGCGGGATTCCACATATGGAGGGAGACCATGTCTATATTGTGGCTAACCGAGACGCCAAGCAAGTTTGAGGTATTACCTCCCATGGGCAAACCGAATGACAAGCGCATGGTTGGAGCCTTGTGCGATTCGTATCGCCACACGGTAAAGCCATGGCCCGAACGATGATGATTACAACTTTGACCCAAAGAGGCGTATGAGTTCTATCAACTTTGAGGGGCTAGAAGGTAAGTTGGAGATAGACATTGATTCGTTGATGAGTATGGAAGTAAACAACGACATCGATGAGGACGAGGGTGATGAGGGTGCACGATCTGCCGAGGACTTAAGAATCTAGATGCTGGCCGGGCTGCGACGCGATGTAGAAGTGGGAACATGTAGCGCCCTAATGATGAGGACTTAAGAGAGCTTCGACAATATTGATAGTGATGACGACGCATCGATGACGAGGATGAGCGCTCGCAGCAATATTGCCATTTGCGGAGATAGTTTCTAATCCATGTAATATTGATACCGTTATTTATATTACCTTACATTTATGTTTTCTTTACAAGTACTTTGCAATCTACTAATACTAACTTTTAATCTTTGTCATTGCGGGCACTTTCGACAAAATGCCAAAGCGGAGGATGTGGCGCCGACAAAACGTCCGGAGTCGAAGGCTACATACACCTTGGGCCCCGCGGGACGCACGTGAGGCCGCTCACCACGAGGAGCACGTGGAGGCGACCAACCACGAGGAGGAGACGACGAGGAGCTGAGGTGGAGCCGTCGGCAACATGTGCGGGTAGGCGAGGACCCCGCAGTGAGGCCGTTTGATGATGAGGCTGTTTGTGCCGGCGGCGTGGCGGCGATTGATGACGAGGAGGAGGACGGAGGCGGTGGCCGTGGTGACGACGACGACGAGGAGGACGGCGATGGGTGGCCATGGCGGCACGACGAGGAGGAGACCGTTGCGCCCCTCAGCTTCCACGGGCCGGGGAAGAAGCCCTTCCAAAGACGGGCCCGCTAAGCTCCCCGAGCACTTGCCGCCGCGCACTCGAGGACCGCCCGCAGATCGTGACCTCCTCGGGACGTAAGTATCCATTGTTGATTTGTACTTGTTCTTATTTCATTTTCGAATTAAAAACTATGCATACTAACAATTGTTGTTTATGTACGTGCATTGGGCAAAGGTGACGGCCGGAAGAGTTCGCCCCCCATGTCATAGCATCCAGTGATGATTAAGGCAAACTTCCTGGCTTGGTCACCATCGAGGGGAAGCATTGATCGTACCCTTACAAATGGCCATACTACTACCTCGGGGACGAGCACAAGGGAAATTCCTCGGTACAAGATCAAGAAGCGGTTAAGTGAGTCTTTCAATCGCAACGCATATCTCAATACTACGCATTTGTTGGACTTTTCTCGAACAATGGAATGATGTTTGATGCCTGTGTGCGGTGTACTACTTGAGCGGAGCGGGACCCGTGGCGGCGGACTGCATCGGACAAGGTGTGCGGTTGCGGATCAAGGACATGTTCTACGAGGCGCACACCCGGGCGTCATCTCCTACTCGCCAACTTCAGGATGAAGGTGGATAAGACCCGAGCCGTGGAGGCGTATGTGAGCCGAGACCGACTCACCCAGGGCGTAACATGCGAGGAAGTAGCAAATAAGTAGGAAAACATCCGTTGTGATTCTTTATGTGACACATTCAACTCATTATCCGGGAGATCTAATACTTGAATGTCATGCATACCCTCCGGCCGGGTAGCAAGTACGCCGAAATGCCGGCGTGAGATTGTCGAGAGGGTGGCAAACGCCGGAAGTACGTGGAGCACGAGCACGTCGGGGCGTAAACGCTTGGAAGAGATGGCGAGGTCCGGGTCTCCACACCACCGTGGGAGCCCGGAACCTCAACGAGTTCATGGAAACATGGGTATGCTTGTGTTCAACCATTTCTTATAGCGCCGGATTTCTTATATAGCAAGTTGTAACCGTGTTTTTCGTTTTCCTCAAGCAGGAGCACCACCCCGGCAGCCCATCAACGAAGGTACATAGGGTGGGCCCTTGCTCCCAGGCCCGAAGTGAAATCGGCCTCCACCACGTACAAATCTTCGGACGGCCCGAAAAAGTACACCAGCCCGGTCGTGTACGAGAAGCTCACCAAGTACGCCGCAGAAATGAGAGGCCCATGGCGACACCTCATTTACGTCACCACCGAGCCCAGACCCTCGGCTCGTGATGAGGTTGGGAGGAGGAAGCAGCACGGTCGGTTCTATGGCCTGGCGCCATTGACCCGTCCCTTCTGTCAGCCAATCGGGAGATCCATAAAGGAAGACCTCGTAAAGGGACGCACCGTGGTCCCCATAGCGCCTCGCTTCGCCCGGCGGTGCGTAGCGGTATCGCGGGTCTTCTGTGTAAGTGGAGTTTCATTCGTCGTTAGACCGTTTCACAAATAATGTACTCTTTGCAGCTTCAAATAAATCAACCATGCTCGTGTAATATTGCAGCCACGGTCCAAGAGGTCTTGCTAGCCAACCGAGCGGTCGGTTGCTACTTCGAGCACGCGGTCACAGCTGCGCCGCACTACCGCCAGCGTGGTCGCATGTCCCGGACATGCGTGCCATGGGAATGAGTGAGCCTCCCGGCCTCTTTCTTCGGCTCCACCACCAGTACCTCCATCGCCTTTTCTTGCACCTCGTCCGGTGAGTCCCTACATTGCCTATTGCTTTAGCTTGTGATGCCGGTATCACGGTACTAATTCCATCACTTGGTCTTTGTGCGGACACGGTCGGAGGGTTCCGAACCCAACTCCGTGTGCTAGCCCTCCAGGGTGCTTCTCCACGAGTCCCCGCTCCACGGCCGGTTAGTCCTTTCGAGCCTCCTCACGCCGGCCAAGTTCGTCCCAGGTCCTCCATCGACGCGGGGGTACTCGTGGCCGCCGCGAGGGGCAGCCCGGCCGTCTCGCTCCCCACGCAACCGGGGTACTCGTGGCCGCCCAGGGCAGCCCGGGCGATCTCGGTTCCCTGGTGCCGGCGGCTCGGCCACCGGCAAGATTCGTGGCGCGGCCGCAGCCTTTGCGCCGGGGAGTTGGCCTGCATGGGAGGACGCTTCTGGGGGCTCGGGGACCCAAGGGGACGGCGCCACGAGCTAGGTACCTTCTATTCCTGATTTTGGACCTTGTTGTGCCACGTCGGACATGTTTGGCCGATGTTGGCCTTGTATGGATGCATTTGGACTTGTATGCATGAATTGGGACTTGTATGGAGCCATTTTGACTTGTATGGATGATTTCGGACATGCTATATGGATTTGATGCTATATTATGGTTGAAATGGCGTATTATTGCGAATATATGTGATGAATGTTGTATATCTTGCTTGTGATATCATTGTTTGTGATTAAATGTCTTTGAAATGGAAGAAAACGAGGAAAAAAGGGAAAAAAAAATTCCCGGAGTTTGCCGACCCCGTCGGCAGAGCCGAGAGAACCCGTGTACCCGGAGTTTGCCGATGGCCGTGGCCATCGGCAAACGACCATATTTGCCGATGGCCACGGCCATCGGAAAAAAAATCGTGAATTCTTTTTAAAAAAAAAAAAAGCCGACGGCCACGGCCATCGGAAAACAAGACTAGTTGCCGATGGCCACGTGGCGTCGGCCATCAAGAACCCGCCCCGTCGGCCGACGGCGGGGAGGCTGGGACGTGGGGAGGTTCGCCGATGGGGGCCACGGCCATCGGCAAAGAGTTTTCCGATGGCATCTACTTTTGCCATCGGCAAAAAAAATTGTTTTCCGATGAAGATATTGCCGATGGGAGGTGCGATGGCGACGCCACTTTGCCATCGGCAACCTCTTCCCGATAAGCGTCTGAAATGTTTGCGATGGCATCAAGCCATCGGCAAACACTCTCCGATCTTGTAATGACACTAAAGGAAACATCAAATTACCTTGGCTGGTCTTTTAGGCCGCTTGGATCTTGTACGGTACTAGAAGCACGTACGGCAGCTTGAATGTTCAATCAATCAAGTAATTTATAGAATATTTTTTCTCGTAGTGCAGCTTCTTGATGCATTCATTCTCCTATATTTTGAATTTTGATCGACGAATAATGAGACTTCTCATGAAAAAAAAAACGTTAATTAGATTAGAATGGCCGTGCCTATATAGTGCGGATTTTGCAAGCAGACGGTCTTCCTGTAATCATTGCTGAGACTTTTCTTTTTTTTTTTGCGATTTTAATCATTGCTGAGCCTGAGAGGTACTATGCTAACAGACTTGTGAATTCTGACGAGGTACATGGTATCTTCATCATAGATGATCCCAATGTCCGTTGATATACACTCTACTTTAAGGCCGCCACTACTTTCAGACATAGATATGGTGTCCATTGAGATACAAAAAGATGATCAAAAGTTATGAATGACTAGGTACAGGTAAAAGCAAGAAAACGCAGTCAAAACATTAAATTTACAGGTTTTTTTACAGGGCCAACCCCGCATTTTGCCTATAATCCTTTTTTCTTTATTTCTTGTAATATAATTTGCGGCAAATCTCTTGCCAACCAAAAAAATTCAGCTCGATATATACGACACTTAGTTGTAGGTAGATCACAATGTGCATTATTGAGTACCTGAATCAACAAGACTTGGATGAGACGAGTAAATTCATGCAACAACAGTGATACATATATCGAGACACATTGTTTTCATGCATGTCGGAGATATATGTACGTACTGATAGAACACGTACACAAATTTACAGCATTTCTGCATCTCATCGGCTACCACATTAATCACGTACGTGTAAAGCAGCTGAGAGGAGACATATATATCATATAATCAAGTAGATTAAGTAGAAGACGAAAATTAACTTGTCATAAGGCCAAATAGGACCAATGCAAATTAACTACTACTGTATATGTTCATATATAGGACATTGGGTAACCAAGCTATACTCCATGATATATAACCATAACCTTGCTAGGCGATCGAGGTGTGGTGCAGTGCAGTGACAATACCAACAATAATATAGGCGATGTACTACAGCTAGCAACAATATATATATATGATCCCAGACCAGGATGATAGATGGATGTGATCAATCTGTGAACTAGCTAGATCTACTCTAGCCTAAGCATTGGCCATACTCT